>OZ020611.1:127407474-128007474 GCA_963971575.1 Liopterus haemorrhoidalis
CCTAGCCCCCCTCTATCTGGGCCTGCTTGGAACCTCTTTTTCCTCCTCTCTTGAGGTAGAGATATTCTTTTTTAGCAGAACTTGAAAATTCAAGCGTCCACTAATCTCAATCTTCAGCAACCTTTGAGCCGCGTCATACTAGAGACTAGTGGAGCTAAATACACACACTGCATCCTAAACCCTGGAAATTATTATTATTAATATTAATATTTTTTTATTCTGGTTTCATAATGAGTCTAATGGAATCAAATTAATATATAGTAAACTGAAAAACAATCAGTTTTCCATGTAAACATGTCTGCAGCCTACTTTATAGAGTAAAATAACATTTATTATAAAATAAAACTCTCAATTTCTTATGAAATAACTTCGAAATCTATAATTTTGTTAGTAGCTATTTACGGCATGAAAGCACGTAACATTTTTTACTTGTGTTTCACTATTCAACTTTAATATCTTTGCAACTATTTTCAGCACAATCTTTTAGCGTGATGTTTGAATTACCTTCTAGTTTTCTATATTCGTGTGCTGCCGTAACGACGGTCTGTGTAAATTAACAATTCAGAATACTGTATGATTAAATACAAACTAAAAAAGCCCGTTCACCGTGGACTAAAAATTCTCTTTCGTTAGAAATTATCAGTGAAAACAAAACCATGGCGCGTCAGAAAGTGTTTGACGTCATACAGTCGTTCAGTATTCAATTTAAAATTATATCATCGAGTTATATAATATCGAGATATGTAAACGTTAAAAAAATCTAGGAATTGCAACGGATTGAGTAAACAGTGACACAAAATATCATTTTACATGTAAAGCACAATCTAAATATATTCAATATTCCGTACCAGTTCATTGGTATTTATAGGCAAGTGTTGACAATTTTTATGTTTTATCAGAGAGCCAATTTTCTTCTTTTATATTTTATTACAATATTTATTCAACAGTACGTCTGCATTCTACTATTTACCGTAAACTTAACATATCTTGTTTAAATTAGCTTCATTAGGTTTGTTCTACATAATGCTGCGTTCAGAACCTCGAAATTAGGAATTAGAATTAGTACTTAGAATTAACGTAAATGTTTGTTATACGTAACTGTACGTTATCGTTGACAACCTTCAAAATTAATACTTATACTAAAAATTAAAACCAAATGTTTGTAGACTTCAAACCCTTACGTTAATTTATAATTGACGCATGCGCAGTAAGCACTTGTCAACCTAAAAATTTCTATGACCATATTTTTTTGCTTCTATCCATATCTTTATGTTTTCTATGAGTATAAATATAAATTTTTCCTCTATTTTAATTCTTTTCAGAACTATGAAACACTCAAAAACTCGTTAGCAAATGTAAACAGCTGCCAAATATTTATCGATAAAGTAAAAACCGATAAAAATATCTGTCAGTGGCTTAATTTCTTAATTTTTATTGTGAACGCAAGTTAATATGTACGAAGTAATTTTATGTTAAGTACTAATTTTACGTTAATTCTAATTTATAATTTGGAGGTTCTGAACGAAGCATAACGCTTTTCTCCGTAGCATTCCGGATTTCTTGCGTAGCATTGACGTAAAACGTATAATGTGACACACAATACTTCCTTCAAACTATCAATTCTATCCGACATACTACACAACTTTTCAAACTAGATACAGTCAGACTTTTGTTTGACGTACCGATTCTTTGTCAGTCATACCAATTTACGTTTAGTTTTATGCCGTTCTGTTTTACGACATTTTCTGACATTTTTAATAATCCTAATTGAGATTTAGTCTTGTAAATAAAAACTATATTGGCTAATGGTTACTACAATTAAATATAAACTAGTATAATACCACGATATTTTTAAATTGGTTATTGTAACCAAACTTTTATCTGTAACTTCAAATTGTTAAGTTAGCACTGATAAGTAACAATAGACAGAAGTTGTTGAATACCTATTTCTGTCGCTGTTTACTTCAGAAGGTTTCAGCAGTTTTAAAACTTTGAATAATGTCAGAAGTTTGAAAGTGTAAAGCAGCCTTTAGTCTCAATATTTAGGGGTATCGGTGATTATTTACGTTTGAAATTTTGTATATCAATATCTTTCGAAGTAGAAGTATTGTAGACCTAAATATTAGAACAGGATTAACAAAAACTATTTTCAAAGAGCTTGTTGAGATTTCATTCTTTAGTCAATAAAGATTAAGAGGTTTCAAGTAATTACAGTTAAGTCAGCAAAACAAAACATAACGAACGACTGTTCTAATAAATAATCAGAATTAGGCTGAGACTGTAAAATGATGCGGTGACATCATAGCGTCAAACATATAAGATAAAATACTTATGCTGAAGCAGTTCAATTCTGGCTATGATTGAATAAAGATGTTTAAAGCCTATGTATGTGTTTTATTTAACAATCTCCAATAACCCCCATATTCCAACAGAGCTAAAATCTTTACTAACAAATATAAGCTTTCGGACACATTTAACGAGAAGAATGTTGAAAAAATCTGCAATGCGAAACTTGAAGGACGTAGAGGGAGAGATTGAGCAAGTACGACTTTAATAACAGCACTAACAGCAAAACCGAAATACAAGAACTTCGAAGAATTAGTGCACTTAGTCAAGGACAGAGTATAGTGGCATTCCCTAGTTGCCGAAGTATCTTCCGTCTTATTACACATTCACAGCCGGGTAAAAAAAAAAAAAAAAACTTAAATACCGTACGATTTCCAGTTATTTATTACAAATAATTCTATTCACATTATTTTTATGGAAGACGAAAGAAAAACTAGCAAAATATGTTATAAATAATTCTTTATTTACACATTTATATAACCGTGAACTCCATTTATTGTTATTATTATAATTGTGCGCTTTGTGTGCATTGAAGTACATTCCTTGCTATCTTTTCTTCCCTTTCCTGTGACTATACACGTTATGAATAGACCCAGAAACAAAATTGGGCAGGAGAACATAAATATGAATTATTAACAAACTTCATTGATTTCGGGAGAACTTAAACTCAAAAAATATTGAATCTGAGGAAATCGGAAAGCATATATTATTGGATAATTGTAGCTACCATAGATCTAGAAATTTATCACAAAAAGATTCTGTAAAAAAAACATTTATCCGGCCAGTAGATTTATATGGGTCCGAAACATGGCCTTGGAAAACTGTTGGAAAAAGATTAATATGTCACTTTCCAGTCAAAATATTTTACTTTTTCAATTGGCAGTTCGAAATTTCATTTCATATATCAGCAATGTAATTGTTGTAATTTTCGGTTTTTAGATTATCTAAATTTGATTTTTTTAACCTGGTTTTCCGTCGGGCAAGTGTAATTAATTTAGAACAAGTATTCAGTCACTGTTTTAACATAACAAATATTACCACACCAACCTCTATACGCTATTCCAAACGTTTAGGCGGAACTAATTGGAATTTTAATTCTTGTAAGTTCTCATGAGCTCTTCTTTTATGGTTTGAAGTAGACTTTTGCTAAACAAAAACCTCACTTAATCGGTAAAAGTTACTAGAATTGAAAATCTAGTTCCGCCTAAAGGTTTGGAATAACATTTATATGTTATAAAAAAAAATCTATTTAGTACCTCAAATACCGCCTACTTAGGCGTTGGGAGCTAATTATTATTATTTTTTAACCTTAAAGAATGATTAATATATTTCAACGTTGATTCATATGGAACAAGTAGTAGCTACTCCCTTTCCCACATATGTTTCGGTTCTGGAGGTCATGTATATATTTTGGAAAACAATATGTAAAACTATTATTGAATGAAACATTGAATCCATTTCTTTAATATATGTTAACTGGAAACGACACCTAAGTGTAGAACACTCCCCTAAATAGAGCTCATTCTGTTGATATGGAACTAGGTTTTGATACAAGGTACGGGGCTGGCCCAGGAAAAATGGAACTGATAGACCCTTTCATCTTTAAAAACGAGAATATTAAATTAAAAATTGATGTGAAGTGTGAATATTCACACATTTCAGGGTTTCGCAGGTATATAATAAGTGAAGGCGGTATGCTGAGTGTGTAAGACAAATTTTACTTTGTAGTAATCACGGCAAAATAAACGATATTTTTAAAATAATTTATCGTCTGTTAATCATATAATAAGACTGGTTATTAAATTTACGCTCTTTAATTATGCAACAAATTAAATGCAACATATGTCAAAATATAACTAGAATTTTGACAAAATAATTTCAACATAATAAAAATGCAAAAAAAAAAACAGAAAAAATAAAATTCACTCCGTACTCGAACTCGAAACCCTTCGTTTCACACCAGTGCTCTAACACATTAAGCTATCGCACGCCTTGCATGTGAGTGTCTTACATTGGTATAACTTTTGTACTTTGTGAACCAAAAACCACAAAAAATGCGTTATTTTCCGAAAACATAATCTGATCAAAAAATCCTGTTGTACTATTTCGGTTCACACCAATATACATTATTTAGAATTTTTTTAGATTTTTAGTTTAAACCATCTGGGCTACAGGGTGTGGGACAAAATTTTTTTTGCACAATTTTGGCAAAAATCGCCTCAAAATAATTTATTTTGCAAAAATAAAAATTTAATCGTTAATCCACGTACTAAGGGCTTTCATTTGATACCCTACTCAGAATTAAAAAAATATATTTTTGTTTTCGATGAGCACATATTTGTTTATATTTTTAGGGGGGTATGTTTTTTAGATGTTTTAGTATTTTTCATATGTGCGGGTCAAAGAGTTGTATAAGCATGCCAAATTTCAACTCGCTAGGTTTAGCCGTTTGGCTACAATTTTTACCGAACAGACAGACAGACAGACAGACAGACAGACAGACAGACAGACAGACGACAAAATGACGGTATAAGGGTTTTTTGGTCATACCTACAAAACCCTAAAAAGGCTCGGGCCATTGAAAAATATCCAGAGATCTCCCCTAAGCGTACGCGGGCCTGATTGAGATCATTGGTTGTTATTCATACTAAAATGAAGGCGATTGAATGATCATTACATTGGTAAATTGCCGAGGGCAATTTACCTAGAATGAAAAAAAAAAAAATAGCACACGCGAAAAAAGTAATGAGAACTCAAACTAGGTGATAAGAAAAAAAAGAATTAAAACTAAACTAGCTACTGAGCCATTAAAATAACAATCTAACTGATGAGCCAAACGTAACTAGGAGAAATTAATATAAAACCCGACGACCGGCCATTCGGAGACTCCGGGTGAAATACTGAGAGATGAAATCTTCGTTTGCGTCTGTGGGCTAGTTTAAAATCACTTCCATCGCTAGAAGATATTAACGACACTGTAACATTATGCTCCTACAGAGTTATTATTATTATATATTTTTTAGGCAATGGATTTTTGACTAACCCTTTTTAAAGTTCGCAATAATCGGGCATACAAAACTTCAGCCTGCGTTGAAATTTGAAGGCTCGTTCAGATTTGGTATCATTAACAAGAAAATGGTTTGAAAATGACCGCATAAAAAAGCTATTAAAAAAAAAACAATATAGACACAGACCCCGACTGTATTAAATTACTGAGGTTAAGTCGATACTAGAGCTGACTGAAAAGCTCCGGAAGATGACAATTCTGGAGTGGAAGGATTCGAACCCGCATCCCAGTGCTTCGTATCGAAACATCGTACCACGAAAACCGCGGTAGCTCTTGCAACAAATGGGTAATAATTTTCACAAAAATCACTTTTTTTTCAACTGCGATCATGTCATACAGTAATACGGTGTGTGATAAATCAGGAATTTTGAACAAAATCAAACCCAAAAGAATACATGGGTATCTTGTTGTGCATCTGGGGTAAAACAAGTACATGACTGACATCAAATCGACAGGGCCTGAAATACCAGTAGGTATATTTATTTAAAAAGGTCAACCCTTCGAGTCTGGTTTTGTTGGACAATTTCACTTATGCTAGACCATTGGCGACATGATTCAATGCGCGCTCGGAACTGAAGTGCAGATCCGCTGTCATAAACATGACATACAACACACACTCTATTTGAACCACTTCATGTACTTCATTACTTAATATGTATGTAACGATGACTTGTGACCCAGACACGAATATTCAAGAATTTATGATTTTGTTGGATAATTGTCGTATCATGAATATGAAGCAAATTATCGTTTCACCTTTGGAATTGTTCCCTACGCCTGACGATGTCTATTTCGGCAGTAGTGTGCATATACATACCATAGCAAGTTTAGCTTGCATAGTTTGTAAGCAAGAGAGTGTTGGTGAAATTTGGTAACCTCATATTTTCGCGAAACAGTTGTTTATTTTAAGACTAAGTAAATAATAAACTTTCAGCTAAATCAATTATATTTTACTCATTTAACGACCATGTTTTTGTATTTTTTACGATCAGTTTATTTGCTTAAGTTTTAGTATTTGTAAACAGCGATGACAGAAATATACTCATTGTTGAGCAAGTGTTCATTAAGCGATTCCCAAGTAGCCAAACATGACCCAGTTCCGCCAATATTTCAACGACAGTTTATTTCATATTTTATAATCGTAAACTTGTGATATGGCATCAGCTACGTAAAACTACTTGTTTTTTACTACTAGATTTTTTTTTAGGAAATTTAATATTTTCTAGAATTTTATAGCAGAGATGCTTTTAGATAAGCTACCTATATAATAAAACATAAAAAACCGTAATGGTTAACTTTCATTAAGGTAAGTTGAGAGAGCTAAAATCAACCGAAAAAAATAATATAAAAGTTTATAAAAACATGTTGAAAAAAACAGCAAACAATATTACGAGATAGAATTACTAAAGAAGTACTAGAAGTACTATTAATTTCGTTCTTATCATTTGGGGAGAGTGGTGTACTTTGGGACACTACATTTTTTTCAATAACTTTTATTGGAATGATTTTAGATTAGAAAAAGAACGCAATCTAGAAATATACATCTTTTGTGGTTAACATTCTATAAACAAAAAACTTATATATTTATAAATATTAACCAAAAATAATATATTTTTTACAATAAAAAATGTCTTTTGGTACAAGGAGTGCTAAGATAACTTGGGACAGCTAAATATTTGTACCAAGGAGCATTGTTATAAATTGTCAAGCCTATTATGAAAAGTTATATCCCGTGAAGATGGTGGCTAAGGACAATTTTTGAGATTGCTTATTTGTTTCGCCAATTACTTTTAGCTCAGATAAAACCATAATTAATGGTCATCCTTGCATATTTAATATATGTCATCTTTTTCTCGGATCAAGGTTCTTCCTTCTTCAATATTTGTCAAGTATTTTACATCAAAATAATCATCTGCGTTCATAACTTCTGTTACGATATATTAACAGTCCCATATCATAAAGTTGGAAGAGTCCCAAGGTACAAACACTTATTTATTTGTCCCAGTATTAGATTTTAACATTTCTAGAATCAAAGGGGCCTTTTAATTTCAAATACTCTGGGCCAATAGATTTTGTCATAATCGCCAAAGGTTTTCATTTACAATTCAAAATTTTGTTTAACTGTAATACGAAAAAATGGGTGGAGTAAAGAATAGAACCCTGGAACGTTAGAAGATTTCTTTACAGAGGGCAGCACATAACAACTTCACTAACTAATTCAAGGACTATCGGTGGCTCTAAAACAATGGTTTCTGGTCATTAAGCGCGTACACAATGATACACAATTTTAATTGGGTTAATATGTGGGGAAATAAAATACTATGCACCTAAAAACAAGGTATAAAATACTATGCACCCAAAATCAGGTTAGGTTTAGTAAAAGTCTAGAATGGAGCGGGCTACCTATCTTCTAGTTCAGCGGTTCCCAACTTTTTTTGACCGCGACCCGGTACGATGTTTTAAAATTTTTCGCGACCCACCTGTTGAAAAAAAAAAACATTTATTTACAAATCAAACTTTATTTTAAAGTAGCAGCTTTATAGTAATAAAGAATATAGTATAGTAATAAAGAGCACAAATACACACTATTCTAGTGATTAACTGACGTAAAAAAAATAATATGTACAAAAAAATTTTATTTTGTGTTTTTACAATTTTTTTCGCGTCCCGGCTAAATTTTTCTGCTACCCGGTGCCGGGTCGCGACCTACACTTTAGGAAACGCTGTTCTAGTTTAATGACAAAACACAATCTTAGGTTAGGTTTGGTTAGTGAGAATTTAGTTAGAAGAAGTCGAGCGAAGCGAGCTACCTATCTTTTAGTTCAGTGCTTCTTAAAGTGGTGGGCCCCGTAGGGGGCCGTGATTTTCCCACAAGGGGGCCGCGAAGAATCGTAAATATAACACTTAATTATTCTATTACTTAAAAAGGATGAGTAGCTTTAACTTTAATGCTACATAAATATTATTCTTCATTATACATAGATTATTGAATGATCTGAGCGTAAAATACTATATGTATGTATATATTTTAACTAATCTTGGTTTCAAAAACAAAAATTAGGGGGGGCGTGGGTTATTGATTTGAGTTGCAGGGGAGCCGCGACATCAAAAAGTTTAAGAAGGACTGTTCTAGTTTAATGACAAAATCTAGTTTGAAGACATCCACACTAATAATGCCATCTGTTTAGAATCACCGTACATTGAACGATGTACATGTACCAAGTGTGGTGTGAGGCATGCAGTCGTCCAGTATCCTATTCTTGACTTCTACAGAAAAAAGAACTATAATGAATGCCAAATTTCGACCCACTATGTTTGGTCACATACAGCAGACGAACATATGTGTGACGGTGTAATGGTTTCTTGTTTACAGCTACTAAATCCTGAAAAAATAAAAATGTTGCACGCACTTAATCAGTAGCGCAGCCAAAAATGTATCAACGAAGGGGTGTAACTGAAACAAAGGGAAAAAGGTCACATGTTACTAAAAATTCGAAAAGTACTTATTCTACAATTTAAATTTACCTATAATAATGCGGCTACTGACTCTACTTTTACACTTACATATGAATAAATTGCTGCACCAAATAAGAGCTCAGAGAAATACAACCATTTTATAAAGACTATATCTTATAAAGACATCGGCATAAATATACATTAATACGTTTAGTTAGTACTGGAATATTTACTTCACATTACGGGAGCCTGTAAATTGAAGACTTAAAGATTAAACTGATAATTATTATTTCTAATAATTACTACTGAGGTTTATGCACATACTGTTTTAGATATGTATCTTTTTATTTGAAACATTTCATCCCAAAGTTTTTTATTGTATATTTTATTTCATGTAGAAGTACTGAAGTAACAAGTATGTACACGTGGTATAGGAAATGATCTTTGTTAAAAAAGAAATTAGGATATGACGTTGAAGTCGTTATATTAAGCGATGAAACAGAAGTACGAAGACGGTTCAGTTGTTCGTAACGTTTCTGTCTCCAGTGTTAAGAAAATAAACAAATAAAATATCTTCGTTTAACATGGAGACGTTGGAAGTTGGAACTGATACAAGATACACAGTGCTATGAAGCATGAGTGAAATATTAACTAAGCTTATGTTCTGTTATGTTTATTTTATTATAATATTACTCATTTCAACTAACAACCCATTGAATGTTACTCAAAGGAGTATTTACTTGGATTTGTTTCACTCTCAGAGTGTTACAATCAAGATTATTTGTTATTAAGTTCGGGTCAGATTATATGAATGTCATTTTAAATTTGAACAATGCTTGTAAATTACAATATTTTTCTAGTTGTTTCGGCTTTGTGTACCGGTTAAAGTTTAATCATCGAAAAAAATCAATGAGCGTTCTAAAAAACTAAATACATTATTTTTCGCGAAGTACTTTATACCAGGGATGGGGAGTCGGTTGAAAAATAAACAACTCCCGACTTGTAAATCGTAAAGTCTATTTCAAAGATTTAAGTGGAACTAAATGAAATTTTCATTTTCTTAAGTTGTCACGAGGTCACTTTTTAACGATCGAATTGGGTTTTTGTTAAACAAAATTATAAAAAGCCTCATTAAATTGTTAAAAATTAGTAGATTTCAATAAATAGTTCCGTTTAAACCAAAGAAACAGACTATACTTACATTAAATATATTAGGTTGGGGTGAGATCTTTTTATAAAATGTCATTTTAATTATCAACATCTTGACTTTTTGTGTCATTTTTAATACAAATTTTCGAATAGATTAGTTTTAAAAAATTTTCATTGTATTTTGTATACTTTATTTTTCAGAATATGTCACTTTTTCCTTTTGATATTTGGATTTTGGCCGCTAACATTTTTGCCGCCCGAAACATGAAATAATCACGAAGCCCATTTATACTTGTGAAAACAAAAATTCAGTTTAGTTACGCTTAAACATAATAAACAGAGTATACGAAAAATGAGAAAATGGATATTAGTCAAAATAATCAGTACAAGGCTATAATTTTGTTATTAAAATTTAGTAAGAAATCACGATCTCGTTGATGGGGGGGTTCGTAAAAAGTCACATAAATGCATTTATACCTACGTAGTTTGAAAAACATAGAAGTCATAACATTCGTTACGCATTAGTGTTCATAGCTGTAAACGCTGTCATTAAACGTTAAAACTGTCTATTAAATTTATCCACAACACACAGTGTATAGTCAATCAATATTAGATTTGTTAACGCAACTTATTACTAATAACAAATAGTGAATTTTATAAACTAAAATATTTTAAAGATAGCCACCAATAAAGTTGCTAATTGTGTCTTACGTCTGCAAAACCTGCTATTTGAAAAGTTAATTACAAAATATCTATTAATCTTTTAATCGGAGATTTCAGTGATTGGGTATACGATTTTTTTTTTATTTCTTCAAAAAAACTCTTAAAAGGCTCGCTCACATTAGGACGGATCGCAGCGCAACGTATTGCAATTTGCAATACAAAAATCCGCACGGATCGGTTTCATACATTTTATGAGACAGCGCACATTGCTGACGGGGCGGATCGGGCCACATCGGGCCGCAGCGGAGCTCATTGACGGATCGCTTGGCAGGCGTATTATTGCGCCTAGCCCGCTGCGGCCCCCCACTCCACAGTGTGCGATGACAGGCGGTAAAATCTTGTATTGCAATGAGATGCGTTGCGACTCTGCTCGTCCCTAATGTGCGTTACAACGGTTTTGTGATGCAATGAGCTGCGGCCCGATCCGTCTCTAATGTGAGCCTTAAGGGTAACTCATAAAACAATTTACCTCATTTGCCGACATTCGTTTCTGAATAAATTAGCAGAACTTGCAACTGGGCAAATCATATATCCAGTGGCTAACTTACAGCGGGTAGGTGCTCAAATGATATATTGGTTTATCTTTATATATAAAAATCAATGTCTGTTTGTTTGTTTGTCCTTTATAGAAAGCCAAACGGATGGACCGATTTTCACCAAATTTAAAAAAAAAGAAGGTTCTCACTCGTAAAATACAAGTGTTGACAAAAAAAAGGTCCTCACTCGTAAAATACAAGTGACAAAAAAAAAGTGATTTATCGAAGACCATAGTTATAAAAAAGTGTATCCCCCCGGGGGGGGGCATTGGTTCCAACTTCGTCCGTGTCCCCCTAGGGGCGTTATGGGGGGGATTGATTACGTATGCTAAATCTTAAGAGATACTTCGATGTAATGTAGACAAAAAATGTAGATCTTAACTAGATCTAAAAAAAAAATTCCCGAGAGCATTTACCTATCATGCACCGATATCGTTTATTGGGCAATTTTCTGTTTTTAAACGTAATAGTTTTTGTATTATAAAGTTTGTGGGTGCATAACAACAGAGTTTTATAGTGATGTATCAATTATTTTAGAATAATAAATTAGACCATTTCACGTAGAACCATAATATATCTAACACTGATCTACATCAAAGATTAATAATAACGCAGTTATCATAGCGTTAACAGAAGCCCGAAATGCAAACATGTTGAGAGTTGTGGAATTTGTCAAAACGTTGCAGTGTTAAGTAGTTATTTATTCTCCACTGCCTAACGGTAGTTAAAATACTATACCTACCGTTTTATATATTTAACTTTATAATCGTTATGTTCCACTTTTTTGGAATTAATGTAGTGAAATGCCGGAGCGAAGCACGGGTACACCTGCTAGTGATATATAAATGTTACAGTAATCAGCGTTGCGAAGCATTTGTTAAAATTATTGCTGGAAGTAAAACCAAAGTTGCAAGTATGTAAAATTATGGAACAAAATACCAATTTTCGTAATAAAAAATGTCGAGTTAAACAGAGTTTTATGAAATAAGTGCGTTTATTAAGTTAAACCGTTAATACACTTCTTCATTTACCACAACGTCCGTTATGAATGACCATATAAAGATGGATCTTATGAGTAATTGCGTTATAAAAAACACTGAAACTATTAAAGCACATATCTAGTTATCTCTTTATTCCTCGTAAACAAAAAGTAACAAAAAACACATGTGCCATATACCTCTACCTATAACACCGACTATAAATTTTCTCAAATCACATTTATGAACTTCATATTTTTATACATAAAACAGTTTTATTGTAATTTCATTTATTAACATTGCGTAACATTCAAGACATTTTAATAAAGTAAATTATATCATAAAAAATTTATGATAACAAAATTTTATTAAGTTTTAAAAAGGACGTTTGTAAAAACGCCAACAAAATATATAATTTTTTGTTGCAAAAATAAAGTTTGAAGATTTGAGTAAATGTAAATAATAACATCAAAAGGCAAATTGGTACATAAATTAAATGTTTATGTACGAGATATAGGACTTTCTAAAAATAAAATAAGACTCGATAGTCAAGTTCTTTATGAACACGAGTAGTATTATTGTTTCCGTACTCTTATTCTTGTCTGTCAATGCGTATACATAGTTTACATACAGTGAACGACAGCGAGCGTACGTGAAAGAATACATTCCCATCTATATTCAGTTGTTCCCGTTCGGATTTTGTTTACACTAAATGTCTATACTAAACGAATGTTCCCGTTTGATATTATTCACCGTAGATTCCCGTACGATTCATAAAATATATTAGGTGTTTTTAATTTGTAACTGTAAATCTATTCACTACTTCAATTAATGTATTCGCTAAATTCATATAATGCAATATTGTTTTTAAATGAAACGAAAAACATAAAAATTATTAATTCACAAAATACTTCACATAAAAATTAATTAAATGATAAATTTAGTACTTTTACAACAAAATAGTAGTTTTACCCTTTTTGTTTTGTAAAGTATAATAAAAAATACTTACTAAAAAAAGACCAAAGTAAACAAAATTCTAATTTAAACACTGCAAAACTGTCTTTTCTTGCAAGCATTCATTCAAATTTTAAATATACTAGCTCTGTTCGTAGAGCTATTTCTAACGGTTTATTATCGTCAAACGCAAGCGCAGAGTTATCGATAATAAACCGTTAGAAATAGTTCTATGAACAGACCTATTATGTTCACACTGAATCTTTCTGAACCCGACTTTCCTTTGATGTACCCTCATGAGTCGGAACTTCAACGAAGGCGAATGGATTCGATCGTTTTCGTTTGTCGTGTACACGCACAGTGTTCGCTGTTTATAAAACTCAGCATTACATAGCAGAGCGAACGGTAAAGACTAGAGATGGGAATTTCCGCTTAGTTTGCGGAACCGAATCGGTTGAGGTAGTTCAGTTTGCTGAGCCAGGCTCATTGATCCGGCTTATTGATCCGACTCCGTGATCCGGCTCAGTGTACCGGCTAAGTAAACGTGTCGCCGAGAAAGAGGTCGGTCAGTTGTTAGTTCTCCCACAAAAACGTCGGAGTATTTCCCGCTTTATTACGTTTATTCTTGTTAATATTCTTGGTATGAATTCAAGACGTAAATTATGACTTATTGACAAATTCTCTCTCTTTCTCTGAATTCCTCATTATCTTATTATAAAGAAATAATGAAGTTAAATAAATAAAAATCTATAGAATTATCTAACATTTTTGCCGGGTTAATAGTAAACAAACAATTCACTTTATGTAGCTACTGTATTTTAAACCAGATGTTTTAAGTTTATGGCGATGTTTATTGCCTTTATAAATCGGACATCTGGGATTTGGGCAATATTTTTAATATTTTTATATAGTATGGTTGTAAGAAAGTACAGACTAAGCCTATTAGTTTCAAATAGACTGCCCTACAAATTGATGACAAAATACACTTTTTGATAATACATTACAAGCCGAGTTCTCGCGAAGTTCAACATGACATCGATCCAAATCCGGATCACTTCGGTCACTGCTCACAATCGCCCGATCAATCGTATCCTTGAAACTTGAAACTATGCAGTGAACCGTGATCCGGCTCATTTCAATTTGGTGAACCGTGTCACTTCGGTCAGTGTACTGAGCCGGTTCGTTCATGAACGACCCATCTCTAGTAAGGACGTATTATTAGTGCATTTATACAACCCTGCAATGGCATACGCGCATGGTCCAGGCGCCAACAAGTACCGACAATCTTTATACGTATTCGGGTACATTTAAAAGCAAAGAGATATTTTTCTTTTCGTAGGTCGGCGTCGGCTAGCCAGGGTCTATTGAGAACTGACACGCTCGGATACGCAGTCTGGTGGTCAAATATTGTACTACGCGACTGTAGTACTGTTTGAAATTATTACATATGTTCTGGTGTTGATTTTTTGTTAGAACGTCGATAGATACATTTTCATAAAATAAAAATGTACTGTGCTTAAATTAACCTGTTCCCTGTTAGCATATGGACAGCTGAATAGACAATTCAGCCATTTTGTCATGAATTACAGCGCCACCAACGGTAATGTCACTTCTCAATAGGCAAATAAATTTAAGATCCCAACGTGGTCAATTTTTAACTTGGATTGAAGATATTTTTTGTAATCTTGTATGCTATTTAAACCGTACATATTTAAGTGTACATTTATATGTTGATAAAATAGTACAACCGATTAATAAAATATTGTAAAAAATAGTTATTCCTATAATTTTAGCTTGACAGCTGTGTAAACACAACACAACATAATTTAATATCATCTATCGAAGTTAAAAACTGACCACCGTATCGGTAGGATCTTAAATTTGTTGTACCCTAAGGTCAATTTACTATCATTTTAATGCAGCACAGCAAGTCTAATAACATAAAAAAACAATGGAAATCTTTATTCGATTTATTATAATAGTACATAATTTAATTTCTTCGTAATGATATTTCATTTATGTCATTTGATGTGTAGCCTGCGATAGTGAAATATTTATAACATTTTTATATCCAAAATATTCATATCTTTACAGAAATGCAAAAGATTTTCTATAAGTTTAACACTGATTTTTATTATTATTTGAACTACTTTCATTCAGATCGGACGTATTTCTGATCTCTCAGTGTTTATAATCAAATTAGTGGATTATATAGTCCAATAGAATATTATAATAATTAATAAGTGAACTTTTCTTTGTTCATTAATCATATTTCCTGTAGTGCAAATATTTTAGTGCAGTGATAATCATTTTGTGTGTAATACATGGAAGAAAGTAGCGGGTGTGGAGAACCCCCGGACATCTCCTTAAGTCTCTCTGACACAACAAGATCTTTCCTCGAAGCTATGAAGGTGGTTCACCAAAGCTCATTCTTGTACGAACATAATTCACAAACGGTATATATGGTGATATGATAAATATAGTCACAGGCGTGCGTTTAATAAAATGATAAATAGTAATATAGAAATACACAAAACCAATTTAAACGTGTTTAAAATGTGCACGCCAATGGTAACTGCCTGACAAAAAGATGTATTACTATCGCTCTTTCTGAGATAGACTATAAGACCAATAAATTCTAAATTTATAATAATAACTACTTTCATTAACACTGCTATTGAAGTAGTTGAATTATAATCTTCAGATTTTCTGTCTTTGAAGATATGCTCATAAACAACATTCTATTCTAGCTGTTACAGAACTCGTACCGTATAGCATGTGACATGCAATATTGTTCTTCGACATCTACATTTCCTGCTTGCCACTAATTATTTTAAATCAATAAAAACTGAAGTGATCAACTTTAGAAGTCAGATGTTCTGAAGTTGTGCTATACTGAATAGTTTTTAGGGGAGTTAGTACCCTTTTCATTCCCTCTACGAGTACCATTATAATATTACACACGAATATGCTAACAGAATCAACTCCTCGTAATAGTACACTGTTAAAAACCTAACTTGGGGCCGTATGCATTTCAATAAACGTCTTTAACTTGTTTCGACATTAAATAATTGAAGGAGATTTATTATGAATATTCTCGTGTTACTTTTAGATGCAAGCATATAAAACGTAAGACAGAGACCAGCGACCTCTCTGCATAAAGGTTGTTATTCAAAACGCTCATTAATAATTGATAGTCGTTTGAATTTAGCACATTGCTGTGTTATATTCGGCTAGAATTAGATGGCCTATGACATTTAAAGAAGCATAAGATTCAATTGTATTTCATATATAACATCGAAAATAAAACTACGGACTACGTTGGTACGAGTAGTTCAAATACATTATTGATAATTTACATAGAACTGTGTGAAATATATATATTTGTTTATCGGTGCTCAAATTCGCGCCGACCATAGTAATTTTTATCTCAAGCTGTTTGTACGCTAGCTATACATGACGCATTTCATCATAAACGTAGACAAGGATAAAATTTGTAATTGACGATTGTCTGACATTGACAATATCTAGTGTATTTTTTTTCATAAAGGCTCGTTTTGTTGCAACTTTTGTACATTATTTCATTGGTAAGCAAAAATAGCCACACATACAATAGCAAATTTATGTTATTAATAAATTGTTTTGTCGATGACTAATTAATTTGCTTTTGTAAGTTTTCCCATATGGTCCACTGGTAAGTACAATCCTATAAAATTAATCTAATGAGCGAGAAAAACTTCAAATCAATCATTTATAAACACTTTAGTATAACTACAGTACATACATAGTATTAGATGCTAGTTTTCATTCAACCTTTGTGTCCTAAGGTATATACTGGTTGATAAGCTTGTAAAGGCTAGCGCTGTCACAAGCAGGTGTGCAAGTTGTATACTGCACAAAGGCACCTAATAAGGGGGGCGCCAAAATATGTTTTAACACTTTAAATACAAGTTTTATCCTCCGTAACGAATACTGTATCAAAAAAACAGGGCCGCTGCAACCCGGGTGGCAGACTTTTATTTATTAATTGTTAACACAGAAATATCAGTGCTTGCAGTGTTCGGTAGAATTTACAGTGAATGTGCAGTGCATTTTTGATTTTCAAAAGATGGAACCCGCTTCCGTTTTTGTCACCAGTTGCGGCCTGTTCTGACCCGCTTCAATGTTTTAAAATTCAAACATTTGTGTGATAGTAAAATAAATTTTTTCTTGTGACTTTTTGGTTCGCGCCAATTTTTTAAGAAGCGGCAATATAATAGTCGCACCCGGGCGACGGGTACGGTAACGGCGCCCCTGCGTATGGTGTTGGAGTTCGAAGAAACAGATTAGCAAATATCGAGCCGCACCCCTTGCTATGTAGCGATAAAACAACGTCTTACCGTATTGCCAATGATTCTTTAAGTTTAACTTTTATAGATATCCGAATACAAGCAATTCGGTCATTTACTACTACCTGAACCTTTGATACTATTACGTAGTTACAATAACAACAAAGACTCGCTGAGCTTCGCTGTCTGAATACTACTGTTCTTCCGGCCTCATGTACCGTGCGTTATATAGTAAACCTTATTTCCGTCTATAAAAGTCGTGAACGGGTAACACAATTTTCAAGATTCGCCGTCCACTTCAAGGCTACGGTATTCTTTTGCAGAGCCGCATTCGTAACAATACTTTTGTTTACAATATGATTAAAATACTGCTATTATCGGTAGAATTTGTTATTTTATTTTAATCATTAGCTATTAAATCTATACAGAACATAAAAATAGGCATAATTGTTCAAAATTCTCGTCAGATCTTATTCACTACCCTGTTTTTTATTTTAAAAAATTGGTTAAAATATTAAGGGGATGAGAAAATTTTTCTCCAAAAACGCGTTATATGGCAGTGTCTGTTCTGGTTAAGGTCTATATTATAAATATCTGTTCAATAAATGTTTTAACATTTTAAATATGCAATTTCCGATATTGTACAGACAGCGTAGGGGTTGAATAAACATAATAGAACTCATCGAAACGTCACGCTGACTAGTCTATTCTAAATGTTTAAACTAAATGGAATTTTGATTCTGTTGTCACGAGCTCACTTTTTAATGATAAGTGTGTTTATGCTAAACAAAATGATCAAAAGCCTCAATCAAACGTTAAATGTTACTAGATTTCAAACTCTAGTTCCGCTTAAAGTAAAGAAACATACTATACATGGTTTTTGTATAGGTCTGGAAACAGTCAACTTAGTGCCCTGCTCTTTGCGCCACATATGCGTTCGAAACGTTTTAATAAATGTAGGATTTTTAAGCAAAATTAGATGGTAGGTAAATTATAAAATGCTATATTATATGCTATAGTAATGCAATGCAATAACAAACACAATTATAGTCTATTCCAAACGTTTAAGCGGAACTAAAACGAATGTTTGTTTTTGTAAGTTGTAACAATGAAAAGTTTTGCTAAAGAAAATATCCAAAATCCTCATTTAAACGAAAAGTTACTAGTTTTCAAAAATCTAGTTCCGCTTAAATTAAAGAAATGAACTATACAAACACGATTACCAAAAATAAGACATTACAGTAGAAATGTCATTCGCACGTATTTATTTGTTTCTCTTATTCCTTAATTTCACAGACGACTACTGCTAGTCGCCGTCGAGACAGGTAGGCCATGCGCAGACAAGACACCTGACATAAATGTTTGGCCGATGGCAGTTTCTGGATGATTCCTGTGCTTGAATTGCATCTTATGAGTAGATTATTTTATTTAAAAACATCTTGGAGCGTTCTATATTTACAAACATATCACTTCCTGTAATAGATATGGTATTTCATTCAAAAGCAGTATATTTATAACTAACTGCGGTATTCTTTTATTTATACCTTTAAAGTCTACTAATTTGTTTGGCATTACGGTTGTGTATATTCACAAATTAAGTTAAAATTTTATAACTACCGTACATGATTATATACTTATAACCGACGTAGTGTTAAATGTAATTTTAATGAAAGTTTGATGCGTTTTAATTCTTGTTTGCTCGTTCTGGCCAGTTCACTATATCTATATTGCCCGATATTAGTTGTTTATACATTCATTGTTCATTGCTGTAGTGAAGAAGATTTATTATTCTCTATTTATTACTATAATTATTTTTAATGCAATTCTTAATTAAATTATTTGATTATAATACGTAGAGTGCGGTTAAGTTAGGTCATAATACGTTTTACTTCTATTTAATTGAATATGAACCATTGTTCCTTTTAATTTAATAGGATTAAAACATATTAATACCTACATTGGCCGCTCTCTAATAATAAGAAAGTATAGTTACATTTAATTGTTTTACGTGTGTGGACAGGACTTCGCTTCGGCAATATACGCTGGCTGAATTTTGAATTGATTTGTTTGATTTGTGCGCATAAAACCAGCAAATTGCAGGCTGGCCTGGTATAGACCGGTTCTTAAACTGTGGTCCGCGGACCCCTAGGGGAAACAATAATTAGTAAAAATTTAATTATTTTTATTCAACTCCAAATTATTTACAGAAAACATATTATAATAAGATCTATTTTGACCAATATTTGACCAAAAAATGTTTGTATGAGTTTAACGTATTATAATTTGTAACTTTTTTTTATTCTTTTTACTACTATTTTTATTAATTTTATGTTTTTTATTATATATGCTAATAAAAATGTTCATCTATAAATGCACAAGACCATTTATTAAAATAACCAGCGATACATTTTTACCAATATTTATTATAACGTAGTGCCTAGTGATTATTGAGCCAGAAATTAAGTATCAAGAGCGACGTAAAATGCCTAGGGTTGGGATGGGGTCCGCAAAAAAAAAAGTTGTTCAAGAGGGCGGCTGCATTTTGCAAAAACACAGTAATTGTTCTTAACCAGATTCGTCAGAAAAAAGGAATTTGTAAAAATTATCAGCCTTTCGAACAGGAGTATCTGAGGCCTATGAATTTCCGATAGTGTATCTTACTTACCCTTGGCTTTCTTTTCATGATAACTCCAACGGATTAGCATAGAAAAAACATAGATCGGCAGCATGATACATTGTTTTTAATGGCGATATTTAGAATTGTATGAGGTACCACACGAACAAAACCACAGCATTAGCCATTACTGTGTTTTAAAGTGGTAATATAATTAGGAATAAAAATAAGATTACTAGAAAACAACAAATGATATGCTTTACTGTGTTTGGAAATGACTTGTTCAAACATGTTATATCAAGTTCAGACATTAAGACACGGTAAGTTAAGGACCAATAATAAACACAGTAATTACAAATACCACACAAAAACACAGTATCACCGTAGCAGATACTGTGTTTTTCCTTGGACATTGTCTTATGCTGTGTTTTAGACTGGTTACTCTGTTCCATAAAATGCAGTTACTGTGTTGCTACATATGCATAACTTCTGACTGGGACCGCCGATTAAAAAAAAAATTATATTAAAAGGTGCAGAAGAACACAGCAAGTTCAATATTGTCCTAAACTCATTTTTCACAAAAATGTCAATTACTGTGTTTTTGCAAAATGCAGCCGAGGGGGTCCTCGGACTACATAAGTTTAAGAACCCCTGGTATAGACCTTATCTTACTATTGTTTCGTTATAAAATATATATGTTTCGAATTTCGGTATAGGCATGGGTATAGTAATTACTAAATAACTGATTTGAACTCTGAACTGATTGACCATGGATAGAACCACGGACGGGCAGAGTCATATTTACACTCTGTGAGGCAGAAGACGTTAGACCGAGGGTGGGATCTTTCGTAATGCAGTGGCTTCTCATGGATAGGTATCATTGCGACTAAAATTGCGGGGCCCCCAGCTAGCGCTTCAAGCGCTTATGCCTAAATACGACTGGACGCGCCTTATATAGTCGCTTAATTGTTTCCAGATGTTTTGAGTGTCTGTCTTCAAAATTGTGCGTCTGTAAATATTCATATGAAATGAAAGTAGTACTGACCGGAGCCTTTTTTAAAATGGGACGTCAGGATAAGATATCCACGTAAACGTAAGCTAAGAAAAAAAAAATATTAATATAATAAGCAAGCTGTGTCGAGCTCATCTCGCCATAATTCTGAGGTTCGTTCTCTGTATCATCTCCTCAGACATTCCTACGTTATAGACGCAACACCGGGTCATACCGTAGGGTTACCTCTGATGTAGAATCGGTGGTGCAGAATTCCAAGCCTTGGATCTACTGGAATAGTCTTTCCATCTTCAGACTCCGCAAGGTCATTACGCCGGACGCTACCCTTCTGGATTTTGAGGCGAAACAAATCTTTATCATTGAATTTTTATGTCTAGCTGAGAAAAACATCTCTCTTAATGATGAGGGAAAAGGGACCAAGTACATGAATCATTAGTTCGAGCTTAGAAAGCCGCATCCAGGATTTACGGTTATGTTCGTCGTCCTAACTACTGGTGTTTTGGGTGGCCTTAAGGTCCCTTTAGAACGGAAAGAAATACCAATCTCTCCTGAAAATCGTCTGCTACCTATCTAATTTACAGGATACAGAAAGCGGTATTGTTCGGGTGGTTCCGAATTGTACTTGCGCTGCATTTGTCATAATTTCTGCTACTCCATATCGCCATGGTTTGAGTTGCATCACTGTATTCGGATCCATGGATCTCTTTATGTCAGTCCTCTTTGATCCTGAAGTGAGAGTGAACGCTAGTCCAGCAGTGCTGCTCGGATCGTCACGTATTGTGAGGACGCTCGATCTGTCTTCTAGTATAACGTGACTCAAAAGGTTACTGAAGTTTGCGACTACTGGAGTCAAGATGTGACAAACCCAAAATAATAAAAATAAAATAAAACTTCATAACGATATTTCATGTTTTATGGTATATTTAAAAAAAGCACGAATTACATTACTTTTTTTCATTCACGACCCTATTTCACGATAAATATTTTAGCGACTCTTGATACCAGTTTGCTCAATTGTTTTTAGATAGTGTAGAGTCCGTTTCAATAGAGAATGAGTCCGTGTCGTAATATGCGTAGAAACGAAAACTTCATACGCGTTTCTACGTTATCGGTCAGTTGGCAGCGATTTTAGTAGCGACGTTCGGTTTAGTAGCTTGAGAAGCGTTCTGTTTTAATTTGACATTTTCCCTGAATATTCATCGCCATTGACTTGACGTTTTAGATTGGCGCATACTTACTGAGATCATTGGCTCTTTCTCAATTAAAACTGACTCTACGTATATAGCGATAGTAACAAAGTATTATTGGACGATTTAATAAACAGTAATATGTATTGGTATTAAACAATACTTTATCTTCATAAACTTATTATGCTCTTTATTGTTATTATGCGACCCACGAATAGGTTGCAGCTCCTGCCTTAAGGTGCTCTAATTGTAAGCCAATAAAAATTTTCAGTGTTCCCAAGTACAAAATTGATTTTGGCTTTTCTTTGGTAAACTAAAAACAGAATATTTTCCCACGTTTCATGTAATCATATATGTTCAATTTTTAATAAATGTTTGTTCTCTAAATTGAAATTGGTCTATATCTGCTTCATATACCAACTGCTTCACACGCGTGCTTTCAAATTGCCTACACTCATAAAATTTTCAATTAAGCTTTTCCCCAAACATTGAATTGGCGATCATCATATCTACACCAGGCCCAATCATAACAATTGCGAATATCCGAATGCTTCAAATATCAAAATATAATGTTCACACCATTATCGTTGGTCCGGCGCTAACAACCCTTTCCAAAATATCTAATAATCGAACTCCCTACCATTATCGTCCCTTCAGACCCTTATCATCTGATTCCTTCCTCTCCCCTCGTGATCAGTGGCGTAAAAACGACTGTAGTCGGGTATACTCGATTCACCCCTTCTGATTTTTTTAAATAAATGTAAACATTTTTGTCAGTTCATTAATTTGTGACTTAAGTATATCAGGATATCAAATTAAGTCGTAATGTTTTTAAATAAGGTACATTAATAATAACTTTATACGAGTCGTATAACCAAATTATCAGAAAAGATAAATCACTTACTGGAAGCGTCTTATGGTTTCTCCCATGTGCTGCACAATTGTAGTTTAGATATTGTTGTTATTTAAGGTAGATATAACAAATTAATAAGGTGAATAACTAAAGTCTGTTTCTTAAAAATCGTTAAAAAGTGAGCTCCTGACGACTTAATAAAATAAATAACCGTTTAGTTCCGTTTAAATGTTTGGTATTCACTTTATATTTGATGCAAAATACACACTTTATTAGAATCAACAATTTATAATACAAATGTAACATAATTAATTTTCATAATTAAGTATCGAAAAAGTTAACATTTTTCATGACTTAATTACCTTACATGTATAATTTTAAGCAATTAAAATATAACAAATTACAATCATAAGCTAATATGCATAGGGAAAAAATTCAAAAAAACCTATATAAAAGAGCAAAAAAAAAAAATAATAATAATAAATAAATAAAATAATAATAATAACAAAATAAATAATGTAACTAAATAAAACTATCAACAGTAATGGTAAATAATGACGATAATTTAGAGTAAAATGTGCTTTGTTATTTTATGCTTATATTTTTTAAACGGAAGTTCGTGTATTTTATGTTTTCCAATATCTTGAATAAGAGGACTATCATTAAAGGGACACTTAGCAAAGAATTTCTCTGTTAACTTGAAAATAAAGTGTTTTGTTAGTTGAATATTTAACTCGTCATGGATATCTACTATTTTTTTATATCTAGGATAATTTCCAACCACTCTAAGACATTTATTTTGGATCACCTGAATTTTTTTATAATTAGAACAGGATGTATTACTCCAGACAGGACAGGCATAAGTTAAAGTCGGTCGAATGCAGGTTTTAAACAGAAGAATTTTGTTTTTTAGTGAGAGTCTTGAATTTCGATTGAGTAGCGGGAATAAATTGTGCATAGCAGTTGTTGCAGTTCTGCAAATAATATTTGTATGTTTAGTAAAATTTAGTTTCTGGATGCAAAATGAGTATGTTGGGAACTGCAGGGAATCTAGACCCCGTTCATTTAAGAATTCCAGGATCTCTGCCTCCAAGACTTTTTCTCTTTTTAAGAAAGGTGAAATAAATTTCTGATTTAGGTACTAGAAATTACAATTTTATATGATTTTGATTAGAGCTGGTACTATTTGAAATAAAGTATTTGAAAATGTATTTCAATTATTTTCTGGTATTTGAAATGCTCTTGGGATTTGAATTTGTAAATACTTTCTCCGTGGTATTTGTTTCGCATGCGCGCTTCCGACATTGAAAGTGTTTTTAATTCGCACGTGACTTGTTTTATTTGATGCAACTATCTTTAGTAGTTGATTTAAGGCTTAGAGTTTCCGTGTAAAGTCAAAATTTTACTCAAAGTCATTATAGCATTACTTAATATCAAATATCATGACTCACTGCTAAAATTACTGTTTCTCATTACTTTATAAATATTAATGATAATAACTAATACCAGTAAAATATCGAAATAAAAGGTGTTGAGTACTAAAATACTAGTATCGATACCTTATTACTATCGAAAGTATCGTTTCATCCTTACATGTGAATCCAATGAAATTTCTACAAGCGCATCATTTTCTTACATCATTACAAAATCTACTATCTCAGTGATTTCAATATACGAGGATTACCTTTTATGTTTTTACAAACGACCACTAGATGGCAATATTGAAATGTTTCATTACTATACTCGTAAAATTTAACATTTGTTATTGTGAAATCATTGGCGGCTTATAAATTGACCGAGTAGTTCGTTGACAGTGAGCGTTTAAAAAAAAACAAGTTTGTGAAAAAATGGATATTACCTATTCGTGAAGGTTTTCGTTGGATGATTTTTTACGATTTTAGTAAAGGCCTAACTCAACAACAACGCATAGATTCGCTTCGTTCAACTTTTGGTAATGAAGCACCAACAGAAAAGACTGTTTACAATTGGTTTGCAGAAAGTCGACCAAAATCGGTTGTGATTCAAAAAAACATCGATGCTGTGCGTAGATAATTGAAAAAGATCGGCATGTGACTTACCGTGAGACAGAGGCATCCTTTGGCATATCGCAGACTGCAATACCTTCGATTTTGCATGAACATTTAGCTGTGAAAAAGATCTGTTCCCGATGGATTCCGCATAATTTGACCGAAGCTCAAAAAAAGGCTAACCGGTAACGCGTCCGGTAACGCGGAGAGAGGAAAATGAACCGCCGTCTTATCCGGGTGATATTTTTTTAGTGCTTAGGCTTAGTTTTATTTCGACAGGGGTACTAATTTTTATTCATAAAAATCATGCATTTTTTCCTGAAACCGTGGCGTTGATCGTCACCATTGCTCAGCACGGACAGTTTGTACCAGACGATAAAAGATGTTTATTCATATTTCTACTATTTAGGAGACGATTTCAGACCAAAACTGAATTGAAAAACCTACAGTTGAAGGTATTTTATTAATAAAATTGATAAAATGTGTAAAAAATACATAAGAGTTGATAAAGATAATGCAGTTTTTTCAGGTTTTAACACATTTTCATAAATTTTGAAAATTTTTGCTGACCATAAAATTGCCTTCAATTAAACATGCTATTAAACGGAAAAGAAAGTAAGAATTAAGAAAATAAGAATCAGTTTGAGTTATCAAAATATATTTTAAGGGTCGTTCGAACGTTTTAAATGTTAAACCTATCTGTAGAATACGTTCAAATAAGTTTTCAGTGTGAGGATTGATCTGTTAAGCTGTTTTGTTATTTTAATTCTGAAAACTGTATGTTATTAACTACTTTACTAACTATATTAACGAAAGTATAAAGTACAATGTATTAGGAGGATAGATAATATTCGATATTTAGTAATCGCGTAATTTTAATTGTATTAAATCTTGAATTATTAAATACCCAGATGTCATTTTAATATATTATTTCTTTATATAAGTGATTATTATAGGATGAAAGTGTTTTTTTATCATCATGAAGGTCTTCCGCTGTCTTCTTTTGCAGTAAAAATGCTAATTTTAAGACGTATTTCAAAAAAATTGATGTGAAGTGTGAATTTTCACACATTTCTGGGTTTTGCAGGTATTTAGTAACTGAACGATGATTATTTGGGATGCCAAAACAAATTTTATGTCAAAATATTTTTTTATGAATTTTAATTCGAATGCCTAATACCATTATTTGAGTTTCTAAATATATGCAGTATTTTTTTTATATAGCAATGTTCATTAAGATTTTCACCTATGGCTTCCATTGGTTGCTTACATCATAAGTCCCGCCCTTTGATTTCGTCAAACAAAGAATTAAATTATAATTTCAACACTTTCCACTGGTTATTAAATTTACGCTTTTAAAAATTAAATGCACTATTTACAAAATATAACTAGAATTTTAACAAAATAATTTAAACAAAATAAAAATGCAAAAAAAAAAACAAAAAATAAAATGAACAGGATTCGAACCCTAGTTTGCAAGTTAACTTATATTATTAAGCGCACGACGAATCCCCAACCACGCCACGAGAGTTACTGATGTGGTATGTTATACAACGTATTAAATAGTTAACATGTTTTAGTTAAAAACACAAAAAATGCGTTATTTTCCGAAAACATAATCTGATCAAAAATTCCTGTTGTACTATTCCGGTTCACACCAATGTACATTACTTAGAATTTTTTCAGATTTTTAGTTTAAACCATCTGGGCTACAGGGTGTGGGACAAAAATTTTTTTGCACAATTTTGGCAAAAATCGCATCAAAATAATTTATTTTGCAAAAATAAAATTTTGATCGTTAATCCACGTACTAAGGGCTTTCATTTGATACCCTACTCAGAATTTAAAAAAAATATATTTTTTTTCGATGAGCACATATTTGTTTATATTTTTAGAGGGATATGTTTTTTAGATGTTTTAGTATTTTTCCTATGTGCGGGTCAACGAGTTGTATAAGCATGCCAAATTTCAACTCTCTAGGTTTAGCCGTTTGGCTACAATTTTGACCGAACAGACAGACAGACAGTCAGACAGACGACAAAATGACGGTATAAGGGTTTTTTGGTCATACCTACAAAATCCTAAAAACTTAAAAATTGTGATAAAAGTATTCATTAGCGCCTCTCTCGAACAACGAAACAACTACCGCATTTCAAATTTAGGAGGCAATTCCTTCGTATTACTGAATTACAAGTATAGGTGAAATTTTAGTGATTATATAAATAAAAACGACTATAATATATTTACAAAAAAACTTAAAATTATAAATACGTTTTTAAATAGTTAAACAAAATACTAAATTTAATAACGTAAAATATTACTACAACGAATATATTATTACAACGAAAATCTGCAAATTTCACATTTATAAGTGTTACACTTACCAAGTGACATAATTAATAGTGAATCCTATGCAATAATATTTAACTATTTTATTAATTTTTCTTTATTTTATTCAGAATCCATGTATTCTTTATAGTGAAATAAAATATTGTTACGTTTAAATGGTACAAACGTTAATTAACTAACCGATTTGGATAATCCTTTGAACATTGTATGTATAGATTAGAACTTCCCATAGTGTTATTGGCTATATCAGTGTTTCTCAACCGGGGTGCCACGACACTCACCGGGGTGCCACCAATTTGAAAAATTATGTCAACGCTAAATTGCTCAGAACTGCCTGTTTGTTATAGGCTAATGATAATGATAATAATATGTTTTGCTGACGTTTCGTGGACGTTCTGCGGGCGCGCTCCAGGTGCGTCACTTCGATAACCACGTGACAGGCAAGAAACGAGTCCGAAGCGACGAGTTTTATAATCGACAAGTGCCGCAAAATGCCATATCATATTAAAACGAGTCGCGAAGCGACGAGTTTTGTCAACGTAGGGG
The DNA here is from genome assembly GCA_963971575.1 of Liopterus haemorrhoidalis. Classification (NCBI taxonomy): domain Eukaryota; kingdom Metazoa; phylum Arthropoda; class Insecta; order Coleoptera; family Dytiscidae; genus Liopterus; species Liopterus haemorrhoidalis. The sequence continues at coordinate 127,435,599 of OZ020611.1, forward strand.
GAGAAGCCCGGCGTAACCGGGCTGAGGCCCCTAGTCACACTTAATATTTATTTAACATCAAAAATGTATTCAAAAGAGTTGTGTAGAATGGAGAAACGATTATGTTCTATTTGAAACCGTAACATCTTACTTATCATTTACATTACAACAAAAATGTACCTCACAAAAACCGTACGAAGTAAGAATACTTCAGCTAGTTGTCTTATAATCATCTGAAACATGTAGAAATCAAATATGAGGCTGAAAAAAAAAATAAAATAAAATAATAAATAAATTTAAAAAAAAAAAACACATAGCCTCCAATTTTATTAATATAGATTGTAATATCTGCTGACATTGCCTGTCAATTTTTCCCTTAAGTGACTAACTTACTAAATAGTTATAGCTGTTACATTTTAGTAGTTTTTACTCGTTTCGTTGATAAATCCTGAATACGCTATTGCTGCTAACACACCCTACAGCCGGAGAGTACAGTCATTGAGTCTCCCCCAGTCTGAATCACCGTATCGTCAGTGTGTGCCTAGCGCAGTGCCCCTGCATTGCTGGGGTTTCTCGTATCGACCCACTGCGGGCTGGCGGGCTACTGGGCTGAACCGGCCCTGCCGCTAGCCTAGGTCTAGGTCGTAGACCTCGCAGGTCACCGTCCTAGGGGTGCACGTTGCTCCCTACTCGGTACACACTGCTCTAGGGGGCGAGACGACTCTTGGATAGGATATGTGATAATCGTTCAGTTGATTGATTTGTTGATGCGGTCAGTACGGTGTTTTTTAAAGGAGGAACTGATTTCTTTTGTTCGTTTTTACGTAGCTTTTGTAAGGGTAATAAATTATGTAATACATTTTCTAGAGCCTCCGAAGCGGACATCCTTAAGTAAATAAGTTATTTTTTTGAGCACATTTATATAAATAACCACATTTTTTTTTTCTTTGGTACTTATTTCTGTACTTATCATTAATCGTAATTTCTATTAAATTCAAATGATTTCAATTAAATAGTTTCGTAAAATAACATACACCAAGTTTTTTTTTTTATTCTTTTTTTTTTTACTAAGTTTTTGTACCTATTTCTGGTTGAATTTAACAGATTTTTTGTCTTATCGTGTGATATGTTCTTATATCTTTCGATAAATAATATATAAATAAATAAATAATAATAATAAACTGACAATTGATTAAGATCTCTTAAACGTAAATGTGCCTAACTATTCCACAAACTTAACAGTTGCCACTTTGTTGTTACGAGAGATGTGCTAGATATTCGTATTCGAATCCGCGAATATCCGCAAGAAAAAACATATTCGTATCCGTATCCGAATCCGTATCCTCTGATTTTGTTGCGGATATCGTACGGATATTTTTATTAATAATAATGTATTATGAATAAAAATGTTCTGTTAACTTATATTAATAAAATTTGTTTTGAAATTTAAGTTTACAAAATAAATACTTAAAAAAGAGTTTTTTTTTTTTTATATTAAGGTTAATTTAAATAGTTTTTATTTAAATATTTTATTTGTTTTGGTGTTAAAAATAACATAAACAATAGTAAGTTTACAAAATATTATTACAGAAATACAATGTTTAGATCGATTTTTATTAGAATTTCAAGGAAACAAAACCTCAGAATTATTATTTTTAAAATATAATCTCCCCCGACTAAAATTTAAATATGAGAATTTTCATTTGTAATGAATGGTAGTGTCATATGAGATTTGTGAAGAATATACCATCTATAATTTATTTTAACTTATTTTTCTATAGAATGCATCAATAATTTTTGAAAATAAAAAATAATTTAATTTCTAATGAAATTTATTAACTTTTATAAACTTAATTGTGTTTATCTTTGTTTTATCCTAAAACTTTTCCCATAACAGCTTAAAAATTATTTAAACTAACCATAAAATGAAAAAAGTAGTATTTATTGTGTAAACTATAATTTTAAAACAAATTTTATTAATAAAGGTTAACGGAACATTTTTATCCGTATCTGTATCCACGGATATTCTACAAAATTGTCCGGCTTTTAGTTTTATGATCCGGCTTTTATTAGTTTTATGATCCGGCATAATATCCTTAGTTGTTACCATTGGAATTAATATTTACAAAAATTTTTGTACCTAATGGTTATTGCCGCAAAACAATGTTTTAACGAAATATATAAGCAAAAAGCCTGAAAGACGTAGTTATTTTTGTAATATAGGTATGCATAAATTTTCAGAAACTATAAACTAATTCCTAGTTTTGGTTTAAATTTCTACACAAAATTTAAATTCACTAACTATGCAAAAGTTCATCACATGGTTAGTAAAGCTCAAAAAAGTATCCAGACAAACAGAGCCGCGTTTATACTATACCTTTTAATGCAGCTCTGCGTTCACGTTTCGTCCCAACACTGCATATACGGATTATTACCCGCGTCGTTTTATCGTGCGTACAGTTTGCTGCATGTCCAGGGGCGTTTAGACACGGATAAAACTTACCGGGGCCCGGGGCACACACAGAGTCCGGGACTGGATGCTTTTTTTTTCACATATCACTATCCAGTTTTATTATTCGTGATTTTGTTGCATAATTTCTTTGTTGATAATTGTAATTCGTAATAATAATTGAAATATGAACTGGTATTTGTAGGTCCGAGACACGATTTGAATGCACACTTTGTTTATGTTTTTAATCAGTATTTTGATTTTGCGCCTCTTTGTGGTGTTTCTATCAGTATCATACGCGTATATAATGGGGAAGACACGTAAACATATCTTATATATTCTATTTCAGGAAAAATAAAGAACAATTCCTTTTTATGTGCAATACTTTATCCGTCATCGAGCCCGTAGTTAATGTTTATCGGGGTCCGGACCCGGTATTATTGTTTTACCGGAGTTCGTCCGCGCACGGCGCCTTTTAACGTGCGCCTAGTTGCATGCGGCTTGCTACATATAAATGGTATTGTTTTAGCCACTTCAATAATTGTATTTTTACTATATTATTCTGTATTGAATTATTATTTAATTTTTGAGGTTTTATAATAATATCAAAAAACCCTTATACTGTTATTCATGTGTCTGTCTGTCTCTCTTTCTGTACGGTAGAAATTGTGGCCAAACGGCTTATCCTAGCAGATACCTCTTCGATATGAGTTCTTTGCTTGGCATATAGTAAATTTATTGAATTATTTCGAAAAAAGTTCATTCGAAAAATATTTGCATTTTGTAAATCCAAAATATATCTTAAAAATTTTGACTTCGAATATTTTTGAAATGTTCATCAAATGAAAGCCCTTGAAATGTAGATTAAGGCACAAAATGTAATTTTTAAAAAGGTTCTTTATTTTGACGTTATTTTTATGATTTTTTGAAACCTAGAGGGGTTGATCTGAAAAAATTCGGAATAATTCACATTGATATGAACGAGGATTTTTCATCAGATTTTGCATAATTTTATATAAAATATGGAATATTTTGGATCGTTAATAAAATTAATTATTATTCATTTTATTAATTAAGTAGGTATCAAAAAAGTGCTCTTGAAATGTAGGTTATGAAACGGAAAGTATTTAAATTTTGTAAAATATGTTTCCAAAAAAAGTTAAAATTGTTGCAGAATATGAACTGAATGTACTATTTCAATTAACGTAATTTATTTCACTTTATTGTTCCTAAGTTTTTGTATTTTCGTAAATATATGTTTTCAAAATTCCATTTTAGGATATTTAATGAAGAATACTGAGATTAACAGATGACATTAACAAATGATTCTCAATTTACTGTTCATTTTGATACGATTCAGCATTCGGGTTCAGTTGGCCTACGACATCCTGATATGTGTGAAAATTCACGCTTCACATCAATTTTTTAATTCTAAGATAACTCGATTGCAACCAACTTTTAATTATAATAATGTTAAAAAAAATACTATTATGTTGTCAGTTTCAGTTATGAATGATGTTGTATGCATTTTAAACGTTAACTACGCATGTAAATGTTTATTGAAAATATATTTTCTTACTTTTATACATAAATAATAAGTCGAAGATGTAAAATTTCATTTTGTGTGGGATGTTTTATACGACATGTTTATGTGGCAAACGTTTTCTTTATATAAAGGCAAAACTAGGGTGAATAAACGGCGGATGATCATTTTGAAGACCTCTAAGTTTCTGTCCTGGTATGTGGTCAGTTTTAGTTTGAAGTTTTGTCAGGTTTACGTAGCGGATTTGAGAGGGTTGTTTAAGGAAGAAAATAGGATTTTCTTTTGTAGAATTTTTCATAATATTGCGTACACAAAAGAATATATACAAAAACTCTAGAAACTTTAAAAAGGAAATATTTGAATAACATTTAAATAAGTTTGATAAGAAATGCAACTTTATCAAAATATACAACGTACATTTATTTCTTGAATAATAGGTATTGTTCATTGAATACTATGTTATTTCACTTGGAGTTAGTGACATGGAAATTAATTGTAACAACAGGTGTTGTGCGTTTAAATCTAGAAATTCAGAAAATTATTTGTTTCTTGTTGATTTGTTGATATTAAAAAAAATCTGAATCTTGTAATAAAAGTGAGAATTCACGATTGATATATTGTGGAACAACTTAAATATAATGTGAATACTTTTCCATTACTTGTACGAGTAAACACCAAGTGAGGCGTAGTAATACACAGACCCTGTGGTCTGTTGGTAAAAGTTAGCAAAGGGTTCGCTTAGAAGAAAAAAAAAGAAAACAAAAAACGGGAATTGATGCCGGCTTATATAACTATTCGTTTCACACTAGATAGATGCGTTAGTTGATGAAAAATCGCTGACAGATCCCCGACGCACAGCGCATTATTCGATAAACATCGAATCGAAAACGCTGTCATAATCGCAAAAGCAATAAATGAAATTCAAGCTGTATTTCATTTAATATTCTTACAACGGTTCAATGTAAAATACTGGGTAATATATATATATATATATTTTTTTTTTTTTCAGTAATTAATATGTTTGATTTTAATACTTATTTGTAATTTTTAATAAATAATATGTTTGACAACCGACTCGAAATATTTTTAACAACCAGATTGGAAAATTCATGAAAATGTAACAATCGGCTTGCGCGAGCCGATTTCAATACATCACTTCGGTTGTCCATTTCATACTTGATTCGTTTATTGGTGAAAAATCTCAGACAGCTAATAGTATGATGCAGGAGCGCATTGTTAGTTCTGAACGACAAACATCCAATTAGAATCGTAATCTCAAAAGCAATAAATGGAATAGAGCATAGCTATTTCTACAATAAACGGTTCACTGTAAAATATTGCGTTATTTCTAGTAATTCATATGTTTGATTTTAATATTTAATTGTAATTTTGGGTAATTTAATTTTTAATAATGAGTTTATCAACATATTCGTGCGAGCCGGCTCGCAGAATTCAGAAATGTTTAACAACCGGCTCGAGCAAGCCGGCTCCAATATACCACTGCACAGAGCGCACACATGTGTGTACTTGAAACATCTATTACCGTAATTGCCTGTTTAATCGTACCAGCTTTCTCAGCAAAATTATTATAAGAATCAAGTAAATTATATACCAGTTCGTAAAAAAAGAACCAGCTTATGAGATCAGTATTATAAGCACATGGCATAGGCGCATAGTATCGACCCATAGCATAGCTGCATGTGGCATTACTACTGAATGAAATGGCATAAAAATATATGTGGTTATGTTAAAAATGCATGCCAGAATTCGTGATGTTTTGGGTCAGTAAAAACGTGGTTAAAAGGGACAAAGATACGATAAAGCCGCAGTATTGTAACTGACAGCTGAGAAGCTCGCAACTCTCTGCTGTTGTTGAATATGTACTTATATCCGCATAAGATGCATAAGCACAGAAAAGAGCAACTAAGTCAAATTCTCTGTATCTATGCATCCATAATAATGCTTTCGAAACTCCATTTTTATGGCATATTTGTCAGCGAACATCTTAGTTTTTTGTTTATTAAATCATAATAAACAGCAAGTGCTTTATTTCATTAAGGCCCGGTCTTTTCACTTTCAGGTAAACCCCTAGGTAACTATCTGACAGATAAGGTTTTCTGGAACTACGTCTGCTTGAATAAATGTCAATACTAATCAGTGAATTCAATACGTCAGTCTCATTATCTGTTAGATAACTGTTCGATAAATAAATTTGTATTAAAAGACGGGATGACATTTATTCAGCACAGAAAGTACCACATAAACTTATCTGTCAGATAGTTACCTGAAGGTGGAAAGATTAGGCCTAAAGAATATATATTTATTCCTTATGTTTAACCCCTTGGGTACATTTGACGACTGAGTTATAGCCAAAGTTACAGTTGACGAGTCTGACTCGTCATTCGAACTTAACAATTTATACGAGGCTATTATCATGTACAGTAGTCGCTCGCACTGTGTCGCATAAAACTGCTCGCATAGTGTCGCTCCTCACCACTCCCCTCCACTCCCCTCCTCATCCCTCCTCACATTGTTGAGTTGGATCAAATAAATCGGTACTCAAAGGGTTAATTCTTTACTAAAGAAAAATTCACTCTAGAAAAATCTTGTTGCGCGTACAATCCAAACTTTGACACCAAACTACACCGACGTATTTGGGTTACCTCTGCCTGTTCCTACCGTTGATTTAAATTTAAATGATAATAATCAGACCAATTCTGTAACTCAGTTTCTATGATCATAGGAACTAAATCTGTCACTATGAGCAAGGTCAGTTACTATCATGAATGAAAGTCATTATACTTTTTATAATATTTTATCTTGCAGTAACGTTACTACACAGTGAATTTTTACTGAATTGATCTGATAGTCTGTATAAGTAAACAACAGCTTCGAGTGGGTGTGTACGTTGCTCATTTTCCAAGTACACTCAACTTCATAAATAAGATCCACTCCGGTTTCAGGTTATATTGAAATATATATATATATATATATATATATATATATATATATATATATATATATATATATATATTGAAAATAGTACAGTTATGAAATACCTACTACAGCGGTTTCCAAACTTTGTTCAGTAACGACCCCCTTAGAAAAAATCCCATCTCTGGCGACCCCCCCCCCCCATTTAGGAAATGAATAAAAAATTGGTAAATAATTTCTTTATTGAAATAATAATCACAAAAGTAGCAAAAATATATAATGTAAATAGTTTCTCTAATTCCTAAATATTTATTTTCACAACATAAATCACGAAAATCATATAAAAATAAATTATATTAATATTAAATATGTAATACAAATTAAAAATGTAATAAAAATCAATTTTAATGTGAAGTAATGTGAAGTTTCTTCGCACATAATTCGTTAAATCGCGGTTTATATGAAGAAAGAGCCACTCTTATTTCGTCTTCCACTATTACCGTGCGCGATATTTTGTTTTAATAACAGCTAATGTTGTAAATCCTGCGACCCGCGACCCCCTGGTGAACCTTGTACGACCCCCAGGGGGGTCGCGCCCCCCTCTGGAAATCGCTGACGTACTATATATAATATCTATACATTTATAATAAATATGAATACTAAAACGAAAATAATTCATCAACTTTTATCCAAGATCTAGGTATGGTAGCTGCTGTTTGGTCAGACCGAAACCCGTCTAAATTTTTCAAATAAGTTCACATATTTTCCAGGGCTTTTGTTTGCATAGACAGACTATATGCAAATATTGATCTCAAATACACCAGTCAAAAATAAATGCATGTTGTATTATTAACATTTTTATTCTCAGTTACTGTTCAAGATTGTCCTTTTTTCGATGTTGTATTTCGAAATTTTCCGCTATTCATGACAAAACTTCTGAAGAAGTAGTTGCGAAACCTGGGTCGCGTCCTAAATTTGGGTTGCAAAAGACTTTTAGTTGGTCGCGGACCAGTTTTTGTTATTTGCAGAAATTGTTTTTTGCTCGCCAGGTTTCTCGAAAACCTTTTTTTTTTGTTCGTCAGATTTATCGAAATCTTTTTTTTTGCTTATCAGGTTTCCAGAAATTCTTCTTTTTTTTTTGGGTCATCAGACTTTTAGTAATCATTTTTTTGCTCATTAAATTTTTCTATTTTTTTTTGTTTTGCTCATCAGGTGTTTAGAATTCTTTTTTTGCTTTGCTCGTCAGATTAAATGTTGGGTTGCGGACAAAAAATCCTGGGAACCACTGCTCTTAAGTTTACAATTCTAGGTACATCGAGTCCTTGAAGGACTAACAGATTTGTTATTCTCTCTGTTCATGGAATGTGGTTTAGTAATTACTAACTAATTATTACATATAAGCCTAATCTACTATTATATTGTACAAGTTGCTATTAATTACAAAATGCTATTAAACGGAAAAGAAAGTAAGAATCAGTTTTTAGTTATCAAAATATATTTTAAAAGGGTCGTTCGAATGTTTTAAATGTTAAACCAATCTGTAGATACGTTCAAATAAGTTTTCAGGGTGAGGATAGATCTGTTAAGCAGTTTTCAAGTAAATTTTCAAGTGACATAATTAATAGTGAATCCTATGCAATAATATTTAACTATTTTATTAATTTTTCTCTATTTTATTCAGAATCCATGTATTCTTTATAGTGAAATAAAATGTTATTGTTACGTTTAAATGGTACAAACGTAAATTAATTTACCGATTTGGATAATCCTTTGAACATTGTATGTATTGATTAGAACTTCTCGAGTGTTATTGGCTATATCAGTGTTTCTCAACCGGGGTGCCACGACACTCTCACCGGGGTGCCACCACCAATTTGAAAAATTATTTCAAGGTTGAATTGCTCAGAACTTCCTGTTTGTTATAGTCTAATGATAATAAAAATAATAATTTTTGATGACGTTTGGTGGATGTACCGCGGGCGCGCCCGATGTGCGTCACTTCGATAACCACGTGACAAGCAAGAAACAAATAATAATCGACAAGTGCGGCAAAATGCCTTATTATATTAAAAGGAGTCGCGATGCGACGAGTTTTGTCAACGTAGGGGGAGAAGCCCCTAACAATATCATAACGTTCATTCCCCACATTAGGTTTTTCAGTATTGTTATTTTATTGAATTGAAAATTTATAAATCTTTCATTTTGACAGTATGCGAGCTTGTTTTTGGAAGGTAAACCCGCATTGTACATTCGCAACAACGTCACAATAAAACTGTAAACTGTTTATTTTCACTCCAGTTCCACTGTAATGTTCGAGTATTACATGTTCAGTATATTTAAACTTTAACCAGTGCACCTCTGCAGTAGTTGTATATTTTTGTCGCAATCGTTTCATTCACTACAATTTGATTATTTTATCATACAAGTATATAGTAGTACGTGCATTTAATATATGTAATTAAAAAAAAATGTCTCTTTAAATAATAAAACTTACCTGATTCGACAATTTCAGCATACAAAATTAATCTAATGTAATCTAATAATTTTTTTAAATTTCTAACGAAAAAAAAAAAAAAAAAAAAAATTATTAATAATAAAAAAATAAATAAATAAATAAAACGAAAAGAAGTTTATTAACATACTTATAATGGGTGGAATTATTTATTTGAAGAAACATTTTTTTATTTTAAATATCTATTTGTAGTGCAGTTCTGGGCAAATCTGTAAGCTATAGACGAGCGTTTCTCAACCGGGGAGTCGTGAAAGCTGCGTCGGGTGGCCGCAAAGTCATATAAGATCGAAGCAAAAATGTATTAGAAATGCGCTCAGTCTTGCAAGATAAAAATTTTATCCATATTTATAAATATCTTGTATTTATATTCACAAAAATATACCTTTCATAACATAAGTAAAATAAATATTTTATTTATTATTATATCTAATATACTTATTTTGACAATTAATTTAAACTACAGGTTATTCCAACCGTTTAAGCGGAACTAAATGGAATTTTTATTTTCTTAAGTTGTCACTAGCTAACTTTATAATGATTAAAGTGGGTTTTTGCTAAACAAAATGATCAAAAACTTCATTCAATCGATAAAAATGATTATATTTGAAAATCTAGTTCCGCTTAAACCTAAGAAACAGACTATAAGTAAACTATATCAAAGTCAAATAAAGTGTATGTGTCGGTTGATGCGTTTTTATTACAATGGTTCGCATTGGAGGTACATGAAGTACCTACTTTCAAGTACGACTTGAAAGTGCAATATTTTTTATTATATATATATATATATATATATATATATTATTTTGATCCGAGCTACAGATAACTCCTGAAAAATATTGAAAAATTAAAAGTTGTTTCTTTTCAAAAGCTCTATCCAAAGAAACTAAATATGACACGTTCTCATTTAAAAATTCGAAATTGTGATAACCTGTACTTTCGGTTAATTTCGGAAACTTTCAATACTACCATTAAATTTTTTGGCTAAATTTTAACTATCATTTTTTTTTCTCAACTTGCTCACACGTTGCCTCTTCGAGAAAAATGGTGTTCCCTTTATCTTGATACACTATATATATATATATATATATATATATATATATATATATATATATATATATATATATATCCGACTTCCATTTTTCAATAAATAAATAATCAAGAAAGTACAATATTAATATGGTTAACAGCCATTAATGCGCGCGCAGCCAGTACGGGACTAAAAATTCTGGAACACTGCACATGCGCATTCCTGTGAATTTATTCTTTCTCACACACTGCACATACGCATTGGGGCGCATTTATCATTCCCAAATTGCCTGTGCGCATGTGAGTAACATGCGAAATGAAGATTATTTCCTGTCAACTAACAGTATCAAAATGAGACAGTGTATGTACGCATATATGCATTTTCCCTCAAAACTACCGAACGGCTGCCCTGATTAAAAATTTAAAAATATAAACCAGCGTGTTCATATATATATATATATAAGGTATGTTGGTATGTATTGACGAATATACAAGATAGTGTTTTATTTATTTATATATATATAATCAGGGCAGCCGTTCGGTAGTTTTGAGGGAAAATGCATATATGCGTACATACACTGTCTCATTTTGATACTGCATGACACCTTTATTTTGGACGTTTGCCATTGCTGATAGTACTAGGCTAGAATAGTACAATATAATGAGGATTAGTATCAAAAAGAAATAATACTTCAAGAGTAATATAAAAAAAATTGCAAAATAATTTCAAAGATATTATTCCTAATTATAATCTCTAACTCATAGCCGTGCCTGTAGTTTTAATTAAGAAAATCCATTATAAATACAATGATACGCACGCTCATGATACCAATTAAAAACATGTTTTTCCCTATCTTTGGTAATAATAAAGTAAATAAAATATTTACATGTCTTTATTTCTACCAAAACTGTCCAAAACCATAACTTAATAATTGAATTTATTTTAATCATATTAAATCTGAAAACAATATTTTCAATAGTTCTGTATAGCGGGTTACGGATCAAGGCGTACAAATATTACATTCGTTAAATAGTTATCATGCAACCATACTAAACCTGACGTCACATTTTTTGTGACGTTTCATGTGACGCAACTGCACTGTTCCAGCGACCGAGCTATAACAACCATAATATCCTGAATTCTTTTATTCCTCACGTTTTATCTTCTTGGTGCTCTCTCTCCTCCAGAAACTCATAACGCTTCTTTTCCACAATTATCTAATAGGAAAAATATGCTACCCTTGATTCGACCCGCAGTAAACATTAAAAGCCAATAATAATCTTTAATGGGTATTTACTGAACCAGTAGAAACCATGTTTAAAGGTGTTCTTCCCGCTGAGAGAATTCTACGAGCGAAAAGTTGGCGTTCCTCCTAATTTACCGCAGTTAGAACTTGGTGTGTAAAAGGTGTATCATGTCAATAAATACACTCTACTGTAGGTTTTAACCCTAATAATTTTTTGCTTACCCCCATAAATGCTGGGTAATTTGCATAGCACCCTCCGATTTAAATAGGTATATAAATTTCACTTAGTAAAATTACGTTTCGAGGCTTACAAATTACTTTTATACTAAAAACACATTCTGTTTAACATATTTCATTAAATGAAGGTTTTTATAATATTAATGAAATATGCGTAACTGCATTGCGTCAGTTTGATAAAGTTAATATGTCACTTGTGACATATTTCAAGTAATATTTTTATTGAAGTTTCAATTAAAACCATCAAATTGATTGACTGGATGTGTATACATTGATGAAATTAAACTGTTAACGTTTGTCGTAAATATCATGTTATATATTGTTTCCTATTTCAAATTGGATATTTTTTATAGTGTTATACAGAGGTCTCCTAAATTTTATGGATCTTAAAACATTTTGTTGCTATTTATACTAATATTTAGATTAGTTCGTTTGTGTGTAAGTACTGTTACGTGGTTACAATAAAATTAAAACGATCCGGTTGTGATTTAAAATATATATTTAACTACTTAAATATTGGACTAATGCACTAAATAATCGACGATAATATCACTGAAATAACACTTGTCGCTACACTTATGCAATAGTTAAGCTCTATACCCAATAACTTCAGTGTATCACCGTGTAGACTAATTGTTCTTGATGGCTCGCTGAGCTTCATTTTCTGAATAATACTGACCCTCCGGCATCAGGTACCGCGTGTTATTTAGAAAACCTTATTTCCTTCTATAAAACTCGGAAATTCGCTGTCCATTTCAAGGCTACTGAATTCTTTGCAGGGCCGTATTCGGAACAGTAGGTTACCTCCAGACTAAAGAATTGCGGTAATTATTTGAGAAATAAAAACATCCTGTTCATGGCCATCGTTTATGGTAAAATAGGCATATTTTTATGACTCTCAGAGTCCCTGATTTTTTCAAATAATTTAAAATCAAGCGGAAACTTGAATAAAAATCCTAAAAAACATAAATGATTAGAATATATATAATTATCGTACGAGTCTGGTTTTAGAAACCAACTTGTTCAGAAAAATTTTCCGCAGGCTTAAGTATATTTTTTATGCCTTAAAATTTCATAAATTTTATAAATACACAAAAAACACTGAAGCGCTCAGTGGACTGTGCATATACGTTCTCTGCTCTGTGCTAGTAGATAGGGAGTGAGGGAAGGCAGATATATATGGTTCATTTGTAGTGGGGATAACATGCGCCACTGATTCATTGTTTATTGTAAAATAGTCCTGTTTTTAAGAGTATCAGGGGCACTGAAGTAAAAAAAAATCAATCATGCAAAATGTTTAAAATTATATGGGGATAATTTCTTAAAAACTAAATGCTTAAAACTCTGTAACTATTTATCCTACGAAAATCTGGTATGCACAAACATATTCAGAAACACATTTCGCAGGCTGAAGTCTCTTTTTTATGCCTTAAAAATTCTTAATTTTTATGAACAAACTAAAAAGCACTCAGGCAAAAATTCTTTTGAGAAAAACGAGATTCGCATGTTTAGTGCATTATTTATGGAGCGCAGACAGTGTGTAGATAGCCACAGAACGTCGAGACGTAAAGGAAGAGATGTAGAGACTTGGGTGAGACAACGGGAATTTTACCTGGTACATATATTGATAAATGTTTAATGCGATCAGCGTATAACATTAATAAGGTTTATGTGAAATAATTTAATTAACATGACCCTAATTCGGCGACTGTGTCATATCTGCCAATATAAGTGATGGTTATTATGCTAAACCTCATAGGAGACAACGTATTGACTACTCTTGCTTTGGCAAAAATGTTTTGTAAATGAAAGCTATGATCCCTATATTAATTGCTAAATGATAATGTTTGTCTATAACTATTTCTAAGTAGTAGTACCTAGGCTTTAAGCATGGTTTATAATAACTCCATAACATAACGCATATCTATAGAACAATGGGCTTGACCCTTCAAAACATCTGTTTGTAATAAACAGAACAAAGAAAATAATTTTTATGCTTTAATTTAAATTTTATTTGTTTATTTATACCCAAAGTACAAGATAAAATGCTTAGATTTTTACAAAATAATAATAATATTAATAATTTGTACAGTCATTGTAAGAATTCAAAGACTGTTCTTCCTCATGAGCCCCCAAAAAGTGTAAAAATATAAATATAGCACATATTAACAGAACCAGAGTTCTTTGCTATTGACAATTCCACAATTGTCATGACCAACATTGAAGCATGTAGATATGTAACATTCCCTAACTTGGACAGAATTAAGTAAGAAAAGAACATTGAAAAGAACATGAAATTAAAAGGGTCAGATGAACCTATTAGAAGTTAAGACTTTTTTTAAAGCATTTATACATTTTTATAAAATTTTATCCCAGATGAGCTTCTTTAAATCATATGTACTTACAATTTGTAGTCACTTTCTAGATACCTTCAAAACCCTGAAATCAATTTTTTAGATATTTACATCGAATGAAAAAAATCTGAAACGATCAAATCGGGCGAACGAGGGGACCACTCGTTCATTTTTTTTTTTTTTTGTTCAAATCATTTAAAATATCATTCTCAGGAGTTATTATAGTTTAAACAGTGTGAGTTGTAGGTCTGTCTTCCTGAAACCACATCCTCGGAGTCAGTATCGATCACCTATGACACTATGAATTTGCGATCATCGATCTGTACCGTTTGCTCTCACAGTTGCTCCATTGGTGTCTTCAATGAACAGGTCCGTTGGATCGTAACTCAGCTCCATGCTATAAGCGAAGATGTATTTCACGCTGATGAATATGTCTGGTATTTTCACTCTCCCCAGATATGAAAATCATGTTTATTAACAAAACCATTTAAATGGTAATGAGCTTCATCGCTCATTATTAGGTTGTCAATGACATCATGTCACTCGTTTCAGGTGAATCTTTCCATTATAAATTTTAAGGCATGTGATCTTCTAAATCTTTAATAATAAATTGATGCGAATTTTCATACATGTCAGTATTTCGCAAGATCTAGTAAGTATTGAAGGTTGCGTATTTTGAAAACCATTTGGCGTCTTTTAATAGCTATTTATGCAACAAATATGGAAATGATGTTATTATCTACGAATATGAAATGTACAAAAGAGGCGAACCCGAATTCTTTAATTCATGTGAGTATATATCAATTCTTTGGCGGCGAAAAATGCTGGAAGAAACGAAACATTCATATAAATTTGATTAAATTCGGAAAACAATTGAAATTCTGAGAAATAATTTTTCAACAATTACAAATTAATTATCAAAATAATGAAATGAAAAAAAAAGTTATTCTTATTTGTTTTTCGTAGCATTTGAACGCCTGTAATGATAGAGGAACGTCATTATTAATGAAAACTAAGTTTTTGAATAAATATTGTTAACATTTTAATGAAACCTTGAGTGTTGAAATTTGAAATGCTTATTCTAATGAAGTTTCAATTAAAAATAAATATATATTTTTACGCGATTTTCACCAAAAGTTTGTTACAAAACTTTTGACCCACACCTTATTTCCTAGAGGGGTTGGTATAAGAACTTGAAAAAAATCACAATAAATGATATAAACTGAAATAGCCCGACAGGAATTTTGGATCAGATTAGTTTTGCGAAAAATATAGAAATTTTTGTGTGATTGAAAACAATAATTGTTATTACTATGATTTTTTATTTACTGTGTAGTATCGAAAGACGTAGATTAAGGAACGAAAAGTAGTTTAAATCAGAAAGTCGAACCCAAATTTATTTCGTTCCGGCTTGCGGTTACGTTCCAAATAAATGTTTTTCGTTCCAGATTCGGTTTAGGTTCGTCTAAAAATTCCGGTTCAGTTCCGGTTCGGTTCCGGTTCGAAAATAAAGCTAAAAACGAACATGAAATGCCTACCGGTATAAATTTTAGTTTAATTTTATTTGCCAAATGCCTTATTCTTGTTTTTCTATTATAAAATTGAACTTAATTAAAAATTGATTATGTTATTGTCAAAAACGAAAACAAAATACAATTTAGGAACATAAAAATTAAAATACAAAAACATATTGCACGTAAATAAAATAAAATTCTAACAAATTATTAGGAGGATATTACAAAAATAATGGATAAGACACAGGGCCGGATTAAGGGGGTGTCAAGACAGGCAGTTACCTGGGGCGCCAGATGCTAGGAGTGCTAAAGATTTTGGTTGAAGACTTATTTTTTGCTTAACAAATATTTTTGGCAGCAATGAACAACTTAATTTTCAGCGCCCTAAAAATTTGGGTTCAGCTTGTTAGTAACATCAATTTAGTTGACAACTTGAAATACTTTAGTCCAAACCTGACCACACACAGTTCATATAATCACAATTATAGAGATGAAAAACGTTAATAAACAATAATAAATAATATGAACATTTCTCTTACAAAAATAATAAATAACAGTTTGTAGAATCGCAATATTATAAAGAAGAAAACGGAATAACACAAACTTATTTCTTTAAAAAACAATATAATTAATCACAGTTCTTTCAGTTGAAAAATTAATATTTGAAATTTGAAATGAACATAAAATTAAAAATCCATGTTTAAACGACACATAATATGTTCTTCAAATTTGCTGCTGATAGATTAATTCTTTCATCAGTCAATATAAGTTTTTTAGTAGAAATATATATTGTTATGAACCGGAATAGTACGTAAGATATCGAAGATTTGTATTTTAAATTTCGATCAGGGTATTAAATGAAAGCTCTTAGAATATACATTAATAGATAATACATGATTTTCAAAATATCGTTCATTATGTTTAATTACAACAACAAAAAAATGTCCCACACATTTAGCATGTGTTTCACCCTGTTGGCCGTCATCATTTACTATGATAGATAAATACGAAACCTTGAAATGTGTGTAAATTAACACTTCACATCAGTTTTTTAAGCTCTAGTACTGTGTTCCTCAACTGAAAACGTACCGCGGACCAGGCAAATATTTAATTTTCTACCGCGGACCAGTCAAATATTTAATTTTTTACCGCAGACCCTTCAAAATAAATGTACTATTAAACAAATTGTATACATAAACTATACATGTATATTAGTAATAAAAAATCTCTGAAAAATGAACGAAAGATCATAAAAAAATTAACAAAAAATCTCAAGCATAATAATTTATAAGCCTTGCAGGGACTACTAAAATTTTACTAAGGACCACCGGTTGAGAAACACTCTAGTACTTTTTCTATATGTATACCTATGCCAAATTTAAACTCAAATTACTGTTTGGGGTACGCTTTTTCCGGGAATAATATCAGAATAAAATGTAATATTGTAAGTTCAGATTATTCCTAACTTACTTTTGAAGACATATATTCAGAAATATGATTTCCCCGTTACGTACATAAGACGCGTCTTACGCACGTATTGTGTTTGAATTCGCAACAATGTGTTAATATTGAAACTTTAAATATAATACGACTAACATAGCGCAAGTATATTTCTATAAATACAAATATCTGTACTGTGAATGGAATATTGAACTCGTTGATTTACTAATAGAACAGTTTGATGAATAAAACATATTTGTTAATTTGATGATTACGTTATAAGTAATCCGATTAAAGCAGAGGTTCTCAACCCTCACTGATAGGATAAAGTCGATTGACATGAATAGGAAATGTTCCGCATTTACTAACGTAACTCTGCAAACATCGATAAGTACAAGGATAAAGCGTTTTAATTTAGTAAAGACGAAATACAAATATATTTCATTCTCCATAAAGGCCGCATTTACGAAAATGTCGTATACTCACCATACTTCCCAAGAATAGAATCAATTATTTAAGAAAATACCCAGGCTTTCATAGTGAAAATCTCGTCTTTTAAGATTTTTGTAACCAAACAGCTGGACCTAGATAGTTGAAATTTGGCATCCACATACATATCTTTGAGCCGCATATAGAAATATAATGAGAATTCGAAAAAAAAAAGTTCCCCGAAATTTATGTACGAATATTAACTTTTCGTGGAACAAAATATAAGTGAGGGTTAGATTTTTCCCGCTTAATTTAGGTGACGATAGCGAAAAGCACGGAGAAAAGTTCCATCAGGACATTTCAAGTATGAAAAAGCGATAACCCAGCATGCTAGGAGATTACTGCTGGTCATTATTACGCGAGGCTGCCAAAACAAGTTACAAACAGAAATGCTAAAAAATATTGCAAATCATATAAACATTATAGCCATATGTAGTTTGTAGTATTGTAATAAAGTGCATTTTATCTTTCAACAAATTTTCTTTCGTTTTCAAAGAAGAATGGAGGGTAATACAGAAAAACTGAGTACATATTAGAAATCAGCATATCTCAATTTACTGAAATCAGTTCTTTTCATTTATTGACAAGAATTTTAAAAAATTTGTCGTTTTGTGTAATTAGACAGATTTTATTCACATCGTTCAGTTGATAAATTCTAATAAAAACATATGTAAATATCATAAATTGTTCGTTTATTTTGTTGGTATTATTATTATCTTTATTTTTATTACACATCATTTTCTTATAAATATGGATGTCTACTGAGTCTCTGAATCAAACCTTGGCTCTAAGAGAGACAGGCTCTTCTTTACCTTGTGAAGTATAAAACATATAAATATACGAGTATAGACAAGTAGTTGTGCATCTTTAACTAGGTAAGCACCTTCCTTAGAATATGCGCTGTTCTTAAGACAGCTATTTTTGCATGCTGATAAAATTATACTTTCCGGGTAACTAAATAAAAAAGTGTATTCGTACCAATTTATTTTATTTTTCATTTGGTACCAATCCTTATTTCACCAGTGATAAAATCAGTCCACTTCTCGCTTTTTTTTATGAGACGGCCACTTTAGAGGCCAATGGAATTTTAGAACGATAAGTTATTTACCCCATAACAAAATTAAAGTGGAATGTAGATAAAACAAAAAAGTATGTTTATTCTTATTATTTATTGAGCGACGAATGAAGAGTTGTTGAGATATTTAATTAATGTAATAGTGTAACTAGTTGCGCTTGA
The DNA here is from genome assembly GCA_963971575.1 of Liopterus haemorrhoidalis. NCBI lineage: Eukaryota > Metazoa > Arthropoda > Insecta > Coleoptera > Dytiscidae > Liopterus > Liopterus haemorrhoidalis. Next base: position 127,454,560 of record OZ020611.1, read on the forward strand.
ATTAAAACTCAAACGAAAGCAAACACTTGTTATTTCTATTGAATTGCTTACATCTTGTAGTCCATACTAACACATTTCAAATACATACATACCCCAGAAAATACTCCTGGGATCGAATTTAAATAAACTGTTGGAAAGTATAGGTTACACCTTGCTTGGAAAAGAAGTAACATTTACTAAACTAAAATATTTGTTAAGGAAATTGTATAAAAATATTCTTGAATTGTGGTTTAATATTTTAAAAGTATTTAGAAGTAGTCAAGGACTTACGACCGTGATACGTTCTAACATTATTTTTTAAATTATTTTTACAAATAATTTAGGAGTGAAACGAATTTGTTTCCATTCTTATTAACATTAATAACAGTCTTGACTTTACTTACTTACTTACTTAATCCTTAATCCTTTCTACCTTGTAAAGTAAGTTTGTGACTGACTTAACTATTTTTTGGCGTTCTTTTCTATATTTCTTTGTGTTCTATTTTGTATTGCTTCGTTGTAGCTTCTTTTGTATCCTATCCCATATAGTTTTGCCAAATTTGTTTTTTCGGTCTTCCTGATTTCTTCACTGTTTTTCCTTTTTTTGATCGCAAAAGTCTTTTAAGATTTTTACTTTGCTCATTTTATGTACCTGTCTCCAGAACCGCAGTAACGAAAACTTACGCTACGGGCAGAGCCGTAGCAATGTTTTTCGCGAATAAAAAAAAAGGTCCTCACCTCTCAAAATCCAAGTGATGAGCAAAAAATAATCCTCGCCCATAATTTGCGTTAATAACCTTTCCTTAGTGCGCCCGGGACCATCCCCCCCCCCCTACTGCGGCTCTGCCTATTTCAACGATTCTTCATTAAACAATTTCAGCTATTCAACTTAGCTGTTCTTCTTTTATAATTCTTATTTTAGATTTGAGCTCTTCTGCGGTAGTCCAAGATTCAGAGGCGTATGCCAAAATCGGTACTTTTCTGAAGATCCGTTTATCTGCAGATTTGTTTGTTGTTGGTATTTCTTGTTTGGTTAAAAATGATGTGCTGATGTTATTAAACAGTTTTCTTGATGCTGTCAGGATAAAGGATAACTTCCTCAGTCATATTTCTACCTTTCGAACTAAATTTGTTATATATTTAAATTTATCTACTTCTTCTATTTTTCATCAATTATTGTTGTAGTTTTGTTACTTATTACTATTGTTTTTGTCTTTGCTGTACCATGTTTCATGTTCATTTTCTTTAGTTCTTTGCTAAAGGAGTGTTCTTCCAGTCTCGTCTCAAAAACATTGGTAACTGTCACGACTTATTACCTTTTTTTTGCACGATTTTTGTGATTCTTCATTTAGCCAGCATTTTTTTGTACTATTTGCTTGCTCTAATGAGTATGTGGGGATAACGAATACAAATATCCATTCTCTGACTGGGATTCAAACCCGGGACCTTTGGAACGTGAAGCAGGGTCACTACCTCTACGCTGTCGAGGCCGGCAACTTATTATTTGTATAATAAAATTAAAGTCACTGCCAAGTTAGGTAGACCGACGGGAGATGGAGAAGTGGGAAAAGGAAAAGAGGACGCTCGACGTAGCTATGGTCAGACGAGACCAGGCAACTAGATCGAAATAGGTGGTATATATTGGCTAATACCCATATATAATGTCCATATTGGAATTCTGAACACTTGCGTCTGAACACTTGCATGGACGTCTGAACACTTGCATGAACTCCTATTTCACATGTCAAACTAATTGTCAACGTTTCTGATCTAGGGCAGTTTTTCGGAAAACTTTGTTTATATTTTTTATTATTATGTGTTGTTTCCATATCAATTTGTCATAATTCGTTTAAACTAAATTGAAATTTAACAACGTACAGTGTTTGCAGGCTGTATTTATATTTCCGCTGTGTTAATTAATTAAGTATTATGAAAGTTTTTAGGTTAGGTTATATTGATTGGTTATACATATATAACTTCTTCTTAGCATTTTCCCGTTGTTATTTATATATTCACACACACGCAGCTACACACGCGCTAAATCACACGTAATAAATGTCAGTGTTAATCAATATTATGATTAACATAACAGAACTTTTTACATTCTAATAAAAAAATAATAATTTGATCTCAAATACCATTTATAAAATCGTCTTAAAAAGTATTGTTACATCCAAGCTTTTAATTTTAATTCCCTTTGAGTAGATATTGATGAAATTAAAGTGATTGATCAGCTATATACCCGGTATTAAGAGTAAAAAACTGCTTTGCGCATCGCTAAAGTGGGGAGCTAAATGTCAGTAGTCAAGCAGCAACTGAATACGCTTGCACCCTTGAAATGTGAACTCGCCCCGGATCCGGGAAAACTTGTTTTTGTGCAGATTTAGGCGTAAACAAGATGTATTGTTTAACGCAACACTGGCACCAAAATCATAAATATAATTTTTTGCATATCATATTTTGCGTGCGCATGTTTTGCTAATCATAAACTGAACTTTGCAGAGCAATGGAAGTAAAAGATGTACAGAAAGAGATTAAGTTCGTTCACGCCTCTAATTCATCCTTCTTTTATAATTTTATTATTAGACATCTGTCCTACGTGAGAGTGAAAAAGAACTACAAATATTTTGTGTGTGTCTCTCCAGTCGCCTGCTTTAGCGACCTTTTTTTCGTTGCTTCCTGTATATCTGTCTTCCAAGATGTTAGAAGTCTACCAAGTCTCTTGCGGCCTTCTGCTATCCAGTTTTAGATGCTTTTGGTTCATCAAGAATGCTGGATAGCATTCGTTGTAGATGTTCGAGGTCCAAACAAAAGAAGTATTATCCTCCCAGTGTTGTTAATTATGTTGTTTTAAAACCTGTTTTTGGCTCTAACGCATCATTTCGTGTATGATCAAGTTAAAGATACTATAATTCCTCCTGCTCCAGAAAATCCATTTCGATAGCATTTTCTTTTTTCGTAATCGTGTGCTTTATAATATGATCTTGTACATGGTTTTCTTAGATTTTGTAGTAGCTTCATCATTCCAGAGAACAGAATTTAGTTGTTTTATAACTGTTTTTCACAGGCTTATTTTGTAGGTAAGAACTTTTTGACTTCAGGAATATGACCAAGATAATTAAATTTGAAGCATTTTTGTATAGTATCGTTCCCCAGAACGAAATCCGTTCCTTTTCCGATTATGAGACATTGTGTTTTCTTAGAATTTATATAAGTACTTAATTGTCAGAGCAAGCGTTTAGAAAATTATCGGTATTTATAATTGCTTTAAACTTACATCTTATACGTCGCTGTCTGGGAACAATATCTTTAAGTTACAATGAAACTTCATTCTTAATGTTATTTACAAAATTTGTTGTAAGACTATAGACCATGTTGTTATTACATTATTATGAGATGTTTAAAGCAAGAACACTTTTGTCAACAAGCTAAGTCAGTGAACTTGCGCAACATATGTTGCTGAGTGATACGTTTAAAAAAAATTTATAACACACGAGTTTAGTTTGGTGATATTTATTTTTTTAATACGTGTGGGATATACATACCTATATTAAAAACTTTAAAATAAAATTTCCTTGTAAGGTTTTCCTTGAAAAGTGAAAACAGCGTCGAATGTCAACCGTCGAGAATTGCTGTCCTCCATACTGATTACAATACCAGTTTTACAATGTAAATATACACTACCTCTAATAAGAATCTGGACACTTAAACAAGTTTTTATTATTATTTTTTTTTTACCGACCGCCAACATAGATATATATATAAGGGATGTATTGTGATCATACCGATTTTGACATTTTGATGGATCTCCACGAATTGAGGTACCTACATAACGTTTTGACTATTTTTAGCATGATGTCTGTCTGTCTGTCTGTCCGTCGGTCCGTCCGTCCGTTCGTCTGTCTGTCTGTGTACACGTGCAGCGCAAGTTCGGCTGAAAGGATTTTTATGAAACTTCATATTTAAGCTTTTGACATCAATGGCACGAGTTGATCAACTATTGGTAAAAATCGGTTAACTAGAAATGGGAGTTTACTCGTTTGGTTTTTAAGATTTTTGCGAATAACACAATATTTCGAAAAAAATTATTTAACAAAAGTTGCTGTAAAAGCAATAACTATCAACTTTTATTTGAGACATTTTTTGATATAACAAAAAAAAAAAGATTTTTTTCTATTTTATCTACTTTACCGTCAAAATATCAATAATGGGCATTCTTTTGCATCAATGACATCTATCACTCTTCTGGAGATTTCATTGTCATAGTTCTGCCAAATAGCTGGGAGCATTGAATTACATTTAAAGATACGTCCTGTTGTTTATTGTAGGTTAGTGTAATACTGCAAATTTGCATAGGCTAGCGAGGAAAGTAAACATCACTGGTTTAATATCATTTTGCATAGCTGGAACAATACGAGGGTTACGTTTTATGTTTTTACAAACGACCACTAGATGGCAATATTGAAATGAGTCATTACTATATTCGTAAAATTTTACATTTGTTATTGTGAAATTAGTGGCAGCTTATAAATTGATCGAGTTGTTTGTTGACAGTGAGCGAAAAACACAAGTGTGTGAAAAATTGATATTACTCGTGAAGGTTTTCGTTGGATGAATTTTTAGGATTTTAGTAAAGGCCTAACTCAACAACAATGCATAGATCCGCTTCGTTCAACTTTTGGTAATGAAGCACCATCAGAAAAGACTGTTTACAATTGGTTTGCAGAATTTCGTTGTGGTCGTGCGTCCGTCAGTGATGAATCTCGTGAAGGTCGACCAAAATCGATTGTGATTCAAAAAAACATCGATGCTGTGCGCCCATTGATTGAAGAAGATCGGCATGTGACTTACCGTGAGATAGAGGCATCCTTTGGCATATCGCAGACTGCAATACATTCGATTTTGCATGAATATTTAGCTGTGAAAAAGTTCTGTTCCCGATGGATTTCGCATAATTTGACCGAAGCTCAATAAAAGGCTCGTGTTGATTGGTGTAAGGCAGGGGTCGGCAAACTTTAGAAGCTAAAGAACTAAATTCACCCTTTAAGGCATCTGGAAATATGTTAAAGAGCCATAATTTTGTTTTTTTTATTATCATCATTCAACGAGTAGTGCATAAATATACATAAATAAATCATAACATGTAATAAGTATGGATTTCAATTATTGAGAACAATGAGCTTGCCGACTCCTGGTATAAGGGAATGCTAAAAAAATCAACCTAGGCACTGTAAAATTCGTATACAACATCAGTACAGGTGACGAAACTTTATGTTGGATATATACAAAAATTCCATTAATAAATTAATAAAAAATCAGAAATTATGTTTTTATAAAAATAAACTATTACAAGTAGACACCCCAAAAAAATTATGGATACTTGCGAACCAATCTTTAAATAGAAATTCAGTTAAACATAAAATCACTAGTTTATAAAGGTGTAACAAACAAAATGGAGATTGCTGAAGTCCTTAACTCTCATTTTATTAATATAACAAAAAACTTAGCAGCCAATATAAAACCACCCCTTCCTACTTCCATTATGAAACAACTAGAAACCCACAGAACATCTTTTTAACTCCTACAGATTCTCCAGAAATTATCAGCACGATATACGGTTTAAAAAATAAACCTGCAACCGGTGAACACGACTTCAGTACTAACCTACTCAAGGAAGTTAAGGAAGACATTGCTTACCCTCTCAGCTATATTTTTAATAAATGTCTTGAAACAGGATATTTCCCACGGTCTTTTAAAAATGTGAAAATTACCCCAATATTTAATGGCTGCAAGAAAGATCCTAATAATTATAGACCTATTGCTGTAATAAGTAATTTATCGAAAATTCTGGAACGTTTAATAAAGAAACGATTAAATTCATTTTTGGAATCTTTCGGTCTAATTTCTGAAAAGTAGTTTGGTTTTATGAAGAATAAAAACACTAACTGCACAATTGCTGAACTTTCAAAAAGTATATACAACGCTTTTATGGATTTATTCTTATGAAACGAAAACTAAGCAACAATTCACTGTTTGGATCTTCCAAGGTGAACCGAAACCCACAAAAGTGGTTCGTTCAAGAAGCACCAAGAAAATGATCGCTTGATTTTTCGGTTTTACTGGACATGTTGCAACCATTCCTTTGGAGGATCAGAGAACAGTTAATGCTGAATGGTATACAACAATTTGTTTGCCAGAAGTCATCGACAAAATCAAGAAAAACAACCTAAAACCTCGCATCATTCTTCATCATGACAATACAAGCTTCCCATACAGCACGTCAAATAATTGATTATTTGAAAAACATCGAATCAATGTCTCATTGCCCGTATTCACCTGATTTATTCCTTAACGACTTAACGTATTTTGTTTCCCAATGTCAAGCCAAATATGCGTGGATAGCGATTTTCATCACCTCAAGAAGCTGTCGAAGCCTTCGAAAACCATGTTTTTGAGATACCAACTTCAGAGTGGAAAAAATGTATCGAGATTTGGTTTGAATGCATGCAAAAGTATATAAATCTAACGGCGAATATTTTGAAAAGCATTGAAACGGTTAGTTCCAAACATTTTTTTTTCCTTTATATTTACGTATTCCATTATATTAGTGAAATGTAACTGAGCAGAAAGGAAATCGTTTTCCGTGTTTATAAAAATTTGTTTCTAATTTTAATTTTCAATGCGTATCTTGATTTTAAATCGTTTAAATTTTAAATGTTAAAATTCTGCTGGAAGACAAATTTCTACAAAGATTGAATTCATATGATTTTTTAATTAATTATAACCTAGTATGTGCTGACTATGTAACAAACAATTAATGTTGGCTTTGGCGGCTTTACTTTATTTTGTGTACAAGCTGCCCGCAAGAAAGGCGAACGTTGGCTTTTTGAAATAGAATGCACATAATTAAAGAAGTGATTAAGGCGATGTTCGTTCCTTAGCTAAAAGCTTTTTTCCGACCAGACAGGGAGCTGAAAGTTAAACAGCGTCTGATACGGGAGATTCGAGATTTTTTTTAATTACAGAACAAAACATTTTTTGTTCGGATTAATCTATGTATTTTCTATATATTTCTAAATATGCGCACAATTGCATATGATATGCAGAAATAAATGAATAATTTCACCCGCCACGAAAATAATTTTCAAGTAAAATTATATTAATTGCTCAAAATGGATTTTGTAACGTGCGAATGTCTATTTTAACGCCTTAGAAATTATTTATTAAACGATCGGGGGCTGTGTTATATGTACATATTAAGTTCTGCAAATATCTCAAAGCCACATCAATCAAATTTATTTATATATCAAATCTCTATGATATTTCTCATTTAATATGTCTTTTTGGAGTGAAAAAGGGTTGCTTTGTAATATTTTTTTGATTATTGACGATTTTGTGGCAGATATTCATTAAAAAAAAATTTAAATCTGTTTAATAAAGTTTGACAGTTGGGCTAATATGGCCAGGTACGTTTATATGACGGTATAGAACGACTTTTTGACTATAAATAAATGGAATGAACCTAGAAATTTTAAAAAACATTTAAAAATCAATTCTGAAAATTTATTTTAGGGGTCTTGCGGCTAATTTTGTTATTTTTAAAACATTCATATCGTTACTGTGCAACGAGAAATCAATTACTTATTGTAGTTCATTGATTGCCTTTTATTAATTCTGAAAAAATACGATTTGGATTAGCTATTTGGCGCGACTAGTGTTTTCTCACTATTTTAAAATTCTCTAGTATTGTATTAGTCATATTTGGGGATAATACGAATACCACCTATCCTCACAATGCAGGGTGAAGTCTGCCGTAGAAGTGCAGCAACCCTTGTCTAACTAAAATGAAATACAGCGGTTTTCTTATTTTATATAATTTATTGGGTCAAATAAGCGCCTAGCAACGACGTAGTACATTTCAACATTTATTCCAGAAATAACGTCACAAATATTCTTCTTTAGCTGCTCAATTATCTTCGGTTTGTTGGCATAGACTTTGTTCTATACTCATTTCACTTGTATGACAGGTAGCATCATCTTGTTGGAACCACATGTTGACAAAGCCCAATTATATCTGCATGCATAATTTAATTTGACGAGTTATGCTATGGTAGCGCGCGGCTTTGACAATTACATTTTCCGCGGCATCTTCGAAAAATATGGCCCAATGTCACCTCAAGACCATATACCGAATCCAGCACTCTGCGTGGATTTCGTTGTGTCTAAGATCGTATTAATTTTAAGTTGAGGTCCAAATATGATTCGTCTAACCGAAGACTCATAAAATATTTATACAATAATAACGCGTTATTGCATTGTCTAGTGCGCTATTATAAATTTGCAACATGTGATATGCTCAACTGTAAAATGCCAACTGATATAAACACAAATTAAAGTGGTATTCGAAACGCATCGTTCATCTATCCTTTGCCCATCCTGTATATTGTACTACTCTAATATTATTATTTCCTTTAATTTATTTGTAAATTGTAATCGATTATTTCTGGTTACTTCTAGTTTCGGTGTTAGTTTAATGGCACTAAACTTTTAGCGTACAAAATTAAACGTTTTCCGCGACCGTGGTTATAAGAACATAGATGTCAGATTAACTGGGTTTGCAAAGCAAAGATCTGCAACTAAATATCTAAATCAGATTTTATCAGATGATTGAAAGTGTTTGAGTCAATATGCTGAATTTACAAGATGCTGTTTTCGGTAAAATATTATTTACATCATTACTATTAAATTATATAAATACAGATTACTGAGACGCAGAGCCGGATCAGGGGTGAGGCACTTGCCTCAGGTGATCAATGGAAAAGGGCGTCAAATTAATGTAAATATAGGCAAATAATAATTAGCGTAATGTAATTTTGTAGTGAAGACTTTTTTTGTCATCACTTGTAATTTAGTAGTGTACTCTTTTTTTGTTAAGTCATTATTTGTATATTAGAAGCAAGACATTTTTTTAAGGTCATCACTTATATTTGAAATGTAAAGACCTTTTTTTTCAGGATATAACTTTCTATAATATGTTTACGGGGGCCCAATTATAAAATCTTGCCCAAGGCTCGAAAAAAAGCTAATTACGGCCCTACCTAGGGGCGCTGAATTAATTCTTGCCTAGGGGCGCCAACGATCTTCGCGCCGGCCCTGCTGGGACGTCTAGTGAGTATTCCGAGACAGTCCCATTTTTTAATTATTTGTTCCGGCGTCTCGAAAGCTTTAGGTATTTGTTCTCATTTGGAATTATCAGAAGAAAAAAAAAAAGGAAAAATGTTTAAAATAGATGTTTGTTTAACTAGGCAGAAATAATTAATTTTTACACCACGGCTGGTACATCACCAGCTAGGCAGTAAAACTGCACTTCTGTCTTGCTCAACATATAATTTTTTCGCAGATTATTTAAAACACACAAACATTTTATAATTATTTTTAATATTTTATAACATAGTTCTTATGGAATTGTCATGTGGTTGTTTCTTATGTAAACAATAAATTTTAAAATTGCTGTAAATTTATTAATTTTGTAATGAATGACGTATTTCTTATTGTCTAAGATTTTTTTAAATCGTATCCTACCCGAAATTACGGATGCAGCAAGATATGTAATTTTAAATTTAAAAATTTATTGAACTAGCATTTTTCAAATAAATGTCATACAGCAAATTAATTTCAGCAAGTATTGTCTTAGCCGAGCGGCGTAGAGTAGTGGTAACAAAGATGCGTTTCTAAGGTCTCGGGTACTTCGAATCCCGTTCAGACACGGAATTAAAAACAAAAAATAGAATTATCCTAGTTAATTGCCTCAGTAACAAAGGCCATTAATCAAAAAAACTTCCATAGAAACCACTTTTACTGCAAATAACGGTTGGTATTTTCATTTTAAATAAAAAAAAAAGTTTTTGTTCTTTTGCATTTCTTTGTTGTCATTCGCTGTACGTAAACCCGACATAAAAATCCCGACCATGGGTATAAGACGCATGGACGCATCTTTGTTTCTGTGGACATCATTTGGATTGATACGAATATATAAGATAGTTTATTATTACTAACATTTTCAATCTCTACTGCTGTCTATTTCGACATTGCTCTTTGTACAGTCCGCTTTCGTTCACCTCTTTTCGGATTCCTTTTATCTATATTTTTCTAGGACTTCCTTTTCTTCTACTCCCTCTGAAAATCAATGATACAGCTTGTTTTGGTCACCTTTCATTTCCCATTCGTTGTATATGATCATACTATCTAAGCTGATTTGTTCTTACGTCTTCAACAATGATAGTATGGTCAACACTCACAAAACCACGAATTCTTCTATTCCTCACTGTTTAACTCTTTGATATACCTGATACTCTTCTCTAGAAGTTCATTTCTTCGAATTTCTTTTTAAATGGCCTAACTTCACTGTTACATTGTATTGCTCCAAACCACCGTTTTCTAACCTTTTTCAATTGGTGGCCCATCGAACAGGGTGCTAAAATTGTCAAGATTTAATGAACTTTGGAAAATCACTTGAGGGGATGGGGGAATTTCATAAAATCAATTGATGACGATGAGGGGTAGAAATTTAGAAAATTTCTTGAGGATGATAGGCAGAAATTTCGTGTGGGTCGGTTAAAAAGTAGTTACAGGCCGACTTTCAGGCCATATGTTGGACACCATTGCTCTGATGTTTATAGAATTTTTCAACACCAATGTTTAATCTAAACCCCCTGATTTCGGTAACCGGCGGCTCGTGGGACTAATGCGGCTCGCCGACCGATATGCGGTCAACCAGTACGAAAATATAATGTTTACTTTTCATATCCAGCGTACTCAACATATTACGCCGACGTAAATATGTCTAAACCGGCGTAAACAATAACTTAAGATCGTAAAAAATAGCAATTACTAAAGGAATTATGGCCGGTCAAAAATATTTGTTCTTGAATGAGGCCTGCGACCTAAAAAAGGACGCAGATTCCTGATGATCTTCCCATTGATCCTATACAATGGTGTTGAAAATACTGTGCTCGCTTTTTTGTAGATTTAACTTTTAGTTTAAATTTAAAGAAATGAATAGTTAGTATGTTAAAATTTTTTGCGCACAGCAATAAAGACTCCTAAAGAAATGATCAAATTTTGTTTTCCGTATGATTATAAAGTGAAGTTCTGTTTATTTTATTAGCAGTGGAGATATCGGTTTGTTTTATTGAAAATAATTAGCAGTTACATAAATTCTTATTAACCATTTATTTCATTGGTACACTATAATTAAGAGACATTGTGAAATATGCGTTTCCGTGTTTTGTAATGATAGTATCACACACAATACACCTACAATGTATCTCGTACACTAGCCATATAATAAGTTGCTGCCTATACTTGTCATCTAAGAATAACGGCCTACAACTGAATTCATGTTTCTAATACGGAGAAACAGTTTCTACAAATGGCAAATAAAAAAATACAATGAAAACGACAAATTTTCTTTATCCATTTAAAATTATGTTAAACTATTAAACATAGCAGACTATCACACTCAAATTTCGTACTATCATACTTTATCGTCGCTGTTCATTGCATTTACGCTGTATTTTGTTTATTCGTTGTATTTTATTTTATTTACTTGTATCGTAACACTTTATTATATTTTACTTTATTGATTTATTGTATGTTGTGTACTCTGTGTAAAGCTCCTCATATGATTGAACGAGTTATCATTTAAAAAAAATAAAATAAAAACTGGCAGTTGGCCATGAAAATTTTAAGTATGTGTTTTATTATACCATACAATATAAATAATTATTAAAATGTTATTTTATTTATTTTTTTATTTTTATGGCCTTTGCTGCTTTGGCAATTAGCCAGGACAATTGTTATTTTTGAAAAATTCCATGTTTGAACGGGATTCGAATCCGAGACCTTAGCAATGCAGAGCACATGTGTTAACACTACGCTAGGCCGGTCGGCAAAATGTTATTTAATAAATAACAATTTAAATTGACAATGGTCTTATTTACTACACAACAAATCAAATCAATACAATTTCAATTGTTTGCAGTAAACAACAAAAGACATACCCACTTCTGTCCATAGCCTGCAACAATTTTATGCCTGCTGAAGAGTTTGATTTTCATTACATACGAGGTTTAATGTGGATCGCGATGATATGGATGTTTACTCAATTATTGTTCCTGGTTCTTATTATGAAGGTCATTTTTAGCGACAATTGTAGAAACTTATAGAATTCGTCTATCGTTTCATTGCAGTACTGGGTTCCTCAGTAAAAATCGGTGTGTCCCAAAAAACAATAATCCTACAATAATTACAAAAGTATAAAAGCTAGCAATAATATAATAACTGAGTTGAAGAGAGGAAGGTCCAAAGAGTCTGCTGAAATAGTGCTCAAGGTCAGATGGTGCAATTGTGAGTGGCATGCGTGTCCGCCATTTAGCTGGATGCGCGCTCTAAAATTAGTAACACTCGGGACCGCGACCTAGTACCGCGTATCTTGAGGTGTTTTTCGTTTCGTTTGCGATATCTGTAATAATATTTAGGAAAAAATAGATTAGCCGAATATCTTTTTTTTTTTCTAAACTTCAAACTTTGCGCATCCACTAATTTCTAACGTCCACTTAACAGCCATATGACGTATTCTACGCCCAAAAGACCTTTGACCGTGGCTTCGACACAGCTCCCGCCCTTTTTATTTTCATAGAGTTGAGGTAAGGTTATCTTTTGTGATGCATAATGGTTTCTGTTTTTATCCCAACTGACTGACTGATGGTCAGATAATTAGTTAATCCGACACTTTTAGTTGTGAAATATTTAAAAAATTGAAAAATGTTTAAAAAATTGGTCAATTTGAGTTAATATTGTCCTTTTGCAGGGTTTCGTAGGTATAACCAAGACACTCTTATACGTCGCTCATATATCTGTCTTACAATTATTTTGATGTGATTTTAGTCAAAAATATTCCAAAACTATTTTGTACCTTAATCTTTTTCTCAGAAGGGTTGGTTTAAAAATATGTAAAATTGAGACTAATGCTCATACGTTAATCGTTTTCTGTTTTGATTATTTTTTTAAATTTGTTTTATGGTATTAAATGGGAGTTCTTAGTCTGAGTCCAGAAGAGATGTGTACAGTTTCATCTCTAAACATTTCATTATTACTTTTTGATCAATATTTCTTTGCTACAAATTTTTACTTGTCTTCCTTTAACTAATCTGTTCTTTTTGTTTCAGGTGAGTTCATATTCAGATGCAGTTATTTATGAACCACTGGGTATATGTGTGAGTAATAAATAATGAGCCTATAATTATTTGTTTATTGTAAATTTGTAATTTATAATCTCAGAAGCATTAGAATACGAGTACAGTAATACCCCGCTACTCGACGTTAATTCGTTCTGAAAAAGCGTCGAATAGCGATTTCGTCGAGTGGCGAGTCGAATTTCCCCATATATTAAAATTGTTGTTTACACACCGCCATGTTTTAAATAAGGAAACTAAAAAGATATTGTGTTATTCACTAATTCTTTCCAATTTTAATTTTTGTGATGTAGTTTACTCACCATGTCTTATCTTAGCTGACAGTCAACGTATCCAACGAGTTCAAAACTCTTGTTTAAGATTTATTTATGGCGTAAAAAAACGGGAAAGGATATCTCATACATTGATCTCGGCCAAATGGCTCAATATGAAGGAAAGGCGATATGTCCACAGCTGTAACACCTTCCACAATATCATTACCAACCGTTCCCCATCATACTTGTATAACAAAATATCTTTCCGTTCCGATGTTCACAATATCAATCTAAGACGCAAAAACAAAATTACAATATCTAAATACAAACTAAGTATTTTCAAGCGTTCTTTTACATATAACGTTGCTTCTGTACACAATCGGTTGCCTAGTGACATAAAAAAAGGTTCAATTGTTTCTTTCAAGAAATCGCTGAAAAAGCGGGTCTTGGAAAAGAGTTTACTATGTCATTAACAATCGTATTCTTATAATTCATGATTAGTTGCCAAATTTTTTCAAATTTTTTCACTTTTTCAATTTTTTCATTTTTAATAGTTACTAAGAGTAAAACGTCTAAATTTACTAATTAAAATGTTTATTAATTATATTAGCATTCTAGTACTTAAGTATTTTAATTTGTTGTATTATGTAAAATTTTGATATTAAATATCAATTCTGTAGGCGATAGACTCGATCAGGTGGTGTTCACACCAAGCTGCTTCTGTCTCCCTTTGGCACTTGTACCAAGGTTGTCAATAAACATATTATTATTATTAATTATTATACAACAATAACTCTTTGATAATCAATATACTCACTGCATATGTACCACAGCTAAGCTTCACTTAAACTCTTCGCTATTCATACTATAGTGTCGATGACTGAACGTATTACAGAGCAACTAAACTACGTGTCTCGAATAAGCAGTCTGGTGGTCAAAAATTGTACTAGGCGCTCTAGTACTGTTTGAACTTATTACATATGTTCTAGTGTTGAATTTTTGTTAGAATGTCGATAGAAGTTGTGAAAAACTATAAAAGTAGAACAAATTGTAGTGTTTTTGGCTGTCGTTCAAGACAGGACAAAGATAGGCATCAAAGTTTTTTCTTTTCTTAAAAAAAAATAGAGGGAAAGTTAATATTAAGTCCAGATTGGGAAAAGATTTGGTTATGGACAGGAGGAAGGCATGGGAATATATTTTGAGTTAAAAAGTAACTGATACTATGCGTGTTTGTTCATTACATTTGTCGCTGGAACCTACAAGTTGGATATTTAACTTTTACCTGCTCCTGTCCAACTAAATCTAATTCTATTTCACGAGGTAATGAACATAATGCACTTCTTTGCAAACAGAATCCATATATTGTAAATCCAGATGTCGGACACTCAGATATACCACATAAAATTACGTGCCCGGCATTTAACACCTGCTCATCTACAAATTACTCTTCAATAAATTTACTGAAATTAAACTTTAAATACTGTAATTTGATGCCCATCTTCTTTTATGCACCTCGATACATGTGTATCGCTTAAAAATTAAAAAACGCAAATATTTACTCGCATTTTCATAAAATAAAAATGTACTGTGCTTGAATTAACCTGTGCCCTATTAGCATATTGACAGCTGAGTACTAGACACAACAACCATATTGCCTTGGAGCACAGCGCCGCCACCGGTAATGTCACTTCTCAATAGTTTTGGTTGGCGGCTTCCAGTAAATCCGGAACTATTCTCCTTAGCGTCTGGTCGGCGTCCGGTCATGCAGGACGGTATTCGTAACAATATTAATAATTCGCTTTGATAGTTTTACATTCTTGTTAATTCATTTTCTTAGTAATTTTATTAGAAAGACTCGTTAACAATATTAGTAGATAAACTAAGTTATTCACTAAATATTTCAAATAAAATCTGTTGGAATATGTTAACTTTGTGAGTAGTACGAAACGTGTACTGAATGAAATAAATATTCTTTGTTATAAATATACTTTCAAGTTTTAATGGGAACTTTTTTCGCGTAGAATGGTAAAATAAATCAACACAGCGCGTACTGAGCGCGAGTAATTACCAAGTATTTGTCTTTAGCGTAGATTTAAGGTAGACTTACACATGTCTACCTTATTAAGCAGATAATACTGCAAATCAAAGAGATGACGAGACACTACCGACAATAGTTACGCAGACCCTAATAACAGTATCACACATACACTGAGTGTATTAGCGTATTTACTCGCGGTTCAGATGTTTGTGAAGGCATCAGATCAACAACCTGAAACCGGAAACGTCAAGACCTTACACATGGTCGGGATTAATTATGCAATTTACATTTGAAATCTCAAATTCCTAAATATTTACTCTATATTTACCCTTTTACCCTAATCACATCAGGAGATACTGTTGATTCACTTCATTTCACTTGTCTTCTTTTCTACCCGCATGCTTAATTCCTATGTCTAAAATTAGTGTTCAAAACAGTGGTTTTGGAAAAGGTTTTGCGGGAGTTTTGAAAATAGGTGGGATGAATAGATCTTGAGATGCTCTTATCGAGGTCATATTTTGCGACTAAATTTTTTTACCGGAACTTCGAAAAACGTGCAAAAAGAAATTGTTTTTTGATCTCCGTTCCATTGCGTAATATTCATAAAAATATAACTTTACTGATTTAAAGAGAAGTAAATTCACTATACTTTGAATTTTACATTTTTTTTTTTTTGAATAGCGGCTAGTGCGCCGCAAAGTAAATTTTTCGAATTCATGAAAAATATACTTTTCATTTCAATTAACGCAAAAATATTATTATCACTTTAATTCTGCTAAATTCCCAAAATATATGATATTTTTAACATTTTTTTGCGGAAATGTAACATAATATTGTATTCTATTTCAATTGTGTTGAAGGTAACAAGGGTGTTACCTAAATTAAGTAATTTGGGTCAGTTTGAATCTCTCTCCCGTACTTACATGTCTATTGATACGGTTGTAGATGAACAAGGTGCCATTCGCTATCCCATTAATAAAATTACAGTAATCTCTTGTTTTGCGTGGTTTCTTATTGTGTGGTTTCGCAATTGTGCGGTTGTTTACTAATCACTACTAATATATCGCAATGGGTGGTATAAATTACTAGTTGCACAATTTTTTCGATAGTTATATATTAGTTGGATTCACGCTGCTCATATTCGTACTGCGCGGGTTTTTTTTTGGAACTTAATACCTGCGAAAATCGTGAGATGACTATAATTGCAATTTAATGATCCTCAAAATTAGAATTAAATTTTATAAAATAAAATAAAATTTAAATTAAAGCCTATTTTAAGCAAAAGCCTCTCAAAATACCGTCCAGACTTCTCTTTGTTGTTTTGTCTCGTCTTTCCACCTTTTATATTGGCGACCTCTCGTCGTACCTTCCAGCTCATCCAAACGCATCAGGCCTGCCCAAATTCATTTTATTGATTTTATGGTCTTTGGTGCATCCAAGTTTCTTGATATCTCTATGAGTGAGCCATAGGATTTCCAGATTTACTTTACTGTAATTACTGTATGTTGATTTTCGACATGCAGTTTAATTAATTTTGTCGAACGGTGCTCACTAGATTTGAAAAAAGAAATATCTATCCATTTAAAATGTGACACCTAATATTAGATATAAAAACAAGCATTTATCTTTGAGATCATTTATCTTGAAGATCTCGGAGGGAATATGAGAGATTATTATTATTTTTTCTCAATGATAAATATATTTGTCATGTCTGTAAATAAACTGCTACAAAATTATCTGTTTTATAATTATTGTTGACACGAAAATTTTAAAAAATGTATATCTCAGTAATTAAAGTCAGCTTGAAAAATAGTTCTTTGGTTGGTATAGTTTGAGATGGTTAAAAGTTTTGGCGTACAGAAACGATGACTGTTGGCGCAATAGTGGCTATTCGAGCTTAACATATCCAAATTAGCTGACTAAAATATATATTTACTTAAATTACATAAATTCATAATTAGATAATGTATGTCTATAAACTTACATAATAAGAGCTAAGTATCTCTTATCAAGGACAATACGAATAAATTAGAATAATAGTGTGATGGAAAATTGAATGGACGTAGGACAATGGTAAGGGGCTGTAAACGAGCTAACTATTCATCTGATACCAAAGATTATAATAACTAACACATTAAAATAAAGTGCGATAACGAGTCTGCACACAAAGCTGGAAATATGCGCCAATTTTTTTCCCATAAAAAGTATCACCACGCTTTCCCGCCCACCTTATTCACCCGATTTACTGTTACCATAATGAAAAATTGCGGTAAAGTGTGAATTTTCAAACATTTCAGGGTATCTTGTGATTGACAAGAATTTGTGGGTACGTACTAGGAATGACGACGGGTTCCCGGGTACCCGCTACCCAACCCGTTAAGGTCGTACCCGGTTCCGAATTTGAATACCCGCTACCCATTACTCGTTAACTAACGGGTAATTAACGGATATCGGGTATTTAGCGGGTAGCAGGTAATTAACGAGTATCAGATTACTAACGGGTAGCGGGTAATTAACGGGTAGCGTATAATTAACGGGCAATTGTGTGAGGTACTTTGAGTATTTATTTATCTGTGACTATTTTGTTCTCGGTTACAGTAGTAAGAATTAAGTATGCGTATTCCAAAATGCACCTTTGCTTATTTTTAGAGTTTTGTAGGTATGACCATCAAAAAACCCTTATAAAGTCACTCCTGTGTCTGTCTGTCTGTACGGTAGAAATTGTAGCTAAATGGATTAAGATAGAAAGCTGAAATTTGGTATGCTTGTATAACTCTTTGACCCATATAGGAAAAATACTAAGAGTTCAAAAACCACATAACGAAATAAAAATAAACAAATATGTATTTAATGAAAAAATTATATTTTTTTATGAGATTTTCGCTCAATATATGCCAAAAAACTTTTGTCCCCCACCCTATCTCCCAGAGGGATTGATGTTGGGGTTTGCATCATTGAAAAAAAATATTATTTAAAAAAAACTATTGCGTGGTATCAAAAGGAATCTCTTAAGATGTAGATTAAGGAACGAAAAGTTGTTAAATTTGTTTCTTTTAACATAATTTTGGCCAAAAATTTGGCCATGATCTGAGCCGGAAACGTACGAAAGAAATTAATTATTTTTTTAGTTAATGGCTAAATTATGAGTTATTATTTGAATTTAATCTAAAAACATTAAATGGAAGCTCTTAGTACTCAAATAACGAATAAAAATGTTCATTAAATGTTTATCAAAAAATTAATTTTAGACATTCAGCATTCCGTTGGCTTCTTATACTTATTAAATACCTACAAAACCCTGTAATGTGTGAAAATTCACACTTCACATAAATTTTGCTATA
This sequence comes from Liopterus haemorrhoidalis, assembly GCA_963971575.1. NCBI lineage: Eukaryota > Metazoa > Arthropoda > Insecta > Coleoptera > Dytiscidae > Liopterus > Liopterus haemorrhoidalis. The sequence continues at coordinate 127,473,428 of OZ020611.1, forward strand.
CATACTTTATTTTCATTTTTATATATTAACAGATAGCGGGTAATTAACGGGTAAATATCGAGTAGCGGGTAATTATTTGGTTGTGGGTACTTAACGGGTAACGGGTAATTAACGGGTACTTGGTAATTAACGGGTAGTGGGTAATATCCGGGTAATTGTTGCGGGTATCCGGTTCCATAAATTTCTAGTTCTCGTCATTTCTAGTACGTACATATTAAATATCATAAAATTCGATAATGCTTCCATCTATTAGCCGATAGCTTATAAGTGAATCTAATTACGAGCCGCGCGCGCATGGATCTTAGTTGGCCAGTTAAACAATAATAGCACGGTATTGTATAAAACTCCATAACTTTCGAAAAAATAATCAGATTAAAAATTACTGTTGACCAGTCCAGTTCACGGTAAAGTCATTAGATTATACAAAGTAGCGCAACGGCAGCCATACTGGGGCTAAAAATGTCGCCAACACAAATGATTTTCAGTGATTCCAACAGTAAAAACATAAGAAACTAGTAGTACTACCAAAATTTTTATTTTAAACATTGTAATCACGATTTTTTTAATCAAAGATCCACTATAACAAAATTGTGGTACAATTTCAATTATTTTTTTAATTTTTATTAAATAAAATGGATATAATATATAAATTTAAATGAAACTTAACCTTAAATATTCAAACCGCGGACAAAGGAGGTTATTAAATTAGAGCGAGAAAGAGAGATGTGACAGCGCAGACGCAAACTTAAGAACGTAAAAATTGCTGCTTTAGTTTGCTTAATAGGGTAACTAATGTTGCCAATCAAACCCTGGGGTCTGTCGGCTTCTTCAAAGGCTTGCGCTACTTTGTATAATCCAGTGACTTTAGTTCACGTCAGTGCGCGTTACTAAGATTTTTTTCAGAATTTTAGATTTTCACCCCCACCCCGAGTTACGTGTGGAACAAAAGTTTTTTTTTAAGAATATTTTCGGCAAAAATCATATTAAAATAAATAGATAAAAACAAAAAATATATCCTTTTCGTTCTTTAATCTACGCCTTAAGGGCTTTCTTTTGAAACCACATAATAAATTTTGAAATAATAATATTTTTGAGACAATAAAATCGATATTTTTCGAAAAACTAATCTGATCAAAGAATCTCTTTGAACGATTTCGGTTTCCACCAAAGTACATTATTGAGAATTTTTATAGATTTTTAGAACAAACCCCCTGGGAAATAGAGTTTATATTTTTCGGGCGATGTGTGTGTGTTTCTTTTTTTTTAAGTCTCAATATTTTTTCTATATGCGGCATAAGAATATATATACATGCTAAATTTCAACTCTAGGTCTAGCCGTTTCGCCACAGTTTTTACCGTACAGACAAGTAATGTTATTGTGAAGTGCTGCCATTCTCATTAGAAAAATGCTGTCAATAGACTTTTCTTTGCGCCCTTTTTTCACTAATAATAACTTTTAATAGGCAAAGCAGATATGTGTATTAACGTACGTACTGCGGTTCATAAGTTTTTAGACAAAAATTATAAAAAAATCAAAAACACGAGATAGAAAAACAAAACTTGCAGATTGTTCAAAATATGACCCATTCGCATCATTGTGCAGATGCTAATTGATGCGGTTGTACAGTTTTTGGAAAATGGTAGAAATACATTTTATTTGTTTTTAATTCGTTAGTTCATTTTTAAGGTTTGTAGGTATCACCAAAAAACTCCGTCACTCAAGTGTATGTCGATTGAAAATTTTCTGCTGTATAATATGTCCAATTGTGTGCATAATTTATTTTATATTTAAATGTCAATGATAAGTGCTAGTAAATGCAATATTCTTATTCACGGAAGCTTTGTTTCTGTCTGAAATATATGGGTAGATGAAAAAATTGCAATGCTGCAAGTTTAAACAAATAAAATAATAATATTGAGGGATCTTTTTATTTTGCTTTAATTTCATTTAGACCGGTGAAGTATTAGGATTCGTACAAACAGAAAAATAAAGTTTTTGTTTTTTATACAGTGGCTAAAATTGTTATGATTCAAGTAGAATTTTATGAAGGTAGACCAAAAATATACTCAAACCACACCCTATAAAAGAAAGGGTTGTTTATAACCCCCGTTGCCCTTTTCGGAAGAAAATGGGTCACCAAAACACCGAACCGTCACAATTTTATGTCGACTAGTGTGTCCCAAACTTTTTCATAACAATGGTCCAGTTTTTGCCTGTAGTCTTTTGTGTAAAGCTTATTATTATTAAAATATATTATTCCACCTAATTGCATTATAATGTTTAAGATAAATAAGAGGTCGTCAAGGATGAAATTTGTAATTAATAATATTGACAAGTTTAACAGCTTATTATTTGACATTGGCTTTTATATTTTACCGTTCTGTTTTTTATTGGAAAGTTACATATCTCGCCTGTTTATAGAAATCATTGTATGCTCTAAAAAATATCAAAAACTTTTTTAAAAAATTAATATTATTGAAAATGAAACGGTCCGAAATTCGCACTGTTATGAAGTATAAGTTCTTACGTGGAACTACGGCATGGCAGACCCCGCGAAACATTAATAGTGTATTGGGCTCTAGTGTTACTACGCAGCAGACAATATCAAATTGGTTCGTCGAATTTCGTACAGGTAACTTAAAAACCAAACAAAACAAAAAAAAAACTGGCTCATCGACCACAGCAGAAATATACTGCAACCAACTGGACGAAATGATGCAAAAACGTAAAGAAAATCAGCCTAGATTTGGTAACAGATCGACACCTATCTTATTGCATGATAACGCTAGACCACACACTGCACAAATCACTATGGCAAAACTACAGGAATTGGAATTGGAACTTTTTCATCATCCTCCATACTCACCAGACTTAGCCCCCTCTGACTACCACTTCTTCCGCAATTTGGACAACTGTTTAACAGGAAAACAGTTTAATTCCGACAATGCTGTAAAACTGGCCTTCCAGGTATTCATTGACTCTCGTCCGCCAGGGTTTTATACCACCTGCCTGAACAACCTGCCGCTTAAATGGCAAAAGTGTATAGACAATATGGGTGCATACTTTAAGGAATAAAATAATTCTTTATATTTGTAAGTTATTAACCAACTTTGCCTTTTTTTCTACAAATTTCATCCTTGACGACCTAATATATTCAGCACATGATTAAGTTATAACCACCGTTTTCAGTAAACCGTTTATTATATGCTGGAAACGAAAATTTACGTTTTCAGTAGGTTTCCATGGTGCTATCAGGAGCAGCATCATGGTAATAAATAGCACATGTTTTAAATTGGAATAATCCTTTAACACCCCAGTACCCGTGTGGGATACTTAAATACCCCAAAGTAAACCTATAGTCTGTCCCAAAAAGGCAGAAAGTAGATTTGAAACGCGTGCGAAATGGCAGGCGTATGGTTGGTTGTTCCCAGGTTACTTTTAAACTGCCGATGTGATAGTGTCGTACCCCACGCCTCTCACCATCAATCCTAGTGCTTTTGTTGAGCAGTGTAAATCAGTATGTAGGTAAATGATCATAAGAGAGACTCTATCTGGCGGAATTATGTTGAACTAACCAAATAGACAATTTTAAAATTGTTCTGACACACGCGTTACATTTGTTTGGATTTTTAGATTTTATATCTGTTTGGAATAAGTGTGATATTAATTAAGAAAACACAAATCAAGATAAAAATATCAATAAATTCTTTCTAAATGTCTGATTACAACATATTATCCATATGTCAAAAAGTTGTTATTGTCTATTTCGTTAGTTTCTGTTTTGCCACTTAGGCGCTGCAATCTTTAAAGGGGTCACCTATATCTATTATTCTCTGCGTTTTTGGGATAGACCTTAGGATAGACGTACGTTAAGCCAGCTACTATTAACTTAATTTTATATCTTGAATATAAATATGTGAAGATAGGGAAGGAATGTATGTGTAAAGGGTAAAGAATTTTTCCAAGAGATCGTCACGGCAGGACTAGCGGTTACGGTTAGCCATGGGATGGTTTACAGTAGAGTTACAGAGGTTTTTTTTAAATTTAATGGCCTTTGCTGCTGTGGCAATTAGCCAGGACAATTTTTATTTGAGAAAATTTCCTTGCCTGAAAGGGATTCGAACCCGAGACCTTCGCAACGCAGAGCACATGTGTTATCATTACCCTACGCCGGTCGGCATTATAGAGGTTGTTAAGGAGTATAAGTACTAAAAGTCAATCAGACCAATTCTGTAACTCTGTTACTATGATAATTGTAACTAAATTCGTCACTATTAGCAAGGTCAGTTAATATCATGAATGAAAGGCATTGTACTTTTTATAATATTTTATGTTGTAGTAACGTTATTACACAGTAACTTTTTACAGATTTGATCAGTATACCAGTATCAATGAGAAATTTTGCTATTGCTTTGTAAATGTGATCGTTGGCTTGTGTTAGAATTTTTTATCTGTTGTTGGGAGCTGTATGTTTTCTTGGACGATTGTTTCAATTAATTCATCTTGTTTTTTTCTATATTTATACATGACAGAATAAAATGATTTGGATCCGCTATTTGGCTGCAGTGATCCTATTTATCGTTATTTATAATTCCGAACATTTTTAAATGTTTGGGGTAGTTTGTGTGGTGAAATCGTAGTCTGCATATTTTAACAATTATATTGCGCCTTAAGGCCTTCTCACACTATAGTTAATATTAACATCTAGACTTGAAAAATTAAAGTTTTGGCATTCGAATCGAAATCATTTGCATTTGGGTAGTATGAAAAAAAAAAAAAAAAAAAAACTAGGTTTTTATGACTAGGCGAACGGAATATGATCTCTCAGCTGATGTGTCTTTGTCTTTTGTTTACTTTGAGGTTAGTTTGTTGCATAATTGTTATTTTCGAGTATTATGTTTAAAAAAATATATTTTGGAAGACGAACTAAATAATTTTGTAAAACCTGACTAATAAACTTTTCAATGTAAAACTGTCAACTATCATAATAACACTATGTACGCATGCGCAAACAAAGAATTTCCAAGTCTTAAATAATATTCAAATGCCGTGTGATAAGTCGAGACCTAGAGACGTGAATTCTGACAAAAAACCTACAAAAGTAAAATTTGGATAGCGATCTAGTGTGATACGCCCTTTAGTTGGATGTTTGAGAACCAAGCTTTGGGTCTAATATTTTTATTTAATTGAAAATAGACTTAATGTTGGTTTATTCTGCATGTTTTCTCGACATGCCACAGTAGATAGATATACAATAAGCATTAGAGAAAATCAAAAGAAAAAGAAAACACGGTCTTTTATTTTTATTTCTTTGGTGCATACTTATTTTTAATTTAGTTTTGTGCAGTTTTATGTCAAATAATAGAAAGTAAATATCTATTTGAATATAAATAGTTTTATATTGATTACTTAATTCGTCTTTAATTTTTGTAAACCAAATTTCGCGAGGGGTACAAACACATTTAACGCGACTTTTATGCATATTTTACGCTCGCTCGAAAATCAAACGTAAGTACCGGAGTGTTAACGAGGATTAGGCTATTAATTTTTCACCAGCACAATTATTATTATTCTTTATCTTTTCATCTTACTCTTTTTTTGTTGCTAATGACTTAAAAAAGTTATGTAACTACGGACACACAAAATTTCTAATGTTTATTTAATTTTTAATAAATTTTAAAGATCATAGCGTTATATCTATTCAAAACAATGTTGCCGGCTTTGGCTTGGCGGGAATATTTGACAGGTGTATGCGGCAACACTGTAAAAAGTTAACAAAACAGGTATTCAAGTGTCAGGTAGGAAAAAGTAATAAACTTCAAACATGAATGTTACGAAAATTGACATTGAATATTTTTATATTTTTGATAGAAGTAATATGTATTTAATAAATATTACATATCATGCACAAATAAATTGATTGATATATTGTTAATAAAATATTTATTTATATTGTAATATTGAATTGCATATTAGTTAGATTGTTATAAAATACTTCTTGTTGTTTTAAAAAAAAATGTTATGCTGTAGATATGATAAGTTGAAATTATTAACCATATGGGCGAGTTAAACATTAAAACACGAAGAATTCAATGTCTAGGTTAGCAGGAAGGGGAGGGGTAAGAACAGCTGTAAGTTTTAGGCGGCCGCAGGGGGTAGTGGAGGGTAAAACAGGCTTTAACAGGGTGGGGTGGCGTCGAGGGACGCTACAGACCTAAACTTAAACAACCAGTTATATAACATAACTCCGTAGTGTAACGTTGAATTTTGTACAGTGTAAAAAGTAATTGTACAGTGTATAAAGAACTTTCTGAAACAGATGAACTAAATTAACTGGTGTCTGTGCGAGTGTGTGTGTTGTATAATTTGTGAAAATGGAAAACAGATTGTATAGGAAAGTGAATGCGATGCCGCAGGTTGAAGTTGTTTGGGTATGTATGCGAGTAGCTTAATTGTTTTTTAAATATGCAATCTTTCATTTAGGTTGTATGTGCGAGTATTACTTTATATCACTTTCGCTTGTATTTTCATTATCACTTGATTTCAGAATAGAATATCTGGTGGATGTTGTTTTCTTAGGTTGTTTGGTTTGAGTAAATCGAACCTAACCTCAATCTTAAAGAGTTCTTTGTGTGTCCGTTGGAGACTATAATACCTTGCTTGAGTATATATATGGATTAGAAAAAAACATCTATGGCCGGTTGCTAAAGTAAGAGTTATCCCTAACTCGAGTTAAAATCATTTGTTTTTGTATGCTACAACATACAAAAACAAATGATTTTAACTCGAGTTAGAGAAAACTCTTACGTTAGCAACCGGCCACTAGTAATTCATTTATTAAGTAAGAGAAACGCTATACACTATGTAAATAATTAAGGAACAAAATGTTTGAAGTATACAGTGATTTTGGAATTAACAAGTTTTTTAAATAGCAACATATTATTTGTCATTTGATTGACTTTAAAAAATTGCAAAAGCCGATATTGTTTATGATTTCTTACAATACCCAATACAATACCCACGTCATCTCTGTATGCCCATTATTTCACGCACAAATTATTCTATGCAAGATCAATGTTGAGCCAAAAAACTATATCAGTGTTATATATTATTATGAGCAACCCGTATTTTTTTTTATAGTATATATATATATATATATATATATATATATAAACAAAATTATAACCGCAGCTATTGCAATTCTTTTTCGTTTCACGATTTCCGCAGTTGTTGAAATTTGTGCGACAGTATTTTTTAGGTTATGTAAAGTGAGATAGCTAATGTATGTTGTTTATATGTCTGTCTCATTAAAACAACGCTCTAACTAAAAAATTCCACATTCCACAACCCATATTCTATTAAATTTAGACTTGTGAATGGTTGCTTGCGTTACCATATGACAAACTTGTTAGTGTAGTGACAATCAACAGTGAACAACTCATAGCGTATATTCTATTCATTTTAGAGCTGTGAACGTACCTTTAATCAGAAATAACTGATATAAGAGTTTGTCACACTAATGAAAAAATGGATGTATACATTTCTTGGAACGCATCAGAAATTCCAAGCGTACAATTTCGGTTCACATTAAAGTGCATTACTCAAACAAAGTGAATTTTTACGGTTTTCAAAAGAGCCCCTCTGGAAAATAGGGTGCAGCTAACGTATTTTTAATGTATTTTAGAGAAGAACTGGGTCAAATATTATTTTTATATTTCAAAAATTTGTTCGTTAATCTACTTATCAAGAGTTTTGATTTGATTATGCATTTGAATGATAAAATAACCCCCCCAAACTATATGTACTTACTGTCGGGATATCTTAAGCTGGTCGGTGAGACACTATAACTGCGCAGAGTGTGATAGTATTATGAGTGAGTGAGGCATAAGTTGTTTCACCCGAGTAAAGTCGGAAAAAATGATTGACTTTTTAACGCAGGAGTGCTTCCCAGTTGGCTCTGAAAATTAATTTCTGTGTGACTGTACTGCACGACTCCTATCGACGTCACCTTCTATTTTTTGTTAGCCGGCTAGCTTAAGTTGGCCAGATGTATCTTTTTCGTGCGAAGTATTTTATTTCTTACACTTGTCAAAGAACTGTATATGCATGCCAAATTTCAACTCTTGCCGTTTGGCTACAATTTTTACAGTAACCACTGGCATATGAGTAACGGTATAAGGGTTTTTGGCTGTACATACGAGACACTACAAATAAATATATTGGGTTTTATATTGGTTATTGTTAACAAACTGCCTGTCCTCAGGTTTAGAGATTAAACTAAATAAATTTTGTATGGACATAGACGTAAGTTTTGTTTTAAAATTCGCTACAAGGAGCGAAGAGTTATTGCCAATTGAGTAGCGCGTCTTATGGTTGATGCTTCGGGTTGATTGGCAACGCTTCCCCGTACACGCTCTATATTCTCCGTTGATCTAAAGTCTGTTCTACATTATACTTTTCTCTTAAGTACGGATTTTTTGCGTAATATTGACGTACTAAGTATTATGTGAAACACAATAATTTCTTCAAACTTTCAATGCAGTACGACACCCAACACAACATTTGAAGCTACATCTAACAAAACTTTTCTTTGACGTTTCGCTACTTTCTTAGACGTAGCAATTTCACGATATATTTATACTATTTTACATTTTTAATAATCCTGATTGAGATCTAGTCTTCTAAATAAAAACAAAAATGGCTAATGGTTACTATAATTAAATATAAACTGGCATAATTCAACGATATTTATAAATTGGATATTATAACAAAACTTTTATCCTATTATTTAACATCAGTTTGGTAAGTTGGCAGTGAGAAGTAGTAAAAGACCAAATTTTTTGTTTAATGCCTCTTTCTTTCGCTTTTCACCTCTGAAAGAAGATTCAGAAGTTTCAAAGTTTGTTGAAAAGTATAGTGTATGACAGCCTTAACACTACGTGGTCTTCGGGTTTGTTAAGAATCTCCAACATTTCCACTCTCTTCAAAATTTCTTTGGTATAAATTGTGTTTTTACTCGGAGCATCCCAGTCATTGTTGATAACAGAGAAATAAACAAATAAAAATCGCCAATTGAAAAAGAAATAAAATAGTATATTAGAACACAAATTTTATAAGTCATGATTTTTCAGCAACTACGGCGGGTGCGGCAAAAAGCTTTATGTAACGAGTTTTTTTTATACAGTAATACCCCGCTCGACTGCCTTTTAGCTCGACGTTTTCGCCATTCGACGTAAATGTCGAGAGTGAGAGTCGACGGAGCATCGCTATCCGACGCGTGATCGAATACCGATCACGTGATACATATTTTGGTAAACAATGCGAAATGAACGTATGGCCAGCAGTTCGCGCCTAGATATCTTGACGAAAACAACTCAGAATTAGTGCTGCTATGAACTTTTTGTTTTTTTGCTAAAATTAGTGATTTATATTTATAATTATGGGTCCAAAGAAGGCTAGAGATGCAAGCATAGCTAAAAGGAAAACAGTAAGAATCACTATGGAACAGAAAAAAGAAATAATAGCCAAATATGAAAGTGGTATTCGTGTGACTGAGTTGTCTACAAGGTATGACATACCTAGATCGACGATCAGTACTTTTGTACAGCATAAGGAAGCAATTAAAAGTGCCGATGTAGCGAAGGGAATACATATATGTATTTCCTTATATGATGTATATATGTACATATGAATCCCTTTATTTCTTATGGGGAAATTCGACTCGCCACTCGACGAAATCGCTATTCGACACTTTTTCAGAACGAATTAACGTCGAGTGGCGGGGTATTACCTATTGCACAATTTTTTCTATTTTGCTTTTTCGAGCTTTTGAAAATAAAAAATATGCATTATATAATCAACATTCTTGTTTAGGGTATTTGGTAGGAGAATATAGTGATTGGCTGGACTGGTTTGACAGTTTTATATTTTTGAAGGTAGCTGTCAATTTTTGATTTGTAAGATTTGTAGCTCTTCTATTAATTTTATGAAATGTTTAAGTGTCATAAAGAAACTCATAACACTCAATGCAGTTTCATAATGACTTTCTTTTATGAATGCAAAATAGAAAAAAGATATTGTTTTAAATGGTTTAGTTAATTTACGTCACCCTGTATGTGCATATACACACACGCTGTAATACGTTTACACAGTTTTAGTGTTCTTAACAAAAACTGTATACTTATCCTTTCTTTGTTTTATTTTTGCAAGCTCGTACTTCTTTATATGGTACAAGTAGCTTATCAGCCTTGTTTAAAATTTAACACCTTTTATATTTTCATTTCCCGTAAAACAACCAGCAACAAGCGTTCAATTCGTTTGTTTCATTTCAAATAAATTGTTCATCAGTTTATTTGAAATGGAACTGTAAAATCAAAAAATAGTATACAAAAAATTTAGCCCAACAAATAAAACACATGTATTCGAAACTACGGTTGTTAAACGTAAATTTCTGATGATGTGAAGCCAAATTTAGGTAGTAGTTTTGCAAGATAATTTCTCTGCTGGTACTGATAACCTTGCTGTTCTTTTTTTTACTGTCTAAAGAAAATTACCAGCTGATAAAATTATTCATTTTCACGCGATTCTGTTCGTAATATACCTGGATAAATGAATATTTTTTACGTGATAATGCTGCTATCTACCGGAAAGAAAGTGAAAATTATTTCACGTCTTAATAGCTTAGCTAAAATATTATTTACCAGCTTATACAGAGGAAATTTAGTTAATCCAACAATATGAAGATTTATTAGCATTATTTTTTGTTTATATTAAGGAGTGAAATGTTGCCAAATATAATCAACTTTTGCCTCAGTGTTTGTTAACTTCCTGAATAGAGTATTGAATGAGTAATCTAATGTGGCCAGCGTATAACCTTGAGTTTGATGTCGATATAACAACGATATTAAAACATGTCTAATTAGCTTGGAAGGATAACGTAACGTAACGATACCCGATAACGTTATAATAACGATTCAACTACAATTTTTAATACAATAGCGTAACGATATTTTTATAACGTTATAATGAGAAGTCTTACCTTCTCTGCCCTTATGACCTTAACTTTCTAAACCTTTCTGAAACCTTTTAAAAAACACATCTCAGGCTGTAGTTCGTCCATGTCTGATTTATATTATTTCTTACTTACGTCTACCTGGGACGACAATCGATGTTTTATTAGTACTAAAAATATACACGGAGGCTTCTAATTGTTTATGTTAATAAGTTTCAAATGGGCTGTTAATATTAACTAACCGTTTAACAAGCAATAATTTCTAATTAGTTAACCAAGTATTGCAGCACTTTGTGATTGTTCTATATTTGCATATTTTTCGATTCTTTAAACAGTCAGTGAACCAGAGCCGCAGTAAGGAAAACTTGCGCTAGGGGCAAAGCCGTGTTTTGGCGCCCTTCGCAAATAAAAACCAGTGGCGAAGGGAAACCTCCGCTAGACTTGCCCTCCCAAAAAAAAAAAATAAATAAAAAAAAAATTATTTAAATTTTATATTAATGGGACCCATAAGATATTTAATCCCAATACTTATCATTACTTAGTAAACTTCATTAATGTGTATACAAAAAGCAACCTCATAGACGCAGCGAAGAATTTTAACAGTTTTGTTGACATATTTTATTTAAATTTATCGCGTAAGTGGATTTGGAGTGTACAAGTTCCCTCAAAAAATTAGGTACAAATATTTATATCCCAAAAAATGGGAAGTATTTGGTGATAATGAATAAAGCAGTGTTTCCCAAACGGTGCGCCGCGAAAATATTCCAATATTGGACATAGACTTCATAAAAGACGATATTTACAAAATAACCTTTTGAGAAGCTTTTTTTCCAAGTACCTTGTGAGTGACTATCCCTTAATTCGTGAATTTGGAAATCACCAAGCACATTTTAATGTGAGTACCTGAGCCCGGAATCCGTGATAAAACGATTCAATAGACATTCGCAGACATAATCAGACTAATATAAAGTCAATAAAAGACTAATTGCTAAATAATATATGTATATAGTGAATAATAAGTGATATAGGTTTTTGTTCCAAATTTTTTCCCCTATGTATTAAAATTATGTTATAAATTAGCATTTCAATTAGTAGTAATACATAGCATGAGAAAACGTTTGGGAACCACTGGAATAAAGTATTAATAAAACATGAATAAATAAAAATAATAATGCAAGTTTTGAATTATTTTCATTAGTTTTATTAGAGATGCAGGTTACTTGCGCACTTTTTCCAAATTTTCAATTGTGAAACTGTTTCGACCAAGAGCATGGATGTTTCTAAATGTAGAAAACTGGATGTTAAGTTCCAGATGTGTAGCTCTTAATTTAATTTTGTTCAGTATTATATAGAAAGAAATTTTATGATTAAAGATAAAAAGAAAAAGAAAATACAATTAATGACTTTGGCTGCTTGCTGTTCTTTTAGTTTTATCACAATATAGCACTAACTTTATTGTTCCCCGAACCGCAGCTATTCCTTACTCAAGGACCGTCTTTGCAACCAAGTTTGCCTTGTATAAAGCGCGCGCATTACTCCTGTGGCAGTTTTCGGCAAATAATAGAGTTACCCTCGTTCCTCATTCACCGTATTCACTTCTTGGCTTCGTATGACTTATTTTTGTTCCCAAAAATTGAAAAGTACGTTTTCAAATAATTGAAGAGATTCAAATAACTGAAAAAATCGACGTGGAACCGTGTAATTTCTTGTATTTCGCTAGAATTTTTTTTTTTATCAAACCTCTCACATATACTGACGTTGGTCTAGAAAAGAAGAATTTACGTCTGAGCTTCTAGCCGTTGGGAACAGGACGTCGTGAATGGGTTTGGGCCCAGGTACATCAATAATTCCGGCCCTGGGAAGATAATTATTCCGCCCCATGCGCCGGAAAACGGAAATTATGAGCCCGATGACAGATAAAAAACTAAGCGTAGATAGATTTTTCTTTTTTGTAATATAATATGCAAGATATGATTACAATACGTGTCCATTGTCCACGCAGAAGCTACCAACTGAAACGCCTCAAAGGGGCCCAACATACTGGTGACTGATGACAGCTAAATACATAAACAAAGTGTTCAGTCAAATCGGGTCTGGGGCCCGGGCCTCTAAACATTATTATTACGTATTACAATTAGCAACAAAGAAATTTGCAGCAAAGAAAAATAGAATTACAAATAATAAATTGGATAGTGATTTGTAAAAAGTAAAAAAAAATAAAAAAATCTAGTCCTTCTGGTCCCTGCAGTCTGTCTGGGCCCCGGTAATTTGTACCGGCTTCGCCCGTCTTTTAGCAAGAGTCTCTTGTTATTAGTTATATGTAATTTTTCTATAGGTTTTGGGTTCCGCAATATGATTACTTGTGTATATTTTTTGCAAGTACATCATTTATGTGTAATAATCTTTTCATGTTTTTAGACTACATCGATTTCATTTTCATTTGTTATGTTTACACATACAAACCTTTTTCGATAACTGTTTCTTCGTAGTGGATTTATATTATTACAGAAGTATTCAAATTCTCTCATATTTTACAGATATTGAGAAAGCTGCGTAACGCTAAAATCCCTAACAAATGTTACACCCTTGTATTATTATCTCTGCAGATATTATGGTTGCATTGTTCCCCCCAGTTGTACGCAGTTATACTGCTGAAGTATTTATTGTCGGCAGGCAGTTACAGCTGAACATTGAAATTTACTTCTGTTAGGAATTCCAGAAGAGTATCATTTCTGTTTGCAGTTATGCATTTTAAGATTACATCAAACATTGATAATACCAGATTATCCATTAGATATGAAAGGATCAAACCGTATAAATTGTGGAAAAAGAAAAAAATCCATACCGGTGTTCTGAAAATGAATGATCATTAATGATATTTGCTTATTTTTATTTAATTATTATTTGATTCTAGCGTCGTAGCTGTGGGGCAGGGGGGGCGAGAATTTAGCGGGGCCCATTATTTGTGTTACATCCATCCTGAACTCCATACGAACTTAGAAAGATAGAAACGGGCCAATGGACCACTCGCAGCCCGCTTCCATTTTTTTATTAATAACTGGGCTGATTTGGTCAATAATTTATAATTTTCCAGCAACAATTTAGGTTCTCCTAGTCTTTCGCTGGTGGCAGAATATCGGGGGTCCGAAATTTTGAGTGTTACTTTTTATAATTCTCCATAACAGATTAAAATTTGAAAAAAAAAGAAAGTAAAATATAGGCTATTACAAACGTTTAAGCGGAACTAACTGGAACTTTCATTTTTGTAAGTTGTCATGAGCTCTTCTTTTAAGGTTTGAAGTGGGCTTTTGTTAAACAAAATGATCAAAAGCCTCACTCAAACGGTAAAAAATACTAGAATTGAAAATCTAGTTCCGCTTAAACCAAAAAAACAGGCTATACAAGCCGATTAATGTCTGTCATTAAATTATCAAGTTAGCTACGCCTGTTACTATGCTATTGAATCGCAAAAATTAATAAAAAATTGCAACTAATCGTTGACAAATGACACTTGCGTTGATAAAATGTGTAATAGAAATTGAAAAAATTGAGAATGCTGATATTATTGACTGTTTAAATTTATTACCGACCAAATCAAGGAAAACGTATGAATTTACCTAAAAATGTGGAACAAAATATTATGTTAAATATAATATGTAGGTATACATATAAAAAAAAAATCATTATTTCTTTATTTTCTTAAGAAACACTTTGAAGTTTCGTAGTTAAGGGTAACAAAATAAACAAATTTTATGATCCATTTACATCTCTCATTAATGTATTATGTACTTAACATTACTGGTGGTGAGATGAAAAGTTTTAGTTGCAATCTGCAGTGTTTTATTAATTTCAAATTAATTAACTGGCCTAGAGCTGTGGAAAGAAAAAGAAACGCGCCATAAAGCATGCACCGGTGCAACGGATTCTGCGGTATTCTAAATCATCATAGTGCTGTTTTGGTAGCGTAGGGAATATCGATAATGGACACCAGTTCCGTACTACTGTTAAAAAATTAAATTATTAAAACCATGCTATAGAAAAATTAACATTGTGAATTGTATTTATTAAAGCTAAGAGGATTCGCAAGATGAACTCCGATACGCGTACAAAAGATGGTTTTGTTCACACGAATCCAAATAGAGGCGTATTTTAATGGGCTACTCGTAGAATATAGAATCGCGATACTTATTTTGAGTTGCCTTGGTACCTTGGCCGTCGGCCTTTTTCCTCATATACAGCGTACGAAGTATTTGAGTGAATTGTATCATTTGCACGAAAGCTACAGTATCGCCCGGTACACTGTTGTGTTGGATTGTTTCTAGAGATTGAAAAATCAGCTGTGGCCACCACAGTACCGACCGCCCTCACAAAGTACTTGTATAAAATACATTCTAGCAGCAGAGTAGAAATAACTTGGCCTAATATTTTCTAACAAAGATATTATTTATCATGACCAAGGAAACGTTACATATAAGTATGAACAATTAAATCTTAGAAAAAATTTCAAAAAATGTTACAAAAATTGTTCGTTTTATCAAAAAATGTCTAAAATAAAAGTTGTTATTTATTATTATTACTTTTATAACAACTTTTGTTAAATAAATTTTTTCGAAATATTTTTCTGTTAAATATTCGCATAAATCTTCGCGAATCGACACGAGTAAACTCCTATTTCTAGTCAACCGATTTTTACCAAAAGTTGATCAACTCGTGCCATTGATGTCAAAAGTCTAAATATGCAGTTTCATAAAAATCCTTTTAGCCGAATTTGCTCTGTACGTGTACACAGACAGACAGACAGACCGACCGACCGACATCGTGCTAAAAATAATCAAAACGTTATGTAGGGACCTCAATTCGTGGAGATCCATTGAAATCTCGAAATGTCAAATCGGTATGATCACAATACCTCCCTTAGATTTTTCAAAAAAATTTCGTTTTATCAAAAAATGTCTCATATAAAAGTTCCTAGTTATTGCTTTTATATCAACTTTTGCTAAATAATTTTTTTCGAAATATTTTTCTGTTATAAAATATTCGCAAAAATCTTAAAATCGACACAAGTAAACTCCCATTTCTAGTCAACCGATTTTTACCGAAAGTTGATCAACTCGTGCCATTGATGTCAAAAGCTTAAATATGAAGTTTCATAAAAATCCTTTTAGCCGAATTTGCTCTGCACGTGTACGTGCACGTGTAAGAGTTCCTGAGACAATAAGAGATATATGTAATGTTTAGGTACCACTGTATATTTTGTTGTTTATTTGATCTCTGTATTTTATCACTGTATTTAGATCACACATCATTGTAATTTTTTTTTGACCTGGTTTAACAATTTTTATGTTGTAATTACCATTGAATAAATTATTATTATTATTATTATTATTATCAATGTCACGAGTTGATCAGCTTTTGGTAAAAATCGGTTGGCTAGAAATGGGAGTTACTCGTGTCGATTTTAAGATTTTTGCGAATATTTAGCTATAGAAAAATATTTCGAAAAAATTTATTGTACAAAAGTTGCTATAAAAGCAATAACTAATAACTTTTATTTGAGACGTTTTTTGATGAAACGAAAAATTTTTGTAAATTTTTTTAAAATGTGCTTAAAATCAGTGTTATTCAGAACTTCATACTTAGAAGACCTCCAATTTCTTTTATATCATATTTGTGCGATCCCAGATTCCTGAACGATTTCCTTTAATGGCGTACAAATCTAAATTAAAATGGGTGACAATTCAGAATAATGTTTGCTAGAAAGTCGGCATTTATACTTTATGAAATGCTGTCCTAAATTATGTGCAGTATTTTTCATGTTGTATTAAAATATGAATATTTATAAATAATTCATTGTATAATACATTGTTTCAAAGCTTTAATATCTGTTATCTGTGAAGGCAGGCGAGGTCAAAAGTTTTAAGCCAGCTTTTCCTACTTGTCCAAATTCTACCAAGGAACTAATTATATAATTTACATTTCAAAAGTCTTGCTCTTACAGAATTTATCTTACGGATTTCACTTTTATAAGTGCGAAAATTAACACAAAATTTATAACATCTTGTCAAAATTATTAAATCTGCCATCAAATTTTGCGAATATACAAGGTGTCTCAAAAGAAATTTTATATTTAGTGGATCGATTAAAAAAAAAGTAAGCCGTATATAGAAAAAATGTTTATTAATTATTAAAATACACTTTTTGGGGATTTATTTCTTAAAAATAATATCGTCTAAATGTAGACCCTCGCGTTCTCGGCACTCATTTAATCGAACAGTAAAATTACTTATGACGTCTCGGCAGGTGGACTCAGGGATGGCTGCTATTTCGTGACGGATATTTTCTTTCAAATGCGCCAGTGAAGTCGGTTTATTGGCGTAAACTTTAGATTTAAGATAACCCCATAGGAAAAAGTCCATAGGGGTTAAATCTGGACTGCGTGGAGGCCAATTTATGTCACCTCTCCGGGAGATCAATTTGCCTGAGAAAATTTCACGAACACGTGGCAGAGACATATTGGACGTGTGTGAAGTTACTCCGTCCTGTTGGAACCATGTTCTTTGGTTATAGCCAGGAAAGTTTTACAGTTCAGGTACCAAGAAGTTGTCTAACATCTCCACATAACGCTCTGAATTCACTGTAACTGCACGCCCCCTTTCGTCTTCAAAAAAGTAAGGGCCGATAATTCCTCGCGCCGACATCGCAGCCCATACGGTCACTTTAGGCGAATGTAGGGGTTTCTGATGTTTGCGTTTCGGATTCGTTGCACTCCAGTAGCGGCAGTTCTGCTTATTTACGTGGCCATTAAGATGAAAATGAGCTTCATCCGAAAACAAAATGTTGGTAAACGTTGAAAATCGCTCAATCACCTGATTTACGAAATTAAGCCTCTGACTGGCATCTTGGGGCTTAAATTCTTGCACCAATTGAATTTTGTAGGGGTGCAGCTTTAGGTCTTTGTGCATTATGCGATGTAATGATGATCTATGCACATTTAAAGCACTTGCGCGCTTCCGAATTGAAAGGTTCGGGTTGTCACGAACAGACTGATTAACATTCTCCACGTTTTCTACCGTTCTTGATGACCTAGGTCGCCCGGATTTTGATTTATTCAGCGTTGTACCAGTCTCTTCAAACTTTTTAACCCAATGTCGAATGAGAGGAATGCTTGGCGCATCATTTAAGTGGCGAAAACCTCGAATACTGCAGAATTTTCTACGCGCTACAGTCGCCGAATCACCGTTTTTGTAAAACTCTCACACGCATAACGCGCGGTCTGCTCCCGAGAAACGCTCCATAGCGTTTGAATTCCCAAGAGCCAGGCTACCGACTGACATAACCCCCGCGCCCCTCGGATACGTTGCGTTCACGCAGTAAGCTAAATAAATATAAAATTTCTTTTGAGACACCTTGTATTACTAATACTATTTTAATTTTTTTTAAGTAAACTAGGGAATTGTTCAACTTATAAAATAAGATCTATTCAACCCTCAGCTAAACAAATATCAACCTTATTAGATACAACTCAGGTGTGGACTTAGCCCACGTATTTAGTGCTTAAGTGGGCGCACAATCGGTATAGTTTCGTATACAAAACAAAACAATCTGAAATAAAATTAGTAACAATCTATAAATTTGCAGCTAAGGTTTATCTATCTAATAAGATATTTTCAATTATAGAAAAACTGTAATGTCATTGTAATTAAACAATTTGCATAATAGACGTCAGGTTGTAAATTTGTTAGACGCATATTTGTATGTAATACGCAAATTGTGGCTAGAGCTTCAATCTACAAATATGTTTGTAGAACAGCGGTGGGCAAACCGCGGCCCTTCCTGAATTATTAGTTACTAGGGGCCTCAGCCCGGCTACGCCGGGCTTCTCCCCTTACGCTGACAAAACTCGTCGCTTCGCGACTCGTATTTTGCCTGTCACGTGGTTATCGAAGTGACGCACCTCGGGCGCGCGCGGTACACCACAAAACGTCAGCAAATATTATTATTATTATTATCATTAGCCTATAACAAACAGGAAGTTCTGAGCAATTTAACGTTGAAATAATTTTTCAAATTGGTGGCACCCCGGTTGAGAAACACTGATATAGCCAATAACACTCGGGAAGTTCTTTTCTATACATACAATGTTCAAAGGATTATCCAAATCAGTTAATTAATTTACGTTTGTACAATGTAAACGTAACAATAATATTTATTCACTATAATATTCACTATAAAGATACATGGATTCTGAATAAAATAGAGAAAAATTAATAAAATAGTTAAATATTATTGCATAGGATTCACTATTAATTGTCACTTGGAAATTTAGAAAAACTTTTGAGTAACACTGATGGATGTGAAATTTGCCGATTTTCGTTGTAATAATATATTCGTTGTAGGTAAATATTTTTTTTCATTTTTTATTTTAAACACCTAATATTAATTAATTTATTTTTCATGAATTTTATTGGTTATTTTTAAGTAAAAGGAGTAGTCAACTCGGATGAATTCCCTGAATATTTGCAAAGCAGCTACGCCTAAACACCCGATGCAGTATGAATCTGTGCGTCGGACAGGACGGACGTATCAGGTTGGGTGTATACTATGCTTTGCTGGAAATTTAGTTGGTTAGTATGAAACAGGATTTTATGAATGTTGGACGAATGAAAAAATTGCAATTGAAAATATTGTAATTTCAGCTAAAAAACATGTTTAATATATTCCATAGTAAACCTGAATACAAATTATTAATAAATTATTTATTTACGATAAAATAAAAATGGGGTACATTTGTACCCCACACCGCAACCAAAGGACACCGTAACGTAAGGTTTAAGAAAACTACAATTTAAAGTTTATCCTAACCTAACATATCTTAACCCAGTAACGCCGGAGTAATTTTTTATACGAAACTACATAAAATGAGTTGCACTGTGTATTTAAAGTACCCTATAACTGAAATTTTATTTTTTTGGTTATGTTTGTCGCATGATCCACTCTCCGACTGTTCACAGGAAGTTTGCAATACGTTCGCACACGTACATTTCAATCCAGCATTATGTTACGCGGTACATTACGGTGAAGGTCCAGAGTTACAACTCTCGTGGTGACCTCTCCGACTTAGGAGCATTGTTTTATGTAATAAATGTATTATGTGACGTTCGCTTTGTTACATTTTACTTTGTATATTTTAATGAATATGACGTGCTAGCAAAGGACTAATACAGATATTCATGTTCTGGCCGGTATTCGAACCTCAGACTTTGGGTACGTGTAACAAGATCGCTACCCCTGCGCTACCAAAGCCGGTAAGCATATCTATAAGTTCTGCTAATCCGGTATTGAGAACTAACACGCTCGAATACGCATTCTGGTTGTCAAATATTGTATTAGACACTCTAGTACTGTTTGAACTTATTACGTATGTTTTAGTGTTGAATTTTTGTTAGAATGTCGACAGAAGTTGTGAAAAACTATAAATGCAGAATATATTGTAGTGTTTTTGGCTGTCATTCAAGACAGGACAAAGCATGTTAACAGCTGAGTACTAGAGCTAATAGCCATATTGCCTTGGATGACAGCGCCGCCATCGGTAATGTCACTTCTCAATATACTACGTACTTCAGCGTTAAAATTTCAAAAGTATGGAATTAATTGTTGGTATAATTTGACCGACGATTCATTTATTAGCTGGAATGCGACAAAAAAAAAGTTTTCCAGGGTCTACATAAATGAATTCCACATTAAGTATATTCAGGGCTTGAAATGAAAAATTTGTAAGAACCGGAACACCACTTCAATATTATGCTACGACAATACAACATTTCCAATAACTTCGCGAATTGGAACGATATTTTCTATGATTTCACGAACCGGAACATCATTCCAGTTTGCTCCGGTATATTTGAAGCCCTGCGTATATCTTTACTTATTCGTCTTTTCATCAACATTTTTCAAATTAAAATAATTTTTTCAATGTACATTACTTTCAAGGTGCTGGATATTTTTTACAAGAGAATAAACATTTACACTGAAATCTCTTAGTCTGCACAGTGACACAATATTCAAATATCCATGCAAAATAAAACATAAGAAACATTGCAAGAACATTTACAAAAAAATAATTTTTTACACGTTACATGTTTTCTAGAATATGAACATAAACTAAGCATGAATTTAGTTGATGTTAAGATAAACATCTTTTTTAAATATATCTCTCACAATGGTGACATAAATAACATCTTGAATTCATGCCGGAGTCGTAAGAAAGTCTGAATAGCAAGAGGCTTTAGTAAATCCTAGCGTAGATAGTAACAATCAAAACACGCTAATACGGCATGAAAAACAGCTTCAAATTGTAATACTCTTCACCATTCAACATTCTCGTGGAGGAGGCTTGTATTTTTGCAATGAAATATTCGTTTCAAAGTACGGATTATACTTTTCATAAACAGTTTTTTGTAGTTACAGTGCCTGTATTTATTTTTATTGTTCTGAAATTTATACGATTGAAGCTGCGTTCAGAGCTCTTAAATTAATGGACTATAGTCTATAGTTTGTGCACTGTTGATTGTCACTACCAAGTTTGTCATATAGTAACGCTAGCAATCGTTCAGAGCTCTAAATTTAATGCGTTATACGTTGTCGATTGTAGGCAGTTCTCCAAACTTTGTAGTGATTTAATGAGACAGACATGTAAAACTTTGGCTATCTGAGTATACATCGGAGAGAACGTTAGCATTGTATGCTTTACTGTCATTTCACCTGTCATTTCACCAATTACAACAAATTTCGCCCAAAATTACAAAGACTCGGTTTAGGTTTAGTTAGTAAAAATCTAGGGCAGCAGAATTAGGAAAACGGTAATAGATAATAAACATTTTACGAAGCCACCGTAATTGGTTTAAAGACACACAGATGTCGCACTATTCGTAACACACTAATTTCCAGAGCTGTAAAGGCTGCCTGGAATGTTAAAACTACTATACTTATCCATAGCGCACAATGCACAGTCAGCTAATTTAAAGAGCTCTGAACGTAGCTTTAGAAATCGTATATATTGGCGTGGCAATTGACGATCATATTTTCGCGGTAACACGGTCGCCTACCAACACGAAGTACAGAAACTAGGGTTCAAATCCCGTACAGTATTTCAGAATTTTTCATCTTTTCAAATTTCAGATACTGTCTAGTTACCTTAGAAGTCGACTTAACCTTAAGTCTTTAATGCTTCCAATATCGCAAGCAAAATATGTATATATGTAAATATGTATATGTTGCATTTCTTCTCATGTTTGCATTTCTTTTTTTTTTCTGTCCTATTATTTTTTTCTTCTTTATGATATAATCCTGCAGCAATTTTAACTGCCTCACTTTTACTGTGAATGTCTAATTATTTTTCTAAATTTAATGTTAAGTTTAATAAATACAATTTTTTGTTTTGAATAAGATTTTGTTTGCTTTCGTTTTTATTTTCTTACAAATGTGACTAATTTGGGACAAAATTTAGACACAAAAATTGACAACTATAAAGGCTGTTTTACATAATACTTTTCTCCTAAGCATTACGGATTTTTTTGGTAGTAATGACGTAAATAGTATAACATAAAACATAATATGTACTTCCTTTAAACGTTCAATGCTATCCAACATTTAACTCACTGTTATCCGGTCGTACTTTTTGACGTAGAGATACTCTAGGAATACCGATCTTAGTTTTTTTTATGTTGTACTGTTTCACTTTTTTCTGGCATTTTTAATAATCTTGTAAATAAAAACTATATTGACATAATATAAACATACATAATTAAACGATATATTTAAATTTACAGTGATAGATAAAACCAAAATTTTTATCTGTCACATCAATTTGTTAAGTGAACAGTGAGAACTAACAAAAGACAGAAGGTGTTGAATTTCTCTTTCTGCCACTAATACAATATGATGGAGAAAAAAAGGCGTCTAGATAGCCATGGAATTTTTAAATTAGCACAGACCTGACAACTTAGCATTTTTTTAAATTAAATTTAAGATCTACTATAGTTTATTTCTTTTATTTAAGCGGAACTAAATCGTTACGTTTTTTTAAGTTGCTACGGAAATCGAGCTTACCTATGTTATTTCATATTAGAATATATTATTGATTATTAAATTTTTGGAAGCCAAAAAATTTAAGAAACGAGACATTTGAATTGAGAATTACACAAATTATTAAAATGTAATGAAAATGGCATTTGAATTTTGACAAATGGAAGTAGGATTTACAATAGCTTAAACAAAATAGCCATTTTCGCGACCCGAGTCGCGAAGCGACGAGTTTTGTCAGCGTAGGGGGAGAAGCCCGGCGTAGCCGGGCTGAGGCTCCTAGTAAATAATAATTCAGGAAGGGCCGCGGTTTGCCCACCGCTGTTCTACAAACATATTTGTAGATTGAAGCTCTAGCCACAATTTGCGTATTACATACAAATATGCGTCTAACAAATTTACAACCTGACGTCTATTATGCAAATTGTTTAATTACAATGACATTACAGTGTTTCTATAATTGAAAATATCTTATTAGATAGATTACTTTTTCAGTTTTTACTGAAATCGCCGCGTTCATTCCGTTTTATTTTGTCTATCTGTGACGTTTCTTGATTCTCGGAGTTCATTTTGTGAGTCTTCATTTCTCTCTATCTCTATCTATTTTCTTTGGTGCGCATCATATGGTCGGTTCACTTCCATTTTAAGCAACATTATTGTCGTTCCGCAATTTATCGTTTCATTTATATAACATACTAGTGAATTCTAAAACTTGTTCAACGAGCAGAAAATTTCTGTTGAAATTTAAACTAATATAACTTGATAATTACCTTCCGTTTTATTCAAATGAAATCAGATAAATGTGAAGAATTTCTCTCTATTCAGATCATGTTCCACCTCATAATTAGCGAGTTGTGAGATCTGGAGATTAATAAGACACGTGCTCGCCGGATTTGGTGTGGAATCAAGCGTTTCGTGTTTGGGGTGTATATATTGTAAGGGAAGAATCGATTATCAGAAATTCTGACGGGGTTGTTAGTGAAGATTGATAACAAAAATTGTTTGGCGTGATTTTGTATTCATGAGTTTGATATTTAATCTGCTACATTAACACTCAGGAATTTTTACACTTAATTATATTTCCGGTGCATGTATGGTGATAACAGACTAATATAAATAAATAAAACAAATATTGGGTTGGTTTTGCTAATTTTTATTAGATAGATTTATTTTTCCTGATATTTTCAATACAAATATTACTGCATTTTAAATCTGTTCTTTGTTGTCTTTAACTTCTCATCCACCTATTCTTTATCTATATAGTTTCACATATTATAGCTATGCATAACTGAATAATGTATATAATTATATCATCATGTGTTAATTAAATTTAATGTTTTATTGTTAAGATTTTTGTAATAATAATGTAATAAACTTTATTCAAAAAAATGTATCGTAGTTGACAACAATTTAATGTATCTTTATATATAGATATTACATTGCCATTTCCACACAAATAATGTGTGCTAATAACGAACATGGTTTTCAACGTACCACTTGGCTGTAACGGTGTTTTCCTCGTCTAGAAGAATTTTCTTAATAGTTCCTCGCCTACCTAAGAATACGACAATCATTTTCTTTTTCATAGATCCTGATTGTTTTATTCTGGTTGGGGTTTCTTCGACTTCAAAGAGCCATCCATATCTTGTTTCGTGACTTTGATCGCACATTATAATGTTTCGTCCCCTGTCACAATGGAATTAAGGTATTTTGAGTGTCCCATTTCAACATTTTTCGACACCATTCAATTCTTATTGCTGTTTGTGCATCAGTTAGGTTGTGGGGTACCCATAGTGTGCAAACTTTCCTAACTTCGCAATGGCCTCGAAGAATTGAACGGATAGCTGGTGCATTAATCTGCAAAGATTCCTCTATCTGCCTGTATGTAATTCGCCCATTTTCATCGAGCAGTTTTTTAAGTGCAGGAATATTTACATGAGTAACTGTTCCACGGTGCTTTCCTGGACGAGGATCATCATCTAGGTTAAAAATGTCTCTTTGAAATTGTTTATACTAACGAAACTTCGACTTTGACAATTCTGAGAAAAAATAGTAAACATTTCGGAGATACACTCTTCCGCAGACAATCTTCGTTACAAGTGTTCCGCGAAATTAGTCGTCTTGTATAGGTATACTGCATGTTATTTATTTCAGTGTTCCGCAAAATTAAGAATCAATCTATAAAAGATACTAGATTACCATATCTAGTTCCGATTAAACGTTTGGAATAGCCTATACGTGATTTTTTTCTCGGTCGAGTCAGACATTTTTTTAAAATTACTTTGTCAGTATTACGAAAAGGACCAATTTGTAAAAAATTACCAATATTTGAGCAGAGATCTAAAGCTATTCGGGTGTTATAATGTTTTGCTATTGAGTTTATTTGGATTAGTACTATTTCGTTTAGCGCTCTAAATTCTAGGAACGTATCGCAAACGTTCCTAGAATTTGCCAGACAATCCTGTAATTTATATTTCGGTTTATTAATTACGTCTGCAGAATTGTATTTATCTTCATTGTTTCTAAGTATTTCCAATGTCTATATTTAGAAACAAATATCGAAAGTGATAGACGTGCAATACATTTCAACTAGGATGCTGAAAATTAGTATTCTCAGCAGCAATGTATGCCAATTGGCCAAACGATTTACGTATGTTTATTCTGCAGTTTTAACAAATGTGTTACTTTGAGAACATTGCAAGACAATATTCAGTTTAAAGAATTGCGTATGAGGACAAATTCAATAAAATAAATGAAGTCTGAAAATATTTAGATGATTTTTTGCTTTTAATAATTGTAGTTTTTAGACTAATATTACTTAATAACAGGCTAAATTCGATTCAAGTATATACATGCTAAATTCATTTGTGTTGATCCAAGAAGCAATTTGTCGATGATTTTTCAACCGATATCTGTGCAATATACTTACCCTTGTTTCTTATTCTTGTAAGTAATTTCTGCAGAAAATTTTACGACGTGCTATTGTGTACAATTTAGAAATAAAGCTAGTAGTGCCGTACGACTAGCACAAAATTGTATCTGTGCTAGCCGTATCCAAATTTTTGTTCAAAATTGTCTGCCAACCTTTTGCATACACTTGGGGAGGACTACTAGAACGACGCTCGCCAAAAAAAGGGGTATGGTTCAATCTAGGTCATAAAAATTAAGCAATGCTGTTCGTTCGGATGATGAGAAAGAACTAACTCACTCACTCACTCTATTCAGAACTGTAATAGAAGCACTCCATATACAAAAACACACGTTTTTTTGAATATGGATACACTTGAATTTATTTAAATACTAGTTGGAGTACCCGTAACTTCGTACGGTTTTTGTAAGGTATATTTTTTTATAACGCAAATGATAAGTGAGATATTTCAGTTTCAAGTAGAATAAAATAATCGTTTCTTTTCTCGTATACATTTTTGCTATTAAGTAAGTGATAAATGGTATATTTCAACCTTAGAAGTCATATTCCCCTTGCCCCCTAAATAATATTTTTATTAAAAACTGCATTGAAGAGAAAACAAAAATGTAAAGTTAATATTTTAGCGTATTTTAGTTTTAGGGAGTACACCCATAACTCCCCAAATATTCATTAAATTGTAAAAGTATATACAACAAAAAAGATTTTTTCTTTTATGTACAATTTTTGTTATATACGTTTTTGCTAATAAGTCAGAAATAAAGGAGATAATTCAAATGTTTAGCTTTTGCATGCCGTAAACTCCCAAACAATTCATCTAAATGAAAAAAATGCATAGAAATAAAATATTTGTTTTCTTTGTATTAACTTTTTTGACATATATGATTTCGCTGAAATTCCATAATAAGGTAGATATAAAATATTTAGATTTTAGTTTTAGTGTGCCCGCTCCAATCCACCTTTCGGTCAGCAACTCCAACGTTTTAATCACGTATCAATATGATTATAAGTTAAGACACTTTTTATTAACGATAGGACTGCTTGAGAAGTATACGTATAGGGCTGTTCTAAACAAGATTTGTTAAATTTTACAACGGTGTTATTGCATTTGATTCTATTTTATAATACTTGCATCTGATCAGTTTCTTAACGTAACAACGATGAGAAAATGTTAGAGTATAAAATAATTAGAGTAGAATGCTGGATATTATTTAATGTGTAAGGATTTGTAGATTTTAACCTTTATAACGTCACTGGTGTGCCTTTCTGTACAGCAGAAATTTTAGTAAAACGTCCGGACCGAGAGAGCTGACATTTGGAATTCATATACAGTTCTTTGATAGGCATGAAGGGAAAATGCCGAGACATATAAAAACATATACATCCTTTTAAAAATTTTGATTGGAATGTTAAATAGAAGCTCTCTATGCAAAGTTATGGAATCAAATTTAATTTTTAAAAGAAAGCTGTATTTTGAGTATATTTTGTAAAAATATTCCCAAAATAATTCATATGGCTTGTGAAACTCGCAGTTTTATCTCATGTAGTTTCCACTCTTGTTTTAAGTTACGCTTCTGCCACGTATTTGCTCTGTAAATGTTCATGATGGAGGTATGTCGCCTGTTGAAATATTTTTTATTTTCTTCATCGCCGTATTTTAAAATAGCGAATCTGTGATGCTATGAAGAAATAGTTAAAATTTAGTATTTTTCGTTACATAATCACTGCTTTATTAATAATATCGTTTGTACTACAACTTTTTAATAACATTATTATGTTGGGAAAAAACAATTACAGATAAAACGGAGTGATTGTATTTTATTGATGCAGGCGGCCGGTAATGTTCGCGAATGTCACATTTTCAATCAAGAACATGAAGTGTTGGCAAAGTGCCATCGCTCCCATTTTCTATCTACAATCACATTTTAGTCAATTAACTCATCATGGTAATGTCTTTCATGATTATGCAAATTTTATCATTATGTCGTTTCTTATACTACACTTCTGTTAAATGTTTCACATTTCAACATCGATAGCTCCAATTATAGTTTTTTTTTATAATATGTTGTTTACTTTCATTTTCATTATTTTTCAGTGTTCTTCCTTCTACCTTATACAGTGTTTATGTTGGAACGCAATTTGTTGTAACTGCTAAATGAAGAATAATTGTTGTGGTTACGGTTAAAGAATTGCACGTAATTGTTTAAAATCACTATAAAATATATAGTATATCCTCTGCACGATTATAACATAATTTAAAATAAAGGGTTTCAAAAATTAAACAAAATATTCTCTATCAGGGTCTCGCCACTGGGGGAATTCCATGAAAGGTCGGGAGGAGTCCTTTGAGAAATAGATATAGATAATTTTAATGTGACGTCACAATCGTCATACGTACGTTCAAAATGGCAGAAATAGGACAGGCAGTACATTGCTACTTTATAGAATTATATTTAAAAGTGTAAAAAAGTTTTAGGGTGCAGTTGTGGGGTGCGGGAGTCGTGGGGGTAGAGATCAAGTGTTGTTTCAACGATTTCCAAGTATGTTAGACTATAAATATAAACCTAATAAAAATAAAAATAATTTGTCAATTAAAAGACGCCAGCATTAACCCATTTAAACCTACCGTCCTTTTAAAAGGATTTTCAAAAATCGCGTTAAATTAATTAGTAAAAACAAATAATTTGAGGTGGCGTAATATGTTATGATCACTGTGTTTATGAAACATCATTTATAGCAAGTTTCAAACAATTGTTGTCATTTTTGTAAATTTTATTGGCGTTTCAATCGCTTACGTTTTATGAGCATTGACAATGGCTATTCCAGGAAAGTTATTTTATCCTTATTCTTAAATTTTAAAATTATAAAATACATTTTATGTTAGATTGTATATTTTTATATACTCATAACCTCAAAAACTTAAATTTTGTTGAAACCGGCAAACGATATTCAATGAATAAAGCCACCGTCCTTTTAAAAGGACGGTAGGATTATGTCCTACCATATTTTATTTATGAAGTTTTTGATAAATTAGTGGAATTTATGTTATTTAACTTTATTTACTCAAAATAACTGAAAAATAAAACAACTTATTATCGTAACACGGCCGTCCTGCTCCTGCCACGTCCTCGCGACATCTTCAGAATTTAATAACTGCAAAATAAAACAGTAAACGAAAACATAATGTTAGTTTTGTCCGTCTCCTTGAGGTTCCTGGCCATCCAGAGTTTCACTGAACTCCTTGAGGTGCCTGAACATTCAGCGTCGAACAAAACAAACACATCTCCTTGAGGTCCCTGACCATCCAGAGTTACTCTGAACTCCTTGAGGTCTCTGACTATCCAGAGTCAACAAGAAAAACACGACCATTTTAGGTCCAACAACTCCTTGAGTTCCCTGACCATCCAGAGTCAAACAAAACAAACACAACTCTTTGAGGTCCCAGACCATCCATTTATTTTGCTCAAAGATGTTGCGCTGTTTGCAGCAAAAAAAGCTAATTTTGTTTGTAAAAAATGTACCTAATGTAGGTTTACATCCTAAAAATTGTTTTTTGGACTATCATACAAGCAAATGATTTTATAGTTTAGTTTATATTAGAGTTTATAAAATAATTTTGAAATAATTTTGGAATTAATAAGGCATTTAAATAAATAGGTTGTTATTATTCTTATAGTAGTATATAGTCCTACCGTCCTTTAAAAAGAACAGCTTGTTATGGCTATTCTGATCAGTAAAAAAAAAATTATAATAATTTTCATGCATATTTATACACAATTAACTAAATTTTTACAAAAAAACAATTATTTTTTTCAAAAAAAGTTTCAGGTTTAAATGGGTTAAATCAAGGCACTGAAATAAAAGAACTTAACAGAATTTAAATTAAAACGCATTTGTGAAAACAAATGCGTATGTTTACTAAAAAGTAAACATTTTATTTGAGGTATGTTATTAAATATGTCAGGTACAGTGCCAACCAATTTAATTAACTTAATTAATAAATCAATTAAAAAAATTATCATTTGAATTATTTAAAAATACTGTAGGAAAAGCATTGAATATATAAATAATCCAAACTGCGTACCATGTTTAATTCTTCGCCATACAGGGGCACCATTTAATAAAAAGCCAGATGATGCTGCGCGACAGGATCATATCACTCATCGTTTAACTAAAAAAATTGTGCCGTCTATTCGGTAGGACCTTTAATTTAATACATATTATAAATATTATGTAAAATCTCATTCAATAAAAAAAGTATGTCAGAATTGATCACCTCTTGGTCCCGTCATTAGTATAAAATAATAGAAGTTCGAAATTATGTTATTGATGTAGTTTCTTGTATTAAATATGTTGTTTTTCATATCAGTCGTTAAATGATAAATTGTTGTACTTCTATCTAAGTTATAAATATTAGTTATTTATTTATAAAATGTAAATGTTTTAAATCTGTAACATGTGTAATTTGCACCATTACCTTCAGAAAATAACTCCAAAAGCCATATAGTCACAGGAAAATATTTTTTTAAATTAGTTATTTAATAACATTCATATATTATTATTTTCACTGAAAGTATAACAATTTCACACAGAAAGAAAGTAAGTGCATAGGTATAGTGAGCAATCGGCTTTTAAGTTCAACATTGTTAGCCCATAAAGTATAGGGATCAGAATTGTCTATGTGTTAAATTTTTTGGGAGTATCCATCTTTAAAATCACCTTCCCATTGTCAAAATAAACATTCATGTCTATTATTTAGTCCAGTTGTAAAGTATTTCCAATGTCACCACCTAAGTATGATAAATATAAACGATAAATGATAAATTCACAAAATGGCTGTATTTCAGCTCTACTTTGTAATTTCTAGACGGAATATAATCAACATTTGTATGTTGATCATCACTATCATAACCTAATTTACTAAATGTTTATATATATATATACCCATGTAGCTCACAAAAATCACATGAAACATTATGTGCCGGTTTCTGAATGCTTAGCCGAGTTTAATCTTTTGGTTAAAATATAACAATCCCATAAGTAGCCATAGCAACCATTTTCTAACCATTTAGTTATAGTTAACTAAGCTTTCAGAAACTGGCCCTAAACGCCTACGCCGTACGTGGGAACAACGAGTTTGTGTGCCCTACGACTGACATTTATAGATGATGCAGGCAGAGCCGGACAAAGGTATTTCTGCGCCCGAGGCAAAGTACCAGTTTTGCGCCCCCATCCTTAACTAAATAAAAAAGGAAGGCGGATCGCAGTGATGACAAAAAAAAAGGAGGCGTGATTTTTGCGGCACAACTCTTTCTTGCGTCCTTACCAACGAGTAATTCGCGCGCCACACCCTAGATGGCTCTGGTCGCAGGTCAAATATTGTTTTCAGAAAATGAGGAATTACAATTAAATCTATTAAAAGCAGCTATTTATTAACAAAGGAATTTCGACCGCTTAAACGAGAGATGTTTGAACGAGATATGATCTTTACTATTCACCTTTGGTCACTTTGACAACCTAAATTGTTATCCTTTCCATATACTCATAATTGTATTTGTCCATTATGTATAAAATAATAACAAACAGTTATGTATTGTTATTCTTGATACTGACATAGACTTGATCGGCGTCGTTATAACTAAAGTCGAACAATAAAATTTACTGAAACTTTACGATTTTATTTATTTCATTGATTATAATTTTATAAACTTTCTATTATAGTTTTAATTGATAAAAACAGAACTACCAGGATAAGAGTATTAAAGAAAAATAATGATATTTGCTAAATACTTGCAAAATATGTCCGCCAACAATTATAGGAATCTCCGTTCTGTAACATTGTTTACTGTCAGATATCCTTCTAAAACTTTGAAATATTGTTGCAAAGTTTTGTTACGGTTACCTTCGTTCTGCGGTTAGCAGCAAGGCCAGACATGTCTGTGAGAATGAAGTTCACCCTTTGCCTTGAAATACTGTTCTACAATATCATTTTTTTTGTCCTAAGGCCTAGCTGTTTTCTCTCTCTTTAGTACCTGAAATCGAAAAGTTCCAAAGTTTGTTACACCTCTTTTAACTTTGTCTAGAACTTTTGGAACTGTTTCTCTGAACTGACCATTAAAGTTTACTACAGTTTCTTCTGTAAAATTTCTAATTGTGAAAATGCTTTTGAGTTCTTTTTGTAGAAATTTTATTAGAATCATGTATAAAAAGTTTTTATTCTTACTTTGTTTTAAAACGAACATTTTTAGATATATTCTCATTTTAACACTGTGGATTAATACCAATTTTATTTAATTTATGCATGTATATATCTATGTATTTATTATATATGAGGTGTATTGTCCCGTATTAACAATTATTGGGAATTTATGTTACTAATCGTGGAGAGAGGGTTTTACCTCTTACTTTGGCCTGAGATTTTCTTCGATAAAGACTATATTTTTTTAAAAAAAATATTTATTTGTTTTTTTAATCGAATAATCCGTGTCGTGGCACACCAGTTGGAAACCAAACTTTATCTCTCTTCTTCGACAATGTCACTCGGTCGACTTTTATTCGTCACTCACTTGTACACCAATACTTGCAAAATCTGCTGTCAACTTCTGTTTTTTGAGAGATATTCCTGCTGCTCGACGGATGTTCAGTCTTTATTCAAAGATCTCTTTTATACATTCTGAGCATCGTTGCACTTACCAGCACTATATGCTTCAATTGGAATTTTGGCAACAGCACTCTCATTTCCCATCAATAGTGCAAGCTAATATTTGAACGCTCTATAGTGTGAACGTAAAACGATCTTTAGTATCAATGAATTTCAAGTTAGCATATCTTAAAGTTCTAATATGACAAAGACATAACATAAGATGTTGTTAAAATGCTTCGGTGAGCCGACGATAGCCTTTCGAACGGTGACCGAAGAAACCTCCAGAGCTTTCACTTTTTCAAGTTATGGTACCGGTTCCGGTCTCAAAATTTGAAGTTTAGTGTTAGAATTTTGGTTGTGGTTTTGTAATTTCAGTGGTGTTCCTGGGGTTCCAGGGTTTTCAAATCAAATGGTCCCATTGAATTTGTAATTATAATAACTGAACGAGCCGCACAAAACATAGAAGGGCCGCAAGCAGACCGCCCCCCCCCCCTTGCTCTACAGTGACTGGGAATCGATGTTAGGTGAACTATATATAAGGGTTTTAATGTTAAGGCCGGTTTTGTTAGGGTGACGAATTCCAGTATTATGAAGTATTTGGAGTGAGGGGTAGGAAACTGCGAGGGTTAATGCTCTTAAGAATTTTCTGTGATAACATGGCACTGTCCATGTTTGTATATGCATTAAAACGATAAATTGGGCGGACATTATCTGTAGTGGTGCTCGTTTCTAGCTATTATTAACGTAGTCAAATTTATTGGATAGCCAAGCAATGTGGAAAAACTATTTGTTGCAACATTGAATATCCACAATTTTGCCTCAAAATGAAAGAATAGAATATGAAACAAAAGTTTGTCTCTAAGGAGAAAAAAGAAAACTGTTTAATAATTTTATTTACCAAGTACAGTGATTCATAAACCGGGCTTCGCGGACCCTTAGATGTTCCTGAGGTCCGTCTGTCGGTGACCACCTCAATGTTCAAAATCAATAATGAAATAAATTCTAATGACATTTAATTAATTAAATTTAAGTTATGACTAAATTGGTATATGAATAATTCACCCATATTTAAAAATTGCATTAATTATTCTAATGGAGAATGAACATATAAAAACCATAATCTGTTTCTTTGGTTTAAGCCAGGGGTCGGCAAACTTTAGAGCCAAATTCACTCTTTACGGTATCTGGAAACATTTTAAAGAGCCATAATTTTTTTAGTTTTTTTCATTTAATTAGTAGTGCATAAAATATGTTTTATTTTGTCGTTGGTATTACCTATACGCTGCATAAAAATGCATGAAATTAAAATGAACTTTGCGTGAATATTTTCTAAATTTTATTCTTTCAACTAATTTGTATTCGTCAACTAATTTGAAGACCCACACGCCCATCCTCGAATAGCCGCATGCGGCTCACGAGCCGCGGTTTGCCGACCCCTGATTTAAGCGGAACTAGATATTAAAATCTAGTAACTTTTAACGATTGAATGTGACTTTTAATCATTTTGTTCAATAAATACTTCAATCAATCGTTAAAAAGTGAGCAACTTAAGAAAATAACAGTTCCCTTTAGTTCCGCTTAAATAAAAATTAAAATAGACTATATTGAGCCCGCCAAACAATTTGCACTTCAAAGGAGCCTCGTGTTCTACAACTTTAAGAACCGCTGATCTATAATAATCACTAGATGATTTTTTTCTCCAAAATATGTTATATCCGTTTAATAAAATTGAAAAACATTAAACACAGCATATACCATAGATATATACAGTTTGTTTGCATATATTCTATTTGAATATATCAACTTTAATTTGTATTTGGAATGTAAACCTTATTGATTTATAATTTCCATTAAAACTTTGTTATAATTTAGTGAAACCTTGTTTGCTTCCAGATCGCTCCGGCCGCCAAGAAGCTATGGGGCCTTGAGGGCAAGGACGCCAAAGGACTTGCATTGCACCCCCTGAATCACGAACAAGTATGGAGGGACCCTACGTGGTCTACACCAGGTATGTGAAACTATGGCTCTTCTATGTCCCTGACACTACATCACTCGATAACTTCTACGTAGTTACAAGCTAATGGAAATTACTTACGGCTCTGCACTGAATATTATCATTTTAATGGCTGACGATGAAAGCTAAAGAGGACACAAATTTTCCTTTTTATTTCAATCTAATATCATCATATCCAACACCAGAGAATTAAAAATGTATAACAATGGTTTAACTATATTAGGGGAACGAAAGATGTACCTTAGGTGCGTATTGAATTTAATTTTGATTTCACGTCGGGCTAGGAATGACGATGGGGTACCTAGGTACACCCTACCGACTAGAGATGGGAATTTCGGCTCAGTTTGCGGTACCGGATCAGTGGAGGTCGTTCAGTTTGCTGAGCCGGCTCATTGATCCGGCTTAGTGATCCGGCTAAGTAAACATGTTCCCGAGGCACAGGTCGGTCAGTTGTCTGTCGTTCGTTCAATACGGTTGTTGGTTTGCAATATGTAGGTAGAACGTCGCTCAGCCGGCTCTTGCATTATATGAACAAGTTAAATAAATCTATAGAAGTGAATTATCTAAAATTTTTGCCGGGTTAACAGTAAACAAACAATTCACTTTATGTAGCTACTGTATTTTGAACCAGATGTTTTAAGTTTATGGCGATGTTTATTGCTCTTATAAATCGGACATCTGGGATTTGGGCAATATTTTTAATATTTTTATATAGTATGGTTGTAAGAAAGTACAGACTAAGCCTATTAGTTTTTAATAGACTGCCCTACAAATTGATGACAACATACACTTTATTAATACATTACAAGCCGAGTTTTCGCGAAGTTATAACATCGATCCCGGTCCGGATCACTCCGGTCACTGCTCACAATCGCCCGATCAATCGTATCCTTGAAACTATGCAGTGAGCCGTGCGCCGGCTCAATTCAATTTGGTGAAGCGTGTATCTTCGGTCAGTGTAGTGAGCCGGTTCGTTCATGAACGACCCATCTCTACTACCGACCCGTTAACATTGTTCCCGGTTCCGATTTTGATAACCTGCACCCGTTGTCTACCTATTACCCGTTAATTATTACCGGGTAGCGAATAATTAATGAATAAATTGTGTGCTATTTTGAGTATTTTGTTGTAAAAAATATTCCAATCCTTTCTCATGATTGGAAAAATCAAAAGATGGAAGTGGGCCGCAGGTAGCTTTTTTCCCTCTTCCATCTTTAATTAACGGGTAGCGGATAATAACCGGGTAATAGTATCGAGTACTCGGATCCAGAAATTTTTAAATCTCGTCATTCCTACTTCGGGCTAACACGCCAATGATGAAGAATATAGCCTATAAAAATTTTATTTTTAATTATATTACGCGTCAACAGTTATGTTTAAGCGCTACCGCCAGAACATTGGAAGCTTAAGCCTCGTTTATAATAGATACATAAAATAAACGCATCGCATGTGAATAAAGGCGAATGAATTGAGTATCACGGTTCTGCTTATAGTACGGATATCTGCTTTTAATAAACAGACAGGGTACTCCATCGATTCATGTTTATGTTTATGTTTATGCACTTCTATTACGGTCCTATTATAAACCAGGCTTTACACCAGTGTTTCTGAACCGCCGGTCCGCGATTTTTTGCCGGTCCGCAGAATTATTTTTATAAGAAAGTTTATAAAACAAAAATTATGTTAATTTATAAAATAACAATAATAATTACTTTCCACAATAAACGATACACATTTTATTTTTATTCAGGGCCGAGATATCCACCTCGCAATAAATTTATTCACTAAAAAAAATTTCATTTGACTATGCAACTATTCGCCTAATAAGTTATAACCCACTTAATTTTGAGATGAAAATCTCGGTCCTTAATCTGTTAATTGCTTAAGTAATAATTTGTTTTTTTTTTTTCACTAATTATATTTGTTTTTTTATGTTTTTTTTCAAAAAAATTGTGTTTGTAATCAGTGTAATAAAAAATATAAAACTTTTGCGATACACATTACTTTCTAAACTTGCTGGTCCTCGAATTTTTTCTAAGTCTCTTGCAAGTGATGATCTAAAAAAAGGTCTTCACCTTTAATATACAAGTGATAACAAGAAAAAGGTCCCCACACCTTTAACAAAAAAAAAAACCACATATGTTTAGGAGGAAGGGGGGGGGGGGGGGTCAACATTTTTATTTTGACAAAAACATGTAAAACCCACGTGTTTTTGGAGCTCTTGTATGGGGGTAGGGGTATCCAGCCTCAGGGTGCGAGCCTGGTAATCAGTTTGGAGAGGCTATAAGTACCTCGCGGTAAACTACTTCTCCTACGAAGCCTTCAATGGTCGGGTAGCATTGTCACTCATTCTATTTTAACTGTCTCGATGCAGAAGTTTGGAATATCCTTCTAAAATACATCAGATTAAACATTATTAATATTTTAAAATGAATTGGCATATGCAGAAAACCTAGCATTCTTTGCTAGTCTAAATATCGTTCCTTTGCACTTTACGTATACCATAATACGAGTATATCACTTTACGTATACCATATTACGAGTGAGTACCTTGCTCAGTGCAATTATAAACGAGAAATCTTTATATCACTCGTGTCTCTAACTGTGTGGCTGTATGGTAGAAATTGTGGATAAACGGTTCGATCTAGAGAGTTCATTTGGCATGTATATAGTTCTTTAACTTTATTTTCTTAATTTGAGTAAGCTATCAAAGGAAAGTTATTGATGCGTAGCATAATGGACGAAAAGTAGTTTAAAAAACTTTTTATTTCTCGATCTGTTACCAAAACTGCTAGTCTATTAAAATAGTACCATAATCATTAAATATAATAAATTAAAACTGCAAACACGGGCGCCGCAAGTAGGTGTGATCTTTTTCAGTGACTGCACTTAACTCTGCCCGTGCATTGCCACCAAGGCGTTTTGTTGATATTGGTACTGTTAAAATGAATTTTTGAAAATTATAAAATAGTATTTATTTTATATTCAAATTTCATGCTTCTGTCGTTATAGTGGTTTTGTTATAAATGGAATAAATATTTGTTTCTAAAGATAATGTTTTGTGGAGATGGTAGATTAAAAGAAAAATCGTATTCGTAATATTATGGAAATTATTCTATTTCACATTCATCCGCTGTACATGTCTTCTTTGTTACTCTGACTTGTAGTTTTAAATTGAAACGGTTTACATACACTTCTGAAAGTTTGAAAATTTCCTTCGATTTTACAATATTTTAAGCTTAATATTACAATTTTACGATATTCTAAGCTTGGCATTTGAGAGAATCAATGTTGATCGCACCCGCATAGTTTTGCTTTGTTTTAATTATGATATATTTTTCATTCTCCATTTACCTATAGATTCGCTATTTTTAGATATCCCATTCATAGAACAAGCTGTAGTGGTTATAGGTTTTCTGTCGATTTATTATTTTCTCACATTTGGTGGCTACTGTAGCCAATCAAAACCAGATATGTTAAGTTCACGATCCGTCGCCTATAACCAGAGAGCGGAGCTTGTTGGGTCGAGTAGAATAAATGCAATAAAATCGTTTGAATATTTGCCACAAATGTTTGATTATTACCCACGTTTATTACCTTTATTCCAGTCGACTTAACGAACTCCGCTCATAACTTGCACATCTGGACAGTTTTTTTAAAATATTACATTGGTGTAAGAATGCAAAAACGAGTAATAATTATTATAATATTTTGTTAGATGTAAAGGCCACTACACACGTATGTACAAGTATATTTCTGCGACATGCTTCATGATCACGTATTTGAACCAATGCGTTCCGAATGTTAACATATTGCTAGTAAATTTGGATAGTTGAAGTTGATTGATGTAAAAAGTCCTACTAATGTCTGGGTAATTACAATATAATGTCGATTATCGTCAATCATTAGATACAGTTGCCAATTATCGAACCACCGTTTCGTGAAAATACGTTTTTTCTTTAACACGTTTACTTTTAATATTTTCATAATAATTTGTAAGTAATGTATTTTAAAAAAATAATATTTCATATTTTATACGCAAATTATAACCTTCCAAACTAACAATAATTTAGTTGACGTAGCTCAAAATCAAGTCAATCGTTTAATGCCAGTACACACGTACAGGTACATATACCTGTACGGTATGTGCGAGGAGGCGATATAACCTGTGTACCTGAACGTGTACGTGATAAAACTGCACAGTTATTTCTGCCTGCGCAGTCGACCGGTGCAAATACATAACTTTATTCGATATACATGCGTCGGAGCGAACTGTGCAGGTGTACTGGAGAATGTGAAGAAGAACTATATCGCGTGGATACACTAGGGAATCCGTTAGTTTGGTGTACTAGACGCTGTTAGATTATTTGGTGCACAGCATCAAAGGTTATTTGACGTTGTACTTCAAACAAGTAACAATCTAAACCACTAGTGTCGAACTGTTTGTGTTTCGCTGTTAGTTCCGCGACTGTTCATTCTGTAGTGTCACACTATACCTAAAGTAGTCAAGCACCGCTAAAATACCGAGAACATCTTATCAGAGCCAACGTATAATATTTTGTAGAAATCCTTATACCCGCTAAGTAATTTACTTGTTATCAAAGCCCAAGAATTTTGTTATTTAAGGTGCACTGATCTTTTAACTCAAAAGTGCATTGTCCTTGATAATTAATAATTTATAAGCTCTTAAATCACCTCTGTCTGATTCCAATGAAATTATTCATTTATCCAGTTAACTCGTTACGTTTTGTCTAAACACTTTAAAAATAACTCATTTCAATTGGTCAAGATATAAATAGAATATGACTTATTTGTGTATGTCACTTATCAGATGATGCAGTCACAGTGGTGTATTGGTCAGGTCACTTACTCTGTAAACGTGGGATCGTGAAATAGATTCAGAGTTGGACCAAACAGATTTCTAAACAAATGGGCCGTTGCAACCGTAGTCCTACACAGCTTTCCCTAAAATGACCTGTATTTCTGTATTAATAGTCGGGATTATAGATATAGGTTTCTGACAGCATCTAAAGTCGGCGGCTTCGGCTACCGGAATAAATTACTCATTCAAGTGTGCCAGAGAGTGTTAGTCGCGATCGTAAAATTTGACACCTAGGCATTATGCCATACAAAAAAAGATGTTAGTTAGTTAAGATTTTTAGCGCACAGCAATAATGGCTATTTGCGCAAAAATTCACAATACTTCTCAATTAAATTGTCAAAGAATTGTCCTGGCTTCGCGATAAAACGTTTTCCTACGGACCACGGGAACTGCAACACAGCACTTAGTCAAGTATTTAATACTTAAAATATGTATCTTTTTATACAGGGATAATTAAACCTGTCGAAACAAAACTAGCCCTTTTCACCTTCCTTATTGTTGATTTTATAATTCTGTTTGTAAGAAATGAGTCCCGGAATCTGTACCTACAGTGGTTACATAATAATTTTACTCTATTAAAATTATTCTTTATGTCTAAGATTATGTAAATACCACAGAGTTTCTTTTTGTGGTGCACACGCTTGAATTCACCCATTTTGATTCAATTGAAAGCCAGTTAGGTCTTGAGATGTGATTATGATAATCGGACAAGAACTAGGTCAACAAAATTCTAGTAATTTCCCGGTGGACTAACACTCAAAGGCCGTACAGTACGTTATTTATTTTAGTTGATTTCGTTTCTATTCGCTAAAACTACATTAATCTGAAGCTTGGTATTTATTTTTGCGCTTTGAAAGTTGAAACACGGTTAGATTGGTTGAATATTTTTGTTTTAAAGTCTTTCATGTTGCGTTTTAGATTTTTATAATTTTTTTTGCACAGGGGCGTGTTTTACGTTTTTTGTGGAGCGTAAATCAACAGGACTATACAATAAATCGACAATATAAGTATATGCAGATGTTTCTCTTAAAACGTTCACTAGTTTCAGCATATTAGGTTGGGTCCAGATTAGCGAGCCGATTCTTTAATGTACCGCGTAACGTAAGGCTAGCTTGAAATCTTAAATATCCCGAACGGATTGTAATCTTCCTGTGAATAGTCCGAGAGTGGATCATGCTACAAACATGACTAAAAACATTAAATTTCGGTTAGAGGGTATTATAAATACATAGTGTAACTCATTTTATGCAAAATTTCGTAGAAAAAATTACTCCGGTGTTACTGGGATAAGATATGTTTGGTTAAGATAAACTTGACTTAGTTTTATTAAGTTCTTGTTAAAACTTCACATGTATAATATATATAACACACAAAAAATCTTGAAGAAACTATACTGCTAGCGAATCATGCCGAAAAATAATTAAATAAATTTATTAACTAACATTTACTATCTACTCAAGGTTATATACATTTTGTGTCAAATGTCCATGTTTGCGAACGCCAAAACTACCACGAACGCTTCCAACCAAATTCGCCGAACTCCTTTATGCTCACGACAAAAACCGACCCCGAGCTTTAATCCGGTCCAATCCTGTGTAACTGTTTCACATGCTATTTATTGCAGAGACCCGGCAGATATAATGCGGATTTAGTCGTTAAAGGTAGATAAACCATATCTTATATCTTGCAAAATTCTATATATTAGATTAGTTCAACATAATACCGTCAGATAGAGTCTCTCTTATGTCCATTTGCCTATACCATCAAATTAATGCAACTCAAAAATGCTGAATGCCATTAAGCCCGATCAGTATTGACCCCTTATGCTATAATTATTTCTTTTTATTGCTGCAAAGATAAATTGATGAGACTTAATATGAAGAACTTTCTTTATAAACAAGTTCAACGCATATTTGATAAAGAGAAATAAATACATTCTTGATTATTCTTAGTTCAGCTACTTATGAGCTTATGATGTGTCAGTAACATTGCAAATGAACTTTATAATTGGATATTATACCTATCAATAAATCTTGTATCCCCAATAATTGAATTAACTATCTATTACTAATTTGTGGTTTATTGTAGTTGTAAGTTAGTTGCTAATTGAATTAAATAGCCTACCCTTGAAATTCATCATTTTTCATTGGTATATTTGAAATATTAAATCATAATTGCGTATGTTTGAAAGTAAACTATTAAAATTCTATTTGCTAAATTGCAATTACCAAATTTCGCTTTTAAATTAAATTTCTCAAATAACCTATTTTATAATTCGCAATATCGCATAAATTATACTAGTCGGCATTTGAACGAAAACAACTCTACATCGTTACAGAATATGTGTCACTGTTAAAACGTATCAAAAACAATTTAATGGTATCTAGAATCAGGGCCAGCTTTCATCATTTCCATTATTATGAAAAGTGTGGTGAAATATTATCACCTCCTTGCTGCCGGTTACATACGTTATCTTTGTAATAATGTGTATGCGTGTGGAATTTTGAATGTATCGGTGTTTATTTAGCTATATCTGTGTTATACGGTTTTTGATTCAGTTGTGTTCAGTGGCGCGCAAGAAGTTCTGTACGGTTTGTAAGAAATATGTGATAATTTAGACATATATTGGGTTTTAGTGTTCTCTGGGATCATAGACATTTCTCGCGAAAATCTGTGTTCTAGGACTGTATCTCCAAAACTAGAAGAGCCCCGATTTACGTATGTGGGTAAGATTGCAACTTCATACGTCATACGTACAGCTCAACAAACTTAGCTTGATCCCCGGAAAAAATTGGAACTAAAATAGTAATAATAAAAAATGATATTTAACGATATTTAATCAAGTCAACAATTTCATTAAAACAATGACTTTGACATTTGTCAAATAACATAACAAAACTTTTGCATAATATTTTTACTCCCAAATAACAAATTTGGAATCGGGCAACAGCATTCTACTGTAGAACAAGTTCACCGCTTAATCAACATCATAGAAAATACCTTGGAAGAACAATAAATGTGTTCAGCTGCTTTTCTAAATGTTAATCAAACTTTTGAAAAAGTGTGAAATACTGACCTTTTTTATATAAAATTAAAAAATGTTTGCCTTGTCAATTCTTCTTATTCTTAGAATCATTCTGATTTTCATATAAAATATGATGAAGAATTTTCGGAAAAATATCTATACCTATATTACTGCATTTGTGCCTCCATGCCTTCAAGGCCCCTTCAATATATATCTTGAAGAGGGTGGGAGCTAGAGTGCAGCCTTGTCTGAGTCCTTTCGTTACAGAGAACTCGGGAGAGAGTTTCTTCCCTAGCTTGACACAGCTAGAACATTTTTCATAGAGTTACTTTTGAAATTAAGAAGGTTTAAAAAAAGCAGCCTTCTTTCGGGGCCCGGCCCGTTACAAAAGTCTCAGAAGTCACTCTCTCTCTTAGCGGCCCTGCATACGAAATCCTGGAAAGTGTGAAAATTTACACTTCACATATTTTTTTTTATTACTAGTGTTGATTTTACGGCTGAACAATAATGAGAAATAATTTGAGTGTACCAATTTGCAAAATGTTTTATTTGTGTCTTGCCTTTTCAAAATTTCTCTTTTTAGAATATAAATTTGTGCAGTGTAGGGTTAAAGAATCATTAATTGTAGTACTACTAGACTAATATACAAGAACTGAATTTAGTTCCATTTTGAAGTGTAAATCATTGTAATCTATATTATAGTTCAACTAGATGCTTTTTAAACAGTGGAAATTAATTATCATTTTTAGATGCATGTGGACCTATTTTCCGCAGTTAAAACGCGTTTCGCGAACGTTTGAAATAGGTAGACCAGCGTTTTCATTCATCCGCCACTGTTTTCGATTTCTAAACAAAGTGAAGTTGTTTCTTGATAAACGTTGCCTTGTAGTTTTCAACACTTGTGAAGTTGTAAACAATTGTAGTGAACCCAAGTTTTCGTGTAAATAATGTACCTCATTATAGCACCCGGCTGCCGTATACGATACATGCCATTGATTTGAACTGGTAATATTATAATTGCTGTAATTATAAAACTGCGGTTTTTAGTATCGTTCAACGAT
This sequence comes from Liopterus haemorrhoidalis, assembly GCA_963971575.1. Taxonomy (NCBI): domain Eukaryota; kingdom Metazoa; phylum Arthropoda; class Insecta; order Coleoptera; family Dytiscidae; genus Liopterus; species Liopterus haemorrhoidalis. The sequence continues at coordinate 127,517,072 of OZ020611.1, forward strand.
AATTAGGCATGGGAAGAAAATGTATTGTACACAATCAATGTCAAGTATTTTATGTAATTATATTTGATCACGTCTAATGCAAAATTAGATCTTTTAAGTAAAATAAGAATGAGCATAACTGGTAGTACAATTATTTTCTAACATTCCTTTTTATGTGCATAATTATGAATGCTATTCATAATACATAATTTTACTCATAATATAAATAATTAATTTATTATGATCCCATAAACTGCTCATCAAATATGTATGTTGTTATTTTAAATGGCGTAGTTTCAAATTGATTGACCTTTCTTATTTTAGTCAAAATTTATTTGTTTGTCTCGAACAAATGTAAATCAAAAATTTCTTCTATTTTTCCTGTATGGATAGGGTTGTTGTTTTCGTTTATTGTTTATTCGGCATTCATTTTCTTCTTTACTTCTTACGTTTTGTATATTTAAACAGTCTTTTTCAAGTTTTACACTTACATATTTTATTATTGAATGCAACTTCACTACTAAATGTTAAAAACCAAATTGTGTCCTCATTGCATGCTAGAGTGCTCTGCCCACGAGATCAGGACAGTGATGTCACATGCACAGAAACCAGAATTTGTATAGTGCTTCGTTGCTACGCAACGGACGTAGAACTGACCGCAAACTCTCTTGCTATTGGTTTGACGTCATCATTTGGCGCATATACGATGACGTCTCTGAACTGATTTCATGGGAAAAGCTCTCTACACATGCGACAAATAAAAATGTTGCCTAGTGACAGATTCCATCAGTTAGATTAATAGTAGATAATTACTATTATTTAGACTGTACTATTTGGGTAAAGCAATATATACACGAAAATATAATTCAGTTAATTCATTGCTCTCACAAATATTTAGTTATTCATTTGCAATGGTCCTTTAATAAATTATAAAACACATTTAGCTGGTTAATATAAACAAGGATTTAAGAGAAGACAGTCTGCCAAATGGTTATATAAAATAGTTACATAAAATATCACAAAATAGGCGCTTTCCAGATTGCTGTAAAGAGTAACTCGGAATTGTTCCGAACAGTTCGCTAGTTGTTCCAAGCAAAAGTACTTCACACTCTCAACTACACCAGAATTCCCTTCCCCCGACCCCTGAAGTATATACTACCTTTATTTTAGAACTTGTAGTGGGGGTAAACAGCTGAGCAATTCAAACTTGTTAAAGATTTATCACGTATTTATAACTGTGTATTTTTTTAATATTAAATAAAATCAATTTATCTTATCATAAATATGTAAAATTGAAAATAATTTGTACATTTAGGATAGTTTTTCTTTGAAATTTGTTAATTCGTAAGATAGCATCGCCTCCTTCAACTAAATACTCAACTAAAGTGTTCCACATGCAAAAATTTTCAGAGTAGTTTGGAGTAGAACAGTTCGGAGTAGTTCAGAGTATTTCACACCTATCTGGAAAGCACCTTGTTAGTTCGTTAATGCTGTTACTTCCTGCTTTTCGCATCCACATTTGATCAGGTCCAGAACCAAAATTATATTGATCGAACTCTTAATAACAACGTATTTCTTTTATCTATTTACTATAAAGCCGAGATATACATATTTAAATAGGTCTTAGTTTCTGACGCTAAAAAAATCTCTTCTTGCTATAGAACCTGTCTAATCTACTTCAACTCAGGTTTATGCAGTCCACCCCCTCACCCCGGAAAAGGGTCTGGATTCAACAATATTTTCTCTACAGTTATTTTTTTAACTTAAACTTCACCGATGTTTAACATCAGTTTGCTTTCACACTTGATGTTTAATCTCCGGTACTTACATCTGCTACAGTAATTTTGTTCTTAAGTTACCGTCAGGAAATTACTATTTTTGAACTGTCCGCGCAGACGCACATTTTGAATTATAATAAACAAATATGGATATTTAATTTCATTCTACAATAAAGACACTACAATAAAGATTATATTACACCTATATTAATACATAAATTGATACATTTTATCTCAATTATTGTATATCTGTATTGTATTAAATGCATTATTAAAATAAATAATTTTATTATAACAATAAGTATAAACTTCTTATAACGTTGATATAATAGAGTATCTTGTTTATGATAATACAAAATGTTGCCAGCACAAATTCAAATAGTATTTTTTATAATAGAAATGCGGACGTTTAAAATGCACATCTGCGTATTAACTTAGACTTACTGCGACTTAAATCTTGGCCTCACGCTTTCACACCAACACTTTAACTCACCTTCACTTTAACATCCGAACTTAAAGTTCTAGTGTGAAAAGGGTATTAGGGTTGTGCCAGCTTCTAGAATTTGTAGACTAAATTATACGACGTTAATGAAACGCTACAGCCATTTATACGCGTAAACATTGAACTAAATATGAATTGTCAAACTTATTTCAAATTTATATTTTACAAAACCATTAGGAAACCTAAATGTAGTAATTCGCACCCAAATTTTTTTCTTCGCAGCTGTACTCAGTGACGAAAAAATCAGAGCCCTATGTAAGAGTCTCACTGTGAGCCCTACCTAGATAATAAAATAATGAAAAAGTCTAGAAGGAATATATAATAAAACCGTTTCACGTGCCCCAAAAAATAAGGATTCTAGGCGGCTGCCTAGTCTGTCTAGGCCAGAGTCCGCTCCTGACTGTAGTATATGTTATGTGCTATCTTTTTTATTATAGTCGGCGATTATCCGCGTTGCAGAAATAGGCCGATGTAAAATAATTAAAATAATAATTTTCTATTGTACCACTTCCTGTCCATATCACTTTAAAATGCGGTTAGATCTGCTTCGTACTTGTCTAATTCATTCAGTAGTAATTTAAGTGAGCCATTTTGATATAGGGTTTTAACGGTCTATATGTTAGTGGTTGTAAGGGTACCCGTCCAGTCCGATACACTGTTGTAGGTTCGGTAACGGGAAGTTTTCTATCCGGCCAGATTGTTGGCCGACGACCAACTTTCCTTCCTAATTCAGGTTTGGGACAGGCTATGGTGGGTCTGCTGTGGAGAACTGTATATGCATGCCAAATATCAAATCTCTAGATCTGGCCGTTTCGCCACTATTGTTTTTGTACACTGACAGACACATGAGTGACGGTGAGTGTTTTTTTTTTTTTTTTTTTTATCATATCACCTTAAAAAGTGTTCTGTTAATTTTTTTTCTTTGTATAGTTGTTTCGTAAACATATATTAAATACCAAAATGGCGGACTATTGTTTGGGAATAATGGCGGGAATTATGTTTTGGATATTATTTAATGGTCGCTTATTTTATTTAACAGCCGTTACTGATTCCATCCTCTCTATTTTCAGGACTTCTAGACCAGCGGCTCTTAACTTTTTTATACTTGGGACCCCCCAACTAGCCTAAAATATTTTCTGGACCCCCCAAGAAAATTTTTGAAATAATATTTTAAATGTTCTTAATAATATATTGTTTAATAATTAAGTTTATTGTAATTTTAAAAGCAAAAACTGGTAAAAATTAAAAATTATCTTTTAATTTCGGGACCTCCGGTTAAGAACCGTTGTTCTAGACGAAACTACTTTGTCCACGAATACGTTCTAAGAAACTGTATTGTTTGAATTGTTAATAAAACTTTAATTTTTCACTTTAAAACAAGTCTTCACTTTAAATGTTATTTGACTTTTCCAGCATTATCAAAGTCTTATTTCAATTTATGCAACTCTGCTTAAAACAGAGTTGTCGCTCCGTATTTGTCGCCCGCTTAATAATAAAATAGAAGCACTCTCCTGTCATCTTCCATATTTCTCAAATTAGTCAACAAATCTGCTGTACAAAGCACGCGCATTCCTTTGTTTCTAACATTTAATAAAACATCTCCATAATCCATTTGCACTGTTTTCTACAAACTCTGCGTATTTTCCCCGTCCCTGAGCCTGTGCACCACAATTACTTTAAATATGAAATGAACCTTCACCTTTGTACCTTGCCGTGTTCTTCTCTTGTGATTTTTATTTGCGCGCTAGTACCTTTATTAAAATTAATAATTTAATTAACTTAGTGGTGTATACGTGCGAGTACGAGTGTTAGTAGTGTGATGTGTTTATGCGTGCCTGCTATACTATATCAAATCCCAGAGCTTGTAAATGGGTCGGTACGGACATCAGAGTGGAGCGGTAGATACCTCTAATGACGTCACTTGTTGTCATAGTGACACATACTAACACACTTTGTATGTTCGTGAATGTTTGGTTTATTTTCATGCGGAGACTAGATTGGAAGTCATGAAGAAAATCGCCGCTTTTGATGGGGACATAAAATGTTTGTGAGTTTACTTAAATTACAACCGAGAACCAAGCCTCAAGGGGGACGAGTAGTTTTTTGTGTAATGGAGTTTTATTTGAAAATGGAAATTTTTTGTTATAAACACGTTTTTTGGTAACAAATATTTATTGTATTACTGAATTCCACGAGCCTGTGCGTGCGTATACAGTCGCTGGTTATAATATTTAGACGTACCTTAATTATTTACATTTTATTGCATTCGCATTATACGGCTTATCTATTATTGCTATAATCGATCGTGTAGCGACCCCGATACGTTACTTTAAAACGTACCATTTATTGTCCACTAGGTAGCGAGCCTGTGATACAAATTAAGTCTGATGACTGAAATGAGATGTCTGACTAAACGAGTTCGGGTAGTAGGCGTGAGTGTTATCCAGGGTTCATCATTACGATATGTGAATTAAATGATATGTATTAGTACTTACCAACCGACTGATCAGGCATCTTGTTAATAGTCTGGATCTTAGCTGTTCTCTTAAGTTCTTAAAGGTGAAGGTTTACACACGTTAAGTAAGACGGTTTAAAATTAATGAATTTGATTTATTAAAAGTGATATTTACAATAGATTAAAATATAGGTATTAAGATAATTAAAAGTTTAAAGCAAATAGAATCGGATAGACCACCAGAATACCGACACAGTGCCTCTAAGAATTCAACAAATTAGATCTTAACGCTAACCGAACTGAATACTCTCTGATCTCGTTTTTATAAAACATTTCTAGGCATTTCTAGGAAAAGAGTTTAAGCTTTGATCAAGAAGATGCTAGTGTTCGAAGTTATTAAGCAATAACTCTGAACAAATGTCTCCTTGAACAATGAACCATTTAAAAATATATTTCTATAGATACGTGCTGTAACGTAAGATTTCTAATTTTTATTTTATTATCTGAATTCTTAAAAAACGATATTTTAAAATACCCCTTATAAAATCATGAAAAAAACGATGGCAATCCCTTTTCAAAGAAATTCTCGCGACGGGTGATTTGTGAAAGTTTGGTTCTTGTACCGGCAATCTAAACGATTCGTTACAATCGAATTAAGTTAAGAAACTTGAAGGTAGACGGTTTGAAAAACGAATGGCTAGGTCTCAGTTACAGGATTGTGTATAAGGCCTGTTGGTACAGTATAATAGAGTACATTAAAGTGAGTTGATGAACAATGATAATTCTAAACCAATACGGCGTTTCGTATTAATCCAGCTGATCGACACCCAGAGTCACATTTCAAACTGATGGATTTGATACAGAACTGAATGGTATAATACTAGTTCATACCAGTAGGTTACATGTGCGAACTTGAATTGTGCGAAAACGTACAATAATAGATTTGGTCGCGTATTTTTATTTATTTTAGTACTTTATTCAGCGATAGAAAGAACTTCATTCATGTTATTACTATAGACCAGGGATCGGCAACCTACATCTCGAGGGACGAATACGGCCCGCCGAACGATTTTATGCGGCCCGCTAATAATAAAATATAATGTTTACTTTTCATAGCGTAATTAATACTTTATTGCCGTACTACTTTAGGCTTCTTACACACTAGGCATAATTATGCCGTAGTTAATATGTATAAACCGGTGTAAACAAGAGCTTAAGATCGTAAAAATAGTAATTACAAAAGAAATTGCAGTCCGCCAAAGTTTTTTTTTTTTTTTTCGAAATGCGGTCTGCGACGCGAAGTAGGTAAAATTTTGTTACTGATGCCGCCCGTGTCATAAAAAAGGTTTCCTACCCCTGCTTTAGACAATTAGGAGGATTCAAATGATTTTATGACTTTCTTATTGTATTATATGGCAATTTCTGACGACTTTTTTAACGCAAAATACTTTATCACCACGACTCAAGTCGAAAGACGGATTTTAATCACTTATCAATATCACTTTACGCAGATTATTCGTGCCTCTTAATTATTATTCATGTATCTACTTAAAAAATGAACGCCTTTTATTCATGTTGAGTATGGTCTAATTTTTCCCTTAGTTTTCTTCGAAACACTCTCGAACTGTTAGAGCTGTTCGCTCAACGCAGAGACATAAAAAATTTTGGAGGTCAGGAACACCGTAAAAAAAAAAAAAAATCGTGAAAAATTAACGTCAACTTCCACACATTTAATTTTTTCCAGCTTTACTAAACACCCCTTAGGGTAGTCACAAATTTTCCCAATTCTCGGAATAGTTAAAAGAGCTTATAACTACTCAGGGGCATTCAAAGAATGATAGATGTTTAAAAACCGGTTTTTTACCGTATTCAACAAATAAAAAAATATTGTCTATTATTTTTACTTTTGTTTATAATTTTATTTTAACTTAATAATTACACTGCAGGCCAAAAGTTTAGGACCAGTACGGTATTTAATCAAAACTAGTACAAAACGTCACTGTACAAAATATTTTGTATTGATGATATCAATTTTTAGATATATAAATGTGTTTTATTTAGAAACAGTCATAAATTTGTATAAAATAACCTTCAAATATACATAAAAACGTTAAACAGTCTTTTCGTCAAAAAAAACCTCCTTTACATTTTAAAACTTTTTGAACTAGTCTTGGCATACGGGCGATTAATTTTTGTATTTTTTCATGTTGCATGCTATTCTACGTGTCTTCTAAAACTGTCCAAAATTGTTCTTTGGACGTTGGACAGATTTCCCGGACCTTACGATCCATTTCCTCCCATAACAACTCGATGGGATTCAAGTCCGGCGACTGTGGTGGCCAGACCATATTTTTGAGCACTCCAGCAGCTTCTTTCTCTTCTACAAACCCCTTGCATAATTTTGAGGAATGTTTCGGGTCGTTGTCTTGCATCATAGTGAACCCAGGTCCAATCACTCTTAGGCCAGACGGTACCGCATGGTCTTCTAAAATTGATTTGTAGCGCTCCTTGTTGAGAATACCTTCTATACGCACAAGATTTCCCATGCCAAGACCCGAGAAAGCTCCCCAGACCATAATGGACCCACCTCCATGCTTTACTGTGGGTACCACACACTGAGGCAGCATCTTTTCTCGCTGGCTCCGACGGACGAATGTTCTACGCCTGGAACCAAATATTTCAAACTTCGATTCATCTGTCCACAGTACTTTTTTAAAATCATCCACTGTCCACTGGCGATGAAGAAGAGCCCACTCTAACCGTTTCTTCTTATTTTGGGGCCTAAGAAGTGATTTTCGAACAGCGACACGGCCAAACAAATTGGCTTCACGTAAACGGCGCTTCACGGTAGTTAATGATACCTCCTTCGAACCAGTTTTGTTCAATTCTGCTCGAATCTCAGGGGCGGTCAGACGTCTATTTCTTTTACTTGTGATAGCAACAAAGTCATCCTGCACTTTTGATGTGATTCTGGGTCGTCCTGAACGTGGTAGGTCTTTATTGCTGCCTGTTTCCTTAAATCTTGCAATAGCGTTGTGCATAGAAGTCTTAGAAGTTTTCAACTGAGCAGCAATAATACGTTCAGATTTACCTTCATTGTGAAGGGTTATGATGGCTGAACGAGTTTCAAGACTAAGTTTTCGAGTTTTACCCATTTTGGTAGTCTCAATGATGTAAAAATCGAAAAAAGTTGTATCGGAAAAAATACAAAACAAAATCTGATTTAAAAAAATAACTACCGCTTCAAACTTACTGTAAGTCACTAATAAAGACTATATTAACAGTTAACAGTATAAATATAAAAGAAATTTCAAGTCAGCATTAATTTAACAATCCAAAGATATCGTAATGTAAATATACTAACGTAAGCGAAAACAAACAAACATAACATAAACTCGGATAATTTTGTATAAATAAATAAGAACCATCTTAAAATGATCTATGTAGACTAAAGTTATGTTCTGCGTAATAGAAAAAATTAAATACTCATCAATTTTTATCTCCGTTGACAATTAAATCAAATAATCAAATATTAAAACAACTGGTCCTAAACTTATGGCCTGCAGTGTATGTACATATAAAGTCGATGTCTTTTTTTTTTTTTTTTTTGGTATGGTTCAAGGAACTGGATATGCAAGCCACATTTAAATGTTCTAGGTTCAGCCATTTGTACAGTACAGACAGATATATATGTATGATAGCAGAAGTCTCGATTATACCTACGAAATTATAGATTGTACTACGAGAACAGACCAGTGATTGCTTGGTATACGCATCAAGTGATGGCTTCAATTCAATGGCAATTCGATTTCTAAACGGTTCTGCGTACGTTTTTTAGCAATGAAGCGACTACAATTCTGGTACCTGCGCATGTGACGTCACTGACCTATTATCATAGGAAGCGCACTTTTAGCAATTTGCATAGCGTAAACCCAACCGCAACTTAACAAACAGGAGTTTTAGTGTGTGTCAGACATCTTATTTTTTTTAAATTTTCATTTTTACTAGAAAAAATTTCCGTTTTTCACACGGGTTCTGTAGACAGACACAAAAACTTTTCTTAATTTTTAATATCATATTTAGAGTTTTGTAGGTATGACCAAAAACACTTAACCAAATAACATTACTTGTGTGTCTGTCTGTCTGTACGGTAGAAATTGTGACTAAACAGCTAGACGTAGAAAATTTAAATTCGGCATGCTTGTACAATTCTTTAACAACGTATAGGAAAATTATCGTTTAGAATTAAAAAAAAAAAAGCACATCGCGGGAAATATATAAACAAATAGGTATTCAACGGAAAATGTTTTTAAAATTTTAGGTGGGATATCACATGAAACCTCTTAATGCGTGGATAAACAAACAATTTTTTATTTTGAAAAATCAATTTATTTTATGGCATTTTCGCCAAAAACATGTAAAAAACATTTGGCGTTAATTTTTTTATTATTATTATTATTATTATTTTTTGTTCATTTTTGCGTTTTAGAGAATTCCTCCGAGTTTTTTCCGGTCTATCTACGACATTTCGATTTTTCGCCGATTTTAGGCAGCTGTCTCATGTGTTAAGTGGGAGGTTAAATATAGTCAAAAAATGAGTTTTAAGATCTAGAGCAGTGTTTCTCAACTGAAAACGTACCGGGGACCAGTAGAATATTTCATTTTCTACCGCGGACCAGTAATTTTTTTTTTCTACCGCGGTCCCTTAAAAATAAATATAGTACTAAACAAATTGTATATGTAAACTCTACATATATCTTAGTAATAAAAAATCACTGAACAAATGAACAAAATACACGGAAAATGGACAAAAGATCATAAAAAAATTGACCAAAAATAATAATTTATAAGCCTATCGTGGACCACTAAAATTTTGCTAAGGATCACCAGTGGTCCGCGGACCGTGGCAAACACTGATCTAGAGTGTCTTAAAACTAATAGGTAATTATGCAAAATTTGGTTAAAAAAATTGGAATTGTTTAGAATTGTATATGGAACAAAATAACAGACTTTCTGCTTTATATACAGATATAGATGGTATACTTGTGACATTTTGTATCTAAAGAAACATTTATTTTGTTCACTAATCTAATTTAACAGACTGTTTCATAACTGTCTATCATAAGCTGAGCTGGGACTTAAAATCAGGGTACAAGTTATTACTAATTACAGTCACTCAGTTAACTATGGCTGCGGCTGAGGCCGGGGGCGTCAATACCCCGAACACTTTACTGCGTATAACTCGTACTGTTTATGTTTACAACTAGTATCATAATTGCTTGAATAATTTTGTACAGGCAATTTGGTGTGTGTTGATATCACATTTAACACATCAGAACATGGGTTGAATTTGAAAGATAGATCAGCAGATTAAATTATATGATATCACAAAAAGTCGGCGGCAAACAAATATTCAACGAGTTACAACGGCGTCTTGTCAACAATGGTATGTTTACAAATTGTTTATAAAGTTAAAAGAAAAAGATTATTTATTTTATCTAACGCAATATTACGTAAATTGTGTTGTAAAATTTACTGAACAGTGGGGGCCATTATAAGATGGAGAGAGACGGAGGATTTTTGGACAATTTTTGAAAGCATTGTTGTGTATGCTTTTTTACAATTATTCATACATTTGTTAAGCATTACGGCTATTTGCAGTCCAACACATGGATAAATGTTTATCTTATGTAGTATCTTCGTATTAAAAAAGAAACAAAAAAAAAAAAAAATCATTAATGTTGCTAGCAGAAGAAAATATATTGGTACTTGGTCATCATTAAATAAGATGAATTATATAGTGATTTTGTTCATTAAAATATCTGAATATTGGACTATACAATAATAGTACTTAAATAACCACCAGCGCTAGTCTATATTGTACTACATTCTTTCCATAATTCAACTCAGATAAAACTTAGAATAGACGGACTTAGAAATAGAGTTCGATGAAGCCAGTCTGCAATCATTGATAAATCGACGTCAACGAAAAAAATATTCTATGATTTAGAGCAGTGTTTCCCAACCTTTTTCTCCTCGCGAACCCCTTATAAAATCCGAACGTATTTGGCGAACCCTCTATGTCAGTGTTTCTCAAACTTTTTAAGTTCGCGGCACACTTTTGACGTGTAAACATTTTTTTGCGGCACAGCTATGAGTTATTGAATATAATTTTAAATGGAAAATTGTAAAATTTCGCAGCACACTCCTAGTATTTCACGGCACGCTAAAGTGCCGCGGCACACCGGTTGGGAAACACTGCCCTATGTAGTCGCCAATGACAGGGAAAAAAACCATAAAATTTGGTAGAACATTTATTTTCCATATTTTCCATGTACAAACATTAATAAGACTAAAATGATAGCTATAAAAAATGAATACAAAATTCAACTGGTTCTTAGTTAAGCATACGTTCAATTTGAAAAAACTCTTAATGGGATATATGTGGCTGTTTGATGGAACAAAGCAATTCAAAGTTTGGCTCAGTATCCGAAAATTTCAGTCTTAGATCAGGTTCTGCATTTAACCTGTTTCTGTACTTATTTTTCAGATAAGTATATGTTGAAAATCCTTTCTCACATAGATAGGTTGTGCAAAAGGGTAATAGAACTTCAATAGCTTTTTTTGACAGAACAGGATATTCATTTTTAATTTGTTTTTTTGCGTTTAATTTTCTTTGGCGATTTAAAATTCCGCCATTACAATATTATATTCGCGAACCCCCTTTGTATACCCCGCGAACCACCGCTTGGGAAACGCTGATTTAGAGCAACGATAAAACTTATTTTTATCCTATATTGATTTTTAAGTCTTAATTATAAATACTTATTTTTTTATTTAAGTATATTTTTAATTTTAGCTGAGAATTTGATGTCGTTTATATATTTTTTTCATTGTTCTTTGATAAATGAATTTTTGTTAATAGATGACAGAAAAGAAAGCAAAGTAAATATTTGGCATTTAAATCTAATTCCGTCATGACTTATTGCAAAAAACTTTTACCAGATAGAATGTATAATTTATTAATTTAACTATACTAATCGGATCTGAATCAGGAAATGTAAAAATTTATGAGCGAAATATAATAAAAGGTTTTTATGTTGTCATCTTTCATTTACGTGAAATCTTAGTACAAGCACAGATTAATGAAACTGTTCTACTCTCTTACCTAACAGTACTTTTTATATTTCCTTTTATTTTTAATGGATGTATTTTTTTTTTTTTTTTAATTTTCCGGTTGCCTATATTTTTTTATTGACGAGTGTCATGAAATGAAAATAGAAAAAACAATTTAGATAATTTGTTTTCACTCAAGCAATATATAGGAGTTACGGGTTCCTATATGCAATTTATCAATTCTGCTGGCACCCATTAACATGGCAGTGATATTTAGCAATAAAATGTTAGTTGAATTTCATCAGTTTCATTTTTATTTTATTGAATTTCGTATTTGTTTTAGGTGCTTTACATAAAACATGTTGTCGTTGTTTATGTGGAACCTGCTATGTGTTTTGACACACTGAAGATTTAAAAATTGTCTTTTTATATCCCTGGGCTAAGGCGATTACAGTCAAATATTTATTAAAAATAATTTATCAGTTACTAGATACATACGAAATCCTGAAATGTGTAAATTGACACTTCTCTTCATTTTTTCACCAATAATGTTTCTCTTGAAATCAGTTCTTAGAACTTTCATTTCCATTGTAGAATATAAAATAAGACTGAAGTTTTCTAGCACGATGCATAAAATTTTTACTGCCCTTACAATTCATAATTTGCAAGTTGGCAGTTATGTAGATAGTATTATCTATTTATTTATGGTACGTCGTGAAGAAATCAATATCCATCACTGGCCAGATTTATGCACCGTAAATACCAGATTTCAACAAATGCAATTTTTCGTTCCGAAAATACAAAACTGCTGAAAAAATTATATTTACGGAACGCGGTTACTGAAATTTAATAGAATGATTAATAACCAAAACAACCAAGATCGAATCCTGGTTTTTCTTGGTTTCTACTTCTCTCTATTTTTTCATGGGGCGATGTTTAAATAATCCATGATAACTTTCAATCGACGATGAATCAGTTAAAAATATCTCGTTTAATAAATATTGTTAATATGTACTTACATATACGTATGTATGTAATGTGCAGACCAGCATAGAATTTTGAGGTTATGGTTTTAAACAGAACTGTCTTTTGAGTAATGTGTCCCTTAAGTCAGTGTTTCTCAACTGAAAACGTACCGCAGACCAGTCAAATATTTGATTTTCTACCGCGGACCAGTCAAATATTTAATTTTCTATCGCGGACCCCTAAAAATAAATGTACTATTAAACAAATTGTATATGTAAACCAAACATATATCTTAGTAATAAAAAACCACTGAAAAATGAACAAAATACACAGAAAATTAACAAAAGATCATAAAAAAATTAACAAAAAATATCAAAAATAATAATTTATAAGCTTTTCGCTGATCACTCAAATTATGCTAAGGACCACCACTGGTACGTGGACCACCGGTTGAGAAACACTGCCTTAAATATCCCACTACCAATAAAAATCATTACTAGTCGCAACTAAATATCTGGTTACTTTTTTATATTTACGGCACATACCAGGGATGAGGAGTTGGAGTCGGAATCGTGAATCGGGAGTCGAGTAGTTGATGGTTTTCGGAGGAGTCGGGACGCAGAGTAAAGAGTCGGAAAAACTTTTGACTCCCGATTCATGTATTAAATTTTTATCAAAGATGAGAACAAACCGAAAACATAATAACGATATTTTATTAAAATCGAAACGACCTTTTTTTTTGTTTAAGAACGAATATTCAATACTGAATTTATCCTGTTTTCCGTAATGTTCTGTAGTTTATAATTTGATTAATACTAGTCGTATTGGCAGATTAATACGATGAGAAAGTAAAGATTTTTCTTTTTTCACATATCCATTTTATCTTTTTTTGTATACTCTGTTTATTATGTTTAAACGGAACTAAAGGGGATTTTGTTTTCCCAGGTTGTACCGAGCTCCGTGTTAATTTCATGTTTTATATTGGCTGCCAAAATCTAAAAGTCAAAAGGAAAATTGACATATTGTAAAAAATAAAATATAATGAAAATTTTTTAAAACTAATATATTCAATTTTTTTTTATTAAGATGACACAAAATATACAATGAAAATTATATTTTATAAAAACAGATCAACCCAAGTGGCCGGCGCTGACTCTTAAAATCTAGAGGCCACGAAATATTTGAGGAAAATCTGGGGGGACCAGGAAATATTTTAAGAGGGCATCTTCATTTTTTATGATGTCTAAATGGACAAGTTGGAAAATATAAGTGATGGCCTTTAAAAAAAAAGGTCCTCATCTCAAAAATAAAAGTGATGAGAAAAAAAAAAAAACACCTCACCTCTAAAATATCAGCGATAGAAATAGAATGACTTCCATTTGTATTTTTTTAAGTTGTCAAGAACTCACTTTTTAACGACTGAACTTAGCTTTCGATAAACAAAATATATAATAGCATTATTCATTCGTTAAATGTTAAATCAAAGAAACAGACTATAGTTTAAACAAAATGGCCAAAAGTTTTATTCAATCGTTAAAAGTTACTAGGTTAGGAACTAGATTAGTATCCTCTTAAACAGAAGCAGAGTTAGTTAGTTAGTTAAATTTTTTGGCGCATAGCAACAAAGACTATTTGCGCCTAACGCAGCCCATAAACAGAAGCAGACTACAAAGTAATTTGTAGTGCATTAATGAAAGTAGTCGGGAGTCGTTAATTTTTCTATCGACTCCCCATCCCTGGTATCTACTATTAATTTCAAATAATGACATAAATATTCGGTGGGCAGATTGTTCTCCCATGCGGCTGAAGCCGCAAAGCTTTGAATTATTATAAGCGTAACTCCCCACCATTGCACTATATTATAAATACAGTGAGATGAAAGGGGTTATGTACTATCGTAAATAATCCCCAACCAGTAGGATACACAGGATGTCTGAGATACTTGTACCGTCAATTAAAGCACAATTACTCATAATCTTATATGTTAACCCGTTCCGAGTGATAATTAGTTAAAACTATTCCATAATTTTAAGCTCCTTAACATTGGTTGCAATGTAACATCGTAAGACATCCTGTACTGGTTAATTTCCACATCAAGCCCGCGCTGATCTCATAAAGTAATCCGATGAGTGAAGGCTGGTGTAATAAAGCGTATGTGTACAGTGTTTTGGTATATATCAATTAACGGGACGTTGACTTCAGAGATAAATTCTCATTGAGGAGGCATGAAGTTGAATTATTGACTTCCGAACTGTACGCTAATGCTAGTTAGTTGTGTTGATGGGTAATTTACCATCCTTGTAAATGAATGTCAATGCTCTGTGTATGGTGTGTAGGTGTTTCGAAAAAATCACAATCATTAATCACTGCTCTGAATAATATTGTTGTTGCTGTGATTATTTCGAAATCACAGGCGTAGATGATGGCAGGTTTGACACCAAACGGTGTTATCATGACACATTTGAAGCATTTAAAATTATTCAACATATTTAAATAAATGTACAAATAGACGTCAGTATCTTAGGGCAGCGTTTCTTAAACTGTGATCCGCGGACCCCTGGGGGTCCGCGAAACAATTTGGACATTAACTTTACATCCCCCAACTTTTCGCTTTTATTCAAATAACTCATTTAATAAAAATCCTACATGGTCAAGACTTTTTGTATTTGTTGTTATTTACTAGTTATTGACATACTAAACAATAAAACTAAACAATAATTAGTAAAAATTAAATTATTTTTATTCAACTGCAAATTATTTACAGATAACATATTATAATAAGATCTATTTTGACCAAGAAATGGGTTGAACGTATTATAATTTGTAATTTTTTTTTTATTCTTTTTACTACAATTTTTATTAATTTTATGTTTTTTTATTCTATATGCTAATAAAAATGTTCCTCTATAAGTGCACAAGAACATTTATTAAAATAACCAGCGATTTTTACCAATATTTATTACAATGTAGTGCCTATGAGATTATTGAGCCAGAAATTGAGTCTCAAGAACGACGTAAAATGGCTAGGGTTGGGATGGGGTCCGCAAAAAAATAAAATGTTCAAGTGGGGGTCCGCGGACTACATAAGTTTTAGAACCACTGTCTTAGGGGAACTATACGAGGCGCGAATTGCACAATATTCTGTAAGGTGTGAGGAGGAGTAGCGATATGGTGCAACTATCATTTATGAGCAGGATGACCAGATTTCAGTTGAGGTAAACCCTGAGATTGAAAAAAAAAAAGTTCTCACCTTTAAAATCCAAGTGATGAGCAAAAAAAAGGTTCTCACCTCCAAAATCCAGTGATGAGCAAAAAAAAGGTCCTCACCTCCAAAATCCAGTGATGAGCAAAAAAAGGTCTTGACTTCCAAAGTACAAAACCGGAGATTTTATAACAAAACCCGGAGACCTGAAACTCTGGCCCGAAAACCTGAGGCCTAGTCACCCTGTTTATGAGTTGACTGCTGGGATACGTTTCAAAACTTATGGAGTTTACTCTAAACTTAACTCGAAGTTTAGTAAGATCGTTCCAAAACATTCGAGTTTCCCGTTTGAGTTAACCCTAGAGTTTACTCTTTTAATGCCCGATTGCTAATGTCAGAGTTAAATTTCCTTAACCTGAGTTATATTTAATCTAGATTATTGTTTAACTTGAGTTAAAATTTCATTGCGTTGCTAAAGGCATTTCACACAAGAAGTTAAGTTAACTCAGATTAGTGTCAAAATTATGGTGAACGGACCTTAAATTGTTAGGTTATAAATATTTTGTGGTTATAAACATCATTTGACAGTTCGTCATAACCTGAAAAGTTACCAAATTACATAAGAAAAGATAGATAGATATAAAAGCACAGTATAAAAAAAAAACAGTAAGTATATAATTATATGTAGGTATAACTACTAATAAAGTAAATTGTTTTATGTAATATGAATGTTGATTTCTTTTAGTTGAAAATGAATAATTTAAATGAAGATATCACAAATGAGAAAAGATTTAGGTCGAAGAATTTTTCTGAGAGGGAGAAGGAAATATTGATAGATATTATAAAAAAATTTGCAAATGTAATAGAAAATAAAAATACAGATGCAGTAACGGTGAAAGAAAAAAATGAAGCGTGGGGAAAGATATCTGAAGAATTCGCTGGGTTAGTTGGAGAGAAGCGGACGCCACAGCAACTGTCCAACTATTATAAAAATTTAAAGAAAAAACTGCGTCAGAATGTTAGTCGCAACCGCCTCGAACAATTTAAAACAGGAGGTGGGTCTGCGGTTGCGACTAAAATTACTGACGCAGAAGGAAGGATGCTGGCTTTATTAAAGCCCCAACTTGAGCCACTTAAAAACCCTTTTGACAGCACTGCCATAATTTATGAAGGTATAGTAATAGTTGTACGTGTATAAGGTAAGATTTTAAATTAATTTACTGTTCATAGAATGCATGAACCCAGTAGAAATCCTGTCGAATCCTGAAGAAGCTCCTATCGACACCTTTCCATCTCCTTCTCCACCTAAGACCACGCAAGGTACTTGCGAAATAATAGAAATAGACGAAACAAATTTTGAAAATGTAACAGTTTCACCTTCAGTGACCCATAAATATAATAAAAAATGTCAGAAACTTAAAACTTTGAAAGCGAAGAAGAGAAAAATAGATGCAGAAAATATATCTTCAACAATTAAAAAAATAAAGGAAAACAGAGAAGATTACGACAAAGAAATACTTAAAATGAAGAGAGAAAAGCATGAAATAAATATGAAGATTTTGGATTTAGAATTAAAATCCAAAGAAACTCTTTTTGAAATTGAAAAGGAAATAAAAAATACTGAATTAAGAGTATTAAAAAATAAAGAAACTTTATCTTTAATAGAAATTAAGATTAAAAATAAAGAAATTTCGTAAATTTTTTGTATTTTTTTATGAAAAAAAATTATTTATTAAAATTTGTCTTCTAGTTACATTTGCATTATTGCGCATTGGAACATTATTTTCAATATTGTCTACATTAATATGAATTTCTTCTTCAAAATCATCTACATCTTTGAAATCTATTGCTAAATTATGCAGTACAGCTACTGCCACTATAATTATTGGTACATTCTCCAATTTATTTCTTATTCCCAGTGATAATACTGGAAAACGGCGTTTCCACACACCGAAGCACCTTTCCACAGCATTACGGGTAGAAATATGAGCTTGATTATACCTATTAAAAATATATTGATGTAAATAGATATTTAGAAGATCGATATTTATTATTTTTGTCATTCATTGTTATTATTAATTACCTAATTTCTGCTTCTATTCTAGGATTTAAAAGTGGCGTTAGTAAAAATTCTGTACAAGTGTACCCTCCATCACCTAACAAATAAAAATCTTGTCCAAAAGTTTTCATTTCCAGGTTAGCCTTCAGTGAACAACCATTAAAAATAGTTGTATCATGAGTAGAGCCTGGCCAACGTGCTACTATGTCACGAATCATTAGTCTATGGTCACATACTACTTGGACGTTTAATGAGAAAAATCCTTTTCTGTTTCTATACAGTTCTGCCAGATCACCTCCAGGGGATTGAATTTTTATGTGAGTGCAGTCGATTAATCCACAGACACCAGGAAATCCATGAGCATCGTAAAACTTAACTTTTATAGTGTTCAGTTGTTCCATACTTGGCATTTTAATAAAGTGAGGTGCTTGTGCTGCCAACACATAAGAAACTTTTATTATAATACGACTTGCTGTAGAACAATGTATGTTAACGTTATCTCCTAACATTTTTTGAAACGTGCCAGTCGCATAAAAACGTAATGTTATCAAAAGTTGATTCATTGCGCTTATTGCAGTTTTGCGGTTTGTTATTGGTTCCAACTGACCATTAATTAATTCTAAAATTTGAATTACGGATTCTTTTGTAAATCTAAATCTAGTTTTAAATTCTTCATCATTATATTTTTCAAAAGGATTTTCTCGATTTCGAAAATGTCTTGGTCTTGGGATACATTGTTCTAATCGTTCTAATGCTTCAATAACTTCATCAAAAGAGGAGGATATGGAAGAGGACTGTGAGGAACTGCTCATGGTAAATATAGGATCTAAGCATAAAATAAATATGTATAAATATTAAAAATAATATATAAATATTAAAAATAATTGTTTTATTTACATAACCCAACTTTATTACATATGTTAAAGTTCATGATACATGATAAAATATCATGTATTTATTGGTACAAACCTGTATTATATTTTATAATTAAAAAATATATACTTTAATTAATAATAAGTAATAATTTAACAAATTCAATTGTGTTGAATAGTTGTTTTTCAGAAACGTCACTGTCAAAACTAGAGTTAAAATCGAGGGTTAAATATTAATCCACCCATATTGGAGAGTTAAATATTTTGTTTATTTTAATCCGAGTTAGAACTAACTCGCACATTAGCAACGCATTTTTTGTCATTTTTACTCGGGTTAGTGATAATCTGAGTTTAAAACATTTAACTCTGACGTTAGCAATCGGGCATAACTCTGCTTGCAAGGTGGGTAATATTTACTCCCAAGCGCCGAATGCGTACGCATGTAATGTAAGTTTTGATATATCGAAATTAATTATGGAGTTTCGACATCTTTAATGTCTGAATCATCTTCACATGAAATCACATGAAATCTTTTACTTAATTATAAATATGTATTAATAATTATACAATAGTTTGTAAATATTTATTAAAATTGCCGTTAATAGATATACGTTGTTAAACAGTTGTTGACTGAAATCAGAAGCAATAATAGATACTTCCCTCTTCTTTTTATCAATCACTATTTAAAGATATTAATAACTATTTAAAATAATATGTCGTGTTGACAGTATTTTAGCGAGAATTTTCATATAAGCACTTCTAACCTTAACATCGCCGTTCCAAATCCTGATCACATGATCACATTGTCTTTGAGTAAACCCGAACTCCAAGACTTCTGTTTTGGAACGTACCCCTGCTAAAGGTACTCCAGCTTCGCAAATCAATCAGTGCCGGGTAAACGGTTATTGACAAGTCATTTTGACCAGTACGACAACGCATCAGCTCATACTTACCTTACGGTTCAGAAAATTTTCGCGATGAACAAAGTCAGTTTCGCTCCTCATCCACTTGGCTCCGTGTCACTTTTTTATACCCAAAAAGAGTTCGTTAAAAGGACGCAATTATTTACTAAATTTAATTTCTTTTTGTATATGGTCAGGACAATGGACTTTTTGGCTGAATGAATGACTTTGTTACACAAAAAGCTGCTGAACTCTGGATATTTAACCAGTGATGGGGGGAGTCGGCAGAAAAATAAACGACTTCCGAGTCGGTATTTTTGAAAATCGAATCCGACTCCTGACTCCTTTCACTCGTAAATCGTAAAGTCGATTCCAAATGGAATTTTTATTTTCTTGTTATCATGAATTCACTTTTTAACGCTAAAAGTGGGCTTTTGTCAAACAAAATGAGAAAAAGCGTCATTCAATCGTTTAACTTGTATCGAAAAGTTAGTAGATTTTCAATATCTAGTTTCGCTTAAACTAAACTAACAGACTATACTTAAATTAAACATTTTAGGTTGGGGTGATTTAGCTGTTTTTATAAAATGTGAGTATCATTTCATCTTTTGTGTCATTTTTAATAAAAAAATCGAATATATTATTTAAAAAAAATGTTCATGGTATTTTGTATACTTTATTTTTCATAATTTAGACATTCAGATTTTGGCTGCCAACATGAAAAATTAAATAATTAAGAAGCTCGTTACAACTTGAGAAAACCAAAATCCAGTATAGTTCCGTTTAAATATAATAAATAGAGTATACAGAAAAAGATAAAATGGATATGAGTAAAAACAAAAATCTTTACTGCCTCATCGTATTAATCTTTTAATACGAACAGTATTAATCAAATTTCAAGCTGGAAAACATGAAAGAAAAGAAATGAAACCGGTATTGAATACTTTTAATTTCATTTTCGTTCTTGAACAATAAACAAAATGTCAATCCTGTTTCCGTGTTTTAAAACAATCTGGCGTTATTGATATTTTGTTTTCCTTTTCGGTTTGTTCTCATCCTTTGATAAAAATTTAATCAAATAGTCGGAAGACGATAGGTGTTTCCGATTCTTGACTCCCAAAGTGTCCTTGAGTCCCAACTCCTCCAAAAATCTTCGCCTTCCGACCCCGACTCCCCCCATCCCTGTATTTTACTATCACTATCTATTACTAGCTAAGAACTTTGGAGACGTAGCAGACTTGGTATTACCTATACTTCCAATGTTACTAGGTTTGTAATATCCGATGTGCTAGGTTCCCCGTGAACTAGAATTGATTACTGTATCCTTAAAGGAGTGCATTTTTGAACAAGAATAATTAATTTTCACATTTTCTACTGAATTGTGTAACTCGACTTTTATCTGTACCTATACCTGTTCGTTATTATTTTCTTCGATATATTCTTGCGAATGACACAAGGAAATATATAGAAATCTGATCGTATTCACTAGAGATTGTTAGAAAAGTGAAAAGCAAATATCACAATTTTCTTGTTAAAGTTTCAAAGACGGCAATTTTCAATTCTAAAATATATGAAAAATAAACAACCGATATAAGGATTTCTTTTCTTCGACGTTGAATGCTCTAGCTTCAGCAATTTTAAAATAATTTCTATGCAATAATAATAATAGTCGTAGTATATAATTTTTTTTGAATGTTTGTTACAAAACTATTCTAATTATCCCTTATTTGAACAAGTTCTGGTTACTAAACTTAATGACGCAAGTTTAAAAATGGATAAAATTTTTGAAGTTGTCCGATCTAAAATATTTTTTGTTTGGGGACTTCTGTTTGGGGTTACAATCCTGAACTATTTGTGCAATACACCACTATATTATTAACCCTTTATCGCATAGTGTGCCATATATGGCACATTCTGATTTTTATATTTTATTTTACTTTTAAAACTTAATCAGAACGTTACTTCATGAATGTTCATATATGCCACATACATAGCAATGGATCCTGCAGTATCTCAAGTAATGGGCTGCAATAGATTAGAATCAAGTGGAATTTGCACTTCAACGATAACTCTGAACTTATTGAGAAAGGACAACTAGAAGATACAACCTTTTCTTTCAAAAATTCGAGGGCGACTGCTTTTAATCCCTAATGAAGAACACCTATGCAATTGACGAGCATATAATACGGAATAATTTTCTTTTATAACATAGCGTAGAATCATAATGTTCCATATATGGCACAAACCCTAAATTATTATTTTAATTATTATTTTTTCATAAAAATAATAATTAATATTTTAAATATATTTTTTTAATAAGATGAGGATGTAATGGGATTCGGACTGGTCAGAAATTAAAAGTATATAGGAAAACTAAAATTCGAATTATGACATCCTCGACTTTCGACGATTGTTGCCAAACTAATTTAACCCTTTACTGCATGTATTTTTATTTTTGGCTGAAATAATTCATGAGCATTAGGAATTGGTTCTTATTGATAGAAAAATTAATTAAAAAAATATTGAATAAGATGGTTACGTTCGTAAAATATAATAAGATGAGGAAGTAATAGGATTCGGACTGGTCAGAAATTAAAATTAAAACAATATTTTAACCTCGCTAACGTTTTGATTTAATATTAAATCTTCATCAGAGCTAGGTTAAAAAGTCACAAAATAAAATAAATTAGTCAGATAATAAAATTTAACGTCCACATAATGTGAGAAGTCATTGAACTTAGAGGAAAAAAAAAGGCCTTTTTTGAAGTAGAGTAGTAAAATGCTGTACCTCTTATGAAGATTTAATATTAAATCGAAACGTTAGCGAAGTTAAAATATTGTTTTAATTTTAATTTCTGACCAGTCCGAATCCCATTACTTCTTCATCTTATTATATTTTACGGACGTAACCATCTAATTAAATATTTTTTTAATTAATTTTTCTATCAATAAGAACCAATTCCTAATGCTCATGAATTATTTCAGCCAAAAATAAAAATACATGCAGTAAAGGGTTAAATTAGTTTGGCAACAATCGTCGAAAGTCGAGGATGTCATAATTCGAATTTTAGTTTTCCTATATACTAGTTCTGCTCCCCTTATCTTTAGTCCCCATGATCAGAAGTAAAGAGGATCTGTTCGTTTGATATTATTTATTGGTTTTTCTATATAGCACTAATAAAGAGCAACCCTTTCAGGATAACGGGTTAATTATGTGCAACACGAACGTGTTTTGCAAGCTATTTGTAGGCTTTACAGGTTCTTATAGGCAACTGGTTGTTTTTGCGCTCACCAATAACGTTACTTGTTAATGTTACGGGTGCCCGCAGTATCAACCAATTGTCTATAGGTACCCGTAACACCACTTAAATCTGCTTATATAACGCGTTACGGGTTGCACAGAATGGCGTACCGAACCTTAAATAATAATTTTTGTTTACAATTGCTATATTTCTATTGTAACCCTTGTCCAAACTTAAAACAGTTTTCTCTCTTTCTTTGGTGCCTTATCGTGGGTCTTAACCTCGATCAAAAGCCTCCTCCACCGATTTCTGTCCCTGACCACTTCTCGCCAGTTGTCGATCCCTAGATATTGTAGGTCAAATTGAACATTGTCCATCCATCTGGAACGTGGTCGGCTTACACTTCGTTTTCCCAAAGGTGTTCTGGTCACAATCTTCTTTATCATTATTGCATTATCCATGCTCTGTACCTGGCCTAGCCATCTAACATTAAAACAATCACAAAATCTTAGTAATATATTTGCATAACATGAACACATTTTATATTAAAAATTAATATTGTAAAAAATATAAATTTTTGTATGATATAGCCCATTTTTTATTTTCTGATAAAACCCTTTGCTTCGCTTCACGAAACATGAAGTTCAGCGGAACATTATTTGCGATATGCTTTTCTGTGGAATTAATTTATGTCAGGTAACATAAGTTATCATAAATTTATTAATTTTATTACGTTTCTGTTGTGCGGTAGAGTTTTTTTTTTTAGTAGTATTTATTTATTCAGTGCTGTTATACACAAAATGTACATAGCATCGTCAGTAGAGACTGAAGAAAACTTTCTTCAGTTACATACTATATTACATAGTTACATTTACAATATAAAATAACCTAATTAATATGTATAAGCAGATAAAAAAAAAAAACAAAACTAGTTATATAACACAAACGAAACTAATGAGCAAGAGCCCGATTGTGCTCAGGGAAAACAATATTGTCCATCAAATACTCATCTACAGTGTAGTAGGCCTTGTTAATCAAAAAAGATTTCAGTTTAATTTTTAGTTGTTCAGATTTTAGGTTTTGATATTCGATGGGTAATTTGTTGAACAATATAGCACCCATGTATTGCGGTGTTTTTCTAGAAATGTTATATTTCAAGTTTGGAAGGCGTATATTACCCTTTTTTCTGGTGTCATGTGAATGTATAGTAGAGTTGAGCTTGAATAACGGCATGTTGTCTCTCACGTAAGATATCTACTGATAAATATATAACGATGGCAACGTTAATATTTTCAGGCTTACGAAGAGGTCTCTACATGTTCTACGTGAATCAACTCTTACCATTGTTCTAATTGCTCTCTTTTGTAGGGTAAATATACGCTTCCAGTCTGTGGAGTTACCCCATAGGATTAAACCATAGGCTATACTGCTCTGAAGATGCGCATGGTATACTGTTTTCAGCGTGTTGATATTAACTGTTTTCCTAAGAATAAGTAACATGTATATAATTCTGTGCATCTTATTTGCAACATAATTTACATGATTTTTCCAATTCAGTTGACTATCTATGTTTAATCCTAGGAATTTGACACTTTTGGTATCGTATAGCACGTTATTATGTACTAGTCTATTGTGACTGAAAACGATATTTTGCGTCTTATTCTTATTTAGAGCAAGTTTATTAGCTTCAAACCAGTCACCCGCCCTGTTTATCATGCTATCTGCGATTACTGATACATTATCCGGGAGACATTTTTGCAAGATACTAGTATCGTCTGCAAACATGATGGTTATATAATCTAACAGATTTATTGGCAAGTCATTAATATAAATAATAAACAATAAAGAGTTGTCAGTGTTCATAGTGTATCTGGTTTCCTGATCAAAATATTCAATAAACTTGTATATGTCACTTTTAATTGAGTATTTTTTATTGCTACTTTCATAAAAGCCGCTATCATATAGCTGTTTTGAAAAGGGAGCGTGTATGTACCTTTTGTGTTTTCAAATAAATATTCATTCTTCTTCAAATATCTTCCGCAATCTCCACTCGGAAAGCAAACACTACAAGAATTTCATATTCTTGTATTACATCCCTTTGCGATCAATAGAGCTCTGATGACATTTACCTAAACCTTTTGTAGGCATCCGCTTGTGAAAATATACTTAGTTTATGTTCGTGGCTTAAAAGGCGAGAGATTATTGTTGTCGTTTGCACACGCCGGAATTTATGTACTTTTCATATAAATTTTATTTGTAGCATCAGATTTTTATTACTTTTTTACTTCCTATTTTAAAAGCTAGGGTCAAGAAAAGTGTTGTTTTGAGTCAATATTTATAAGTAGGATGATTTTAGCATTTAGGTCTCCAGTTATGAATTTGGAGTGACCTTAGATTTTGTTCGTTATTATCACTCCATCGCAGCCTCGGTCTGCATTTCTTCCTTATGCTACTCATCATTCCTTCTGTTATTTCTAGGAATCATTTAGGGGCTTATTCTTTGGATGTCTCATCCACCGAAGTTTGTTGTTTTAATATATTTTGCTAGTGCTGATTCTTTGTACTATTTTATATTTGATCGTCTTCTCCAAACTCATGTTTACACCCTGAATTTGACATCAGATATCCCTCTTGCACATGTTGTGCGTTTTTTCTTGGGCTTGTGCCATGGTTCAAGAGTTCCCCACGAAGGGGGCACGTGGAAAAATAAAGTTTATGTAAAAATTTGTGATTGTAATTATTTGACTGAAATTTTCCTAATTAAGTACTATTTACCTGTAACGTTACAGATCAACCAATTACCTGTAAGCACCCGCAACACCTATAGATTGCTTACGGAACGCGTAAGAAAAATTACACAAGTTTCGGACCAATAATATGATCAAAAATTCCGAGCATACTTTTCAGTTTAAAGTCAATATGTATTACATTGATTTTTTTAAAAATAATTTATACCTGTCCATCTGGGAAGTATCGTGGGGGACAAACGTTTTTTTTTTTAAGATTCCGTTCAGACAAACGGCCAGTCACATGAATGACGATATAAGATTTTTTTGTTATGCCTACAAGATCCTAATAAATGCAAAAAGATGCAGACATTAAACAAGCTAGAACTAGAATTTTGTTTTACTCCTTTCTATTAAACATACCAATGTCGTTTTTGGTAGTTTTTTAGCCATAAGTTCATCTTTTTCCAGTCATAAAACTTCAAAATATTTCTCTTCTCGTATATTACAGTAAAAAGCCGCCAAAAGCTATCTTTGCCAGCATTTCCTTAAAAAATGAGAAACAAAACGAAAACAAAAATAATTTACAAACCGATTCATTTGTCAGAGCAGAGCGTGGTGAGTACAAAAACGCCCTAAGTGCGGAAAGGAAGGAGATGGAGAGCAGTGGAAAGCGATAAATGCGGGACAGACGGGCGCCATCGCCGACTAGATCGATAGTTGTGACAGGCAGGTGCGGTCAGGAACACTACCTACCCCAAACGTAATCGCTAAAAAGGGATGAATGTCAACATAGACTCGTATGTGCTCCCTGATCAATAGGGGATGCTGTGTGATATATGGAATACGGAATTTTTGTTTCTGTCTGCAATTGTCGGATGATATCAACGAGCTTTCTCAGATGATGTAAATAGGAAAATATCAAAAGTCGCTTGATTGGAATGAAAATTAATGTTTAATTTATGAGAGAGCTATGAGTGTACTTTAATTAATTGGTTTTAAGTTCAAGTTCAAATATTAAACCAAACCATAGTGGAAAAAAACATGTTGACGTTAATTATTGCATTGACGCATTGACGCAAATTTGCGTTTTCCGGTTATTTGCTTTTCCCAACAAATACCAGAAAAAATAAGGGCGTTAAGTAAATAAAATAAAATAATTAATTGTTTTTTTCTTAATAGCTTAAAGGCGAGGGCTATCATCCCTTCACATCGATAAAAATAGAAAATAAATTGGTAATTAAGCTATATCAGGGTGTTCAGCTGGTATTTCGCAGAAATTGAATGTTGCGTGAAATTTAAGAACAGATTCCGTCTAAAAATATATTGTTACGCAGTAATAATAAAATATAAGACCAATTTTTTGTTATTTTGTATATTTTTGTATATTTGTATGTAAATATTGGACAGTTTAGCTTCAACTGAACTTTTCAGCACAGGGCCATGCAAGTATTTTCAATGGCAGGGTGCAAGAATGTGGATGGGGCCCTTATTTAAATTACATATTATTACATACATATTAGAAATATTAGCATTTATTGGCCAAAGATTACGGCGCTCGACTGCTACGCACCCATCGTGCCGTCCATTTGCACGGCTTTGCTTCGGCATATTTCTCTGTAGACTCAGACTATGTACTCACTAACTGACTGTATTACTGAAGAAATTGACCGCGAGTGGCGCAACTATTATGTAACTATCACAAATTCGTTCAAAAATCTCCCTCTGTAATAATTTCTAGTAAGTTCCACGGCGTTTGTTCCCTTGTGTAACCTAGGCCTAACCGGCAGGCGATCTTTTCTTACAGAGTTGTGAATTCTGTATTGGTCAGAATATTTGATATAGATTACATCCCATGAGATACATTCGAAAATTGTTATCACATACTAACTAAACTTCCGAATCAAAATAGACAACAGATATTGGCTTGGTGTGTAAAATCATACCTATTCTTGTTTGCAAATCTTAAGAAACAGAAGATGTGATCGAGAAATTGGCCCTAACTGTAAGATAATGACATGATTGGCTTCCTAGTCATTTTTATTGACATTTGAAGCAAACTCAAAGAATAGTTTTTTAGAATTTCCATTATTAACTTATTTAGTTAAAAACGCTATCAAGAAATAAGAAAAATCAAATGGCATTTTAAAAGATGATAGTAACTTAAGGATTCATAGTTTTGATCGATGAATTGGAATTAAGTCGTACGTAATATGGAATTTTCGAAATGTTTGCTGTCTATAAAGATTCGATGGTAATAAAAAAGAGATTTATATTTCGAAACAAAATATAGGATCGTCTTCCATAGGACAAAGTATGATGGATTGTTTTTATTTAGTAGCAAATTAAACTTCGAAAGACGAACCTGTAAAATCCGAAGATTTCGGTTTTATGATGTTCACTTGCTGAATATCATGTTAAGTAAAATTCATTGCATTTTATATTATCGATTAATGTGTAATAATAAATAAGTTCCCAACGCAGTAGTAGCGCATAGGACAGAAAAGATCAGTTCTGTTTTTTGATTTTTAGCACTATATGAAAGCTACGTGGTCTAAAACCGATCTTTCTGATGTTTTGCTATATGTATAATCAGATATTCATTTTTATTATTCAGAACTTGCGAGTACTGACTGAACCCACGTCACTGTGGTCCGTAGGTTTGGCCACACAGCAACAGCAGATCACGTTTATTGTTTATTTGTATATTATTACATTAAGTTAAGTTATGGGGTTAAGATTTTAATATTTCAATACAGACATAGTCATCTATATGAGTACTAATATTTATATGTTTACATTTGTTTGTTTTTTCAGTAAATAATCTTGTTCAGTTGTATCTTGTTTTGTTTAAAAATATAATTATCATAGTAGAAGAAACAATCACTGAGGTAGAAAAGAATAACATTTCTTTCTTGGAAATACTCTTTGATTGTTTACAGGAAATAACACAACTACAGCAAGCGTAGGATTCGATATTTAATTTGCACTAATATTACAGTAAAGAAACAATTTATTTCTTCACCTACAATACGTCTGAGAGTACTTTTATTTCTAATACTCCATTTCAAATAATATTCTACGGCACCAATTCTTTTAATAAAGTAACTTTTTTGTTCTTCTTAATTGCGATAATATTAATATCAGAACTTCTTCTTTTTACCATTGTGACTTGGAAAATATATACAATTTCTAGTTATTACACTGTTTGTCCGGACTGCTCCTTCAAAACGGCTAATTACAGAAATGTGGTTGAAGTTTTTGTGGAGATACAGATGTGCATCGTCTAGGTATAGTTTTAGCAAAACTAGATCAAAAGTGTAATATTGTTGTGGCATGTATGACCGCAGCACAGATGGAATATTCTCTCTAAATCCTTGTTTGTAATGAAGATCCATAAACACGTAACTTAGGAGCGCAGCATAGCTGCTTATGGCACAACTGCTATGTTTATAATAAAATTGCATAAGAATAAATGTGGTTAAGTTTACCAATTACGTGGCAGAATTTTTTAAAAAAGTGGGTTAAATGGAATAAAGATAAGAAATTAATAAAGGAACTAAATTCAAAAGTCATATTTACACAATAACAAATCAGCAAAAAAAGTTTATTTCTTTGATTTAAATGGAACAAAAGTTTTCTTCAGTTGTCATGAGAATCGAGCCTGCCTAGGTTAGTACATGTTTCATGTTGCCAGAAAAAATAATGTTAAATTTTGAAATGCAAAGAAATCGAGTGATATTTATTATAGGATTGTTATATAATTTGAATTGAATATATAATAAAATTAAAAAGATATTGGGATCCCAACACCTAAATAATATTTAAATATAAATACTTTTTTATTATTTGCAAGCCGCTTCTATGAAAGCTAACTATTACTATATAACAGAATAAGGTTTTGCATCTTCGGGTCAAGTTTAAACAAAATTATAAGTATTTAAGCTACACAAGAGGGTGGTTTTCGTCTGGTTGGCTAATTAAATCCATTATGTAATATAACAGAAGTTAATTTTTTGGAAATAATGAATCGAATGAAATAATTTCAATGATTTGTACTGTAAAATTCATCATTTTGGCTGCAGTTTCGGCATTCAGCATTTCCAAAACACATTCAGTGTTTAATTAAAATCACTTCCTCGTTAGTATTTGTATTCACATGCTAATGCCAACGCAATTATCAGACATAGCTTACAAAATTTTAAACAGCTTCTGGTACAAGTTGTTCTCGATCTACGAACATTCCCTATAACAAAAATCATAATTTCAAGTTTATTTATTAAAAAAATGCTAAAACATTCTGCTTCATTAGACGCTTATACCATCTACTTTGTATTTCCAAAGTGACACTTGTGCGGAAATAACGAACTGTGGTACAATATATGGCCGAGTAAAAAGTTGAGAGTGTATGTTGACCGATGTACATAATACATATATTATTAATATATAATTTTTGTAACTACTTATGTCTTTAATTAAAATTAACTAGTACGATATCTTGTATTTTCAATTTTATTTTATATTTCTATCTACTAATATATAAATTAGTTCGTTTGTGTGTGTATGTATGCATGAATGTTATCTCAAAACTTTTAAGTTTTTACAAAAAATAAGAAACAAAAAAATATTTTTTTTTGATAAAATTGTTTTGTTGCTTTTCAAAATATTCGCCTTTAAGATTTATACATATTACAAAGGATGTCTCTATCTCACGGTAAGTCACATCCCGATCTTCTTCAATCATTTTGCGCACAGCATCTATGTTTTTTTGAATCACAACCGATTTTGGTCGACCTACACGAGATTCATTACTGACGGACGCACGACCACTACGAAATTCTGCAAACCAATTGTAAACAGTCTTTTCTGATGGTGCTTGGTTACCAAAAGTTGAACGAAGAGAATCTAATGCAGACACCTTTATTTTGGACGTTTGCCATTGCTGATAGTATTAGGCTAGAATAGTACAATATAATGAGTATTAGTATAAAAAAAGATATAATACTTCAAGAGTAATATAAAAAAAAATTCGGACGTTTCGGAAACTGCTCAACAATCTGTTTCCGTCTTCAGCGATCACGAGAAGTGATAAACATTTCAGTTTTCTTCGAGTTTTTATACCTAGTATTGTAAGAGTGGGAGCAGGTTATAGGTGCGTTGCTATTGGTTGGGTGGTTGGGATCAGGTATGGGTAGGGACGCGACTACCTGCTGAGGATTAACGACCGGATTAAGGTTGTTTGTCACATTATTGTGTGGTAATGAGTTGTTTGTTACTGGATTAGTGACTTGAGGATTAAGAGGATTGTTTTGAATAATGGAGAGCCAGAGTTGAGGAAATTCTATGCTGGCTTGGCTGACAGCATCTCCAGAGTTTTCGATCAAAGCAGACTCTTTCAATTTTCTCTTGAACTTGTTTTCCTCATACATTAAGGGTTTAGCATCTTTCCATTGGAAATGGTGTTCATTTTCCCAAGCATGTTCAGCCAGTTTGGAACTGTAAATTTTGCCCTGTTGAACTTTCTTCTTATGCTCGTTTACCCTAACATGTAGAGGTCTGCAAGTCTCGCCAATATATTGTTTCCCGCACTGGCAGGGAATAGAGTAGACACAGTTTTTGTTTAGGACAGATTTGGGTTTTGTACATGATAGGATAGATCTTAAAGTCGAACTCGATTTGAAGGCTACTTGGATATTATGCTTCTTTAGTATCTTACCAATTTTCTCAGATACTCTATAATATAATAGGGCATAGAGACATATCTCACTTCGTCAGTTCTAGGTGTGTCATTTTTCTTATGATTGATAGCATCAGTAATAATTTTATGACTGTAGCCATTATCCTGTAAGGTGGAACGGATGTTCTTCAATTCAACTTTAAGAAGCTTTTTAGAAGAACAAATTACTTTGGCTCTATTAACTAGACTCAGTGCAACAGCTCTCATAGTGCTATTATGGTGGAATGAGTTGAAATTAAGATATAAACCTGTATGTGTTGGTTTTCTGTAGACCGTGGTTGCTAGAACCCCCTTGCCATTTCTGATTATCAATACATCTAGGAAAGGCAGTTGATTGCTAACTTCCAGTTCAACAGTAAACTTAATGTTAGTGTGTACTGAATTTAGGTATTGATGGAATTCGTGGAGTTTATCTTTACCATGTGGCCATATGACAAAAGTATCATCGACGTATCTTAACCATTTATTCGGTTTGTACTTGGCTTCTTTTAAAGCTTTCGCTTCAAAATGTTCCATGTATATATTAGCAATAATAGGTGACAGTGGAGAACCCATAGCCATGCCATCCTTTTGTTGGTAATAATCGGTTTCCAGTTGAAAATAGGTAGTTTTCACACAAAGTGTTAATAACTCCATAATGCAGTCAACTAAATGATGTGTTCGAGTAGATAACGTCTGATCGCACTCTAGCCTTTCTCTAACAACTACTAGAGCTTCATCTACAGGCACATTAGTAAATAGACTCTCAAAGAGAAAGATAGACTCTCAAAGAGAAACTCTCGAAGTGTGTGAAAATTGTTGTTGAGTTAGGTCTTTACTGAATTCTTAAAAAATCATCCAACGAAAACCTTCACTAGTAATATCCATTTTTTCCACAAACTTGTTTTTTTAAACGCTCACTGTCAACAAACTAATTGGTCAATTTATAAGCTGCCACTGATTTCACAATAACAAATGTCAAATTTTACGGATATAGTAATAACATATTTCACTGTAGTTCATCATTCAAGCAGGGTTAATTCTTTATAAACCCAATAAAATTGTATGTAACTAATAATTTGAATTTATACTTAAATCCACGTAAATCTCGTTAATGAACTAGTTAATAACTATGACAGAAATCTCTGGAAGAATTTCACATTCGTGCCGATTCACTATAAGATCATCACATAATGAGATTTTAAATCAGTACATATACGTTACACGATTCCCATTTATGGGAATGCCACAGTCCTATTGTTCCCATTCAGACTATAATTATATCTCAACTTGGCCTCACCTATCAGTACATAAACACATGCTTGTAACACACACAAGCTGTACTACAAATATTCCATCATGTCGAAGAATGCATAATTCATTTATATTCTGAAAAATGTATCTTGTTCAGATGTATTTAGGTTTAGCCTTTTTAGGTTAGTTTCGTAACGTAACAATGAAATCGCGTTGAAGTTTTATGTTTGTTTGAGTGCTTTGGGTTTAATGGGTTACGAATAGTTAAATTAATTTTAGCAAATTGTTGTAAATATTTATATGAATATTATGAAAGGAAAACATCAATTAAAATTATAATTCAGTTTGCTAATAAAATGTAGTGTAAAATGTCATTACGAATTTATATGGTTAGATCTCGTTGAAATGTGTTGAAATGAAGTAACAATATTTTGACTGCCTTAAATTTATTATCATTATCAGTAGTTAGCCATTGACATCCAATGCTGAACATTTCTTTCTCCTTTGTATCTTTGCCACTTGGAGCCTGTCCTGTGCCACTTGGAGCCTGTCCTGTGCCACTTGGAGCCAATTGCTGGATAATGTCTTGATATCGTCTGTTTACCGAGTAGATGGACTGCCTTGGTTTCTAGTACTGTCCTTAGGTTGCCAGTCTAGTACCTTTTCTGGTCAATCTGTTACATCATTGACTGTAGCAATGTAGCCTGCCCATTGTTACTTCAAAAATCTTCACCCTTTCAATTGTGTAGCAAACTTTTTTTCTGTGTGAACCACAAATTCATTTTACGATCTAGAAATGTAGCGCGTATCATTGATTTTTCCATTGATTTGTGAGAGGGTGCTGGTCTCAGCATCATAAAAAATCTATGTGTAATGCTGTGTATATAGTGCGAGTTTAGATAATAAATGCATAATTCTATTTAGTGTAAATTAATAAATAATGGCCGAATGACCGCCTCCGCCAGTTTGGTCTTCAATTTAACATCAGGAAAACAATATATGGAAACTAACCCAACTGCCGGAATAATCAAAGTCAACGGAGATGATCTTACGAAGACAAACAGTTTTCGGTATTTAGGCTCCAGAATACAAAGCGAAGGTAATATCTTTAATTAGGTGCGAGCACTTTTAAATTCGATTTGGGTAAGATGGAAAGAAGTCACTGGCATTCTATGCGACGAGCATTTGCTCATCCACCTTAAATCAAAAATATAGTAAATAATTCGTCCTGTCGCATTATACGGATCTGAATGCTGGCTCAAAAGCACTGAACATCCATTAAATTCCATGGAGATGTGCATACTTCACTGGTCCATGGGAATTTCTCTCCTGGAGTACACACCGAATGATGGTATTCAGCAGCAGATTGGTGAGGCACCAATTCAAGGAAAAATGCGGGAAAAACGCCTTCAGTGGTTTGGACATGTCGCACGAGTAGAACCTAGTACCGTTCCCTACATAGCTGACAATTTTACAACAGATGGCAAGCGCCCTCGCGGTAGACCAAAACAAGTATGGCAAGATACAGCCGACGATGACATAAGGGTTGCCTATTTACTCCCGAAAGAAGAGTTTGATTGGACAGAGTGGCGCTCAGAACTCCAAAAAGGGGAACCTGCATCAACGGGTAAACGCTAAGAAGAAGGAGAATCAGAGTAAATGATGTCGCATTGCATTAATGTCAGTAAAAATTTATTTAATGCTAAAATTTAAAAAAAAAACAGTATTTTTTCAGTTTTGGATATGATATATATGTAAGAAATTACGAATATGTACTGCGAATTCGAATTAGGTTACTACTTAATTCGAGGGAGTCATTATTCACACTATTCACGACATGTTGTATAATTGTGCACTTTATATGCATCGTACTCATGTGATTTGTTGGTGTTTTTAATTTTCTTCCTACTGATTCAAACTATTGAAGATTAGTTGTATACCTCAGTCCTTACGTTATGAATAATTTTTTTAATATGAATAGATACGAAAGATTGTGTCGGTGTGTAAAAATGTATTTTGATGGGATTTTTTAAAAACAGTAATGATAGGTTTGATAATGTCGACGTACCCTAAATAATTTATTTTAATATTTGCAGAAGATTCCGGACACTGATAGAGTTGTATAATAGGCCAATCATTGTGAAAGTTTTGTTAAATATATGAAACAGTAAATTTGGTTGTAGTACCTGCACTCACACTCACATCATTGCATCGTCTGTGTCGCGTTCTTTACCTAGAAGAGTCGTGACATGAAAGACAATTGTATTCATCAGCATCACTTTGGTTCTCTTATGCCTGGTTGCATAAAAATCTTAAAACTAGATGTAAGCTTAATACTCGATGTAAAGCACAAAAGTGCCTAGCAACGCAACGCGTTTTAGTGATTTGTTGGTTTTTCACATATTCAATAAATAATCTTGCAGATAATTATCTTAACTTTGGTCTTGGTTTGATGAATATGTAGACTGTGCCTCTGACTGTGATTCTCAGACTTTGCTTTAAATTCAGAGAGTTCTTCAAGGATATAAGTAAATAACGTTGTATCATGGTAGGTTGTTTATTTTAATATCAATGACAGAAAGGTATTATCGTACAGTATTTGTCTAAATATTTCTGAGAACATATTAAATATGATATAAATGTTAATATGAATAACATGATAAGAAATCCTTGGAGTCGTGTCGTGTCATATTCTAGTTGTTTCGTGTGCTGGACAGGCACGCGCGAGCAGTCACAATTTAACACACTGCTGCACTCGACATGAGCGTTCGGCTTTCAGTAAACATAATGTACCTGTGTAATGATTACTATGGACTGTACGTTATTTTCAATGATCATATGATATAATCGATCTATAAGTTGGCTGTGTTAATGTTTCACTTTTATAATTGTTATTGTAGAATTAAACATTGATGTAACTTTTATGTTATGAAATATGTGATTATTTTTAATACTTGTATGTATGCGCACCCAGGGAGTCCCCCCCCCCCCCTAGAAGGAAGGAAATAAAAATATAAACACACAAACACACTAGAAAATTTTAAAAATAGAGATGAGGCCCTTTTTTTTTTAGCTCGTCACTTGTATTTTAGAAGTGAGGACCTTTTTTTTTAGGTCATCATTTTATATTTTCATAATTTAAATAATTTTGTCTTCCGGGCCCCCTCCCAACAAAAATTCCTGGGTGCGCCATTGGTATATGGTATGTAATGATTTGTTCTGTTGCCAAACAGAAATAAATATTGAATTGGTATTAAGCATTGTTCTCGAATATAACTGGACAAAAGATTTCTTGTTCAAACACATCTTGCAAAATACTAAATACTTACTGGACTGAGTTTATGGGACATAAAAAAGTCTAAAGCCTGATTTATACTAGACCCGTAGAACAAACCCATTGCGTGAGCATAAAGATAAAAGAAAGGAGCATCAATATTTATAATACGAACATCTCTTTATGAATAGACAATATACTCCATTTATTCATCTTTATGCTCATGCAATGCGTTTGTGCTATGGATCGATTATAAATCAGGGTTTATACCGGTTGGAAGCAAAGAAATTTCAGTAAGCAATATTACAATTAATTTGTCTTAAATTTTGTTGATAAATTAAACAATACCGTAATTTGAGGGACAGAGTCGTAATGATGTAGACCAGGGGTGTGTCAAACTCATTTTAGCCTCAGAACATTTTTCTGCCAAGTAAAATTCATGATATGTATTTATTTATATTATTACTCATTCTGTTTTTCATTTTCCACCATTTTTCTGAATATTTATTTGAAAGAAGTAAAGAAATAACATTTAAATAAATTTTGCCAAAATATTTTCTTTATCGAACAACAAAACAAACGGGTTGAAATCGGCGTACTGGTACTGTACACAGCAGTTGCACCTTTTAGAAAAGTGCTATTTGAAAGCTCTGCTTACGCGCATATTATTTGGAATCACGGGGAATTCCCGATCTACCTATTATCGCACAGCTTTTGCTAACTGCAACTGTTACTGCCTATTGATTTACCACCATTTGTCGAAGACTTGACGCCGAGGCCCGAACAGAATCTGTCACGATGTATTTTCGTTCAAATAAATTCGTTGCGGGCCACAAAAATACAAAACTCGGGCTGCCAATTTGACATCCCTGATGTATAAAATTGTTTGGTACGTATAACACAGGTCTGTGAAATACATATGTTTTTCACTAGCTCAAGAATTTCCGCATAATCTGAAGTAGATAAATTCTGAGATGAAGTTTGATAAACTTCAAAGAAATTAAATTATTCAATGTATTCTGCGAATTACGGAAAATTTAAAGAAAATATTCCATGGAAAATATGCAGAGGTTCGGTTTAACTGGAGTGTGCAGAAGTTGATAAGAATCGATTTATTCTCTCTAAGAATAAAAAATATATATATATAAATCTAAGAACAATCTGTTTTACATGAGAACTGCTTCACTTGAATTAAATCAATTTTGAGAATTTTAGGTGCAGCAATATTATCAGTTCCATTGTTCTCTAATATGGAAATTTAGATAACAAATTTTAACCAAATTATGCCAATGGATTATTTTTCTACGACCCACCTGTACATTGTTTCTCACTTTGTTAAAAGCGCTGAAAATATTCTAGGAATAAAATATTTTTGCCCCCCTCATTTTGCAATGTTTTGTAATGTAATCCTATGTTGCTATGCTGCTAAACTTGTACAGAAAAACAGACAATACCTCACAAAATTATTGGCACAAACCACATTTACATGATTAAATCTATTTTATAGCTCAGATATAATAAAGATTAAATATTTTTCAGTTCCAACGTAGATCTACAATTAGTTTAAGGCTGTATACCCAAAATTAAAAATATATCTAAATTGTTCAATAGTCTCTATATATATTTTTAAAAGAGGAGAATTGTTTGTTTGTTTGCTTGTTCGCTATACATTCCTAGGCCGTTGAACCGATTAGAACAAATTTTGCATACTTACTAGGACCCTGCGGAACTTATGGTACACAAAATTATTATTATTTTTTTAATGATGTGCATGTTTTTAGGGCCTACGAACGGAAATGAGTAGGAAAAAAATCTTGCGTGCGGAACATTAAAATTGTTACGACTGCAAGAAATATATCGAAAATTTATATATGACAGACTTTTAGGGTTTAATATTACTACAAAAAAAAAAAAAAAAAATCCGCAAGAGCATATATCGCAGGTCAATAGATAACACACAATTATCATTTATAAGTCATCATTCATTTTCGGCGAAAATTGTAACGCTCAGTTTGCTGTGGAATATCGTCGTTACCTTTAAAGATGCGTGTATTGGTAAACGCTACGCTGTTCAATGTGATCGTCAGGTGGTAGAGCGCCGGCGGGTTAACAATACTGCTGGCTCAAAAATTCAATTTGTGCTCAGTTGAAGTAAATTTCAATAGAATTGCAACCTCAGCAACAGTGAGAATGTTAAAAGTAAAAATATTGTTACTGCCGAATGAGTGCTGTTTAAACGTTACACGTACCAATTGATGAGAGATCGTACATTGTTAAAACCCTACATAAAACTATTTTAATAAATTAAACGTTCATAAATTAAATAACTAAAATCGATGGTAGGTAACGTATGTTGGTATTTAACCCATCGTACATATATAATTACCTAGTGTGTGTTAGTGATCTGGGTAACACTGTGACGTCATTTTTCCTAAGGTTCTCGTGATTGGCTAACTGGGGACTCTTCAGATCTCTTGATTGACAGGTATTTTGCAGATTTGTTCTCTAAGAATCTACGAATATAATTACATATATAAATGTGTAGGATTTCGTAGGCATAAACAAGAAACTCTAGATACTCCTATATCCTTTGACATAGATATTGATATCAACAATATTTTGCAGTTTTATTCTCTAAGAAACTGCGAATAAAATAACATATAGAAATGTCTAGGATTTCGTAGGCCGTAGGCATAAACAAGAAACTCTAGACACTCCTATATCCTATGATCGATATGAAAAATATTTTGCAGATTTATTTTCTAAAATTCTGCGGATAAAATATAGAAATTTCTAGGATTTCGTAGGCATAAACAAGAAACTATACACATTCCTATATCCTTTGACTGATATCAACAATATTTTGCAAATTCAATCTCTAAGAATCTACGAATATAATTACATACAGAAATGTCTAGGGTTCGTAGGCATAAACAAGAAACGCTAAACACTCCTATATCCTACGATCGATATGAAAAATATTTTGCAGATTTTTTCTCTAAGAATCTGCGGATAAAACAACCTATAGAAATGTTTAGAGTTTCGTAGCCATAAAAAAGAAACTTTAGACACTGTTATATCCGTTATATTCTTTAAGAATCTACCAATATAATTGCATACAGAAATGTCTAAGGTTTCGTACGTATAAATAAACGTCTCAAATTATTTTTAGTTTTAACAATATAAACGTAATGTACTGGGTAAAAATGAATCTTCTTAATCATAAAAAGTTTATGAATAACTATATTAGCAAGTGTCTGTATGTAGTGTTGGTCACATGATGACGTCAATTTTCCCTAAGGTTCTCGTGATTGGCTAACTGGAGACACCCTGTCTCTTGATTGGCTGACAGGTGACACTCTCTCCCGTGATTGGCTAAATGGTGATATCCTGTCCCGTGATTAGCTGACCGGCGACGAAATTAACATACGTTAAAAAATAAAACCAAATACATTAAAAACAATTGAAATTTTTATATTATAAATCCGTCATTGTTGACGGGTAATAACCTAGTCATTGAAATAATTTGAATTTTTTTATTGTGCAGCAATAATTTATTTTTCCGAATTAAAATATTTTTGATAAATTATTATTTTTCTTCCGAGCATCGCCGGGTATGTTTGCTAGTAAGTTATAATTTCGAGACACAAAATTATTGGCCCAAATTTTTATGCAGTTTACTGATAATGAGTAAACTTTGTCATAAAATCATGGGTTTTAATGTTTAACGGTCTTTTTGTAACTGTTCCAGACCGTCAGATCATAATTAAATGAATCTTCAAGGGTATACTTATCGGAAAATAGGAAAAATTATTGATTGGTAAATCGTGTTCATCCATCCGAAATATTGCAAACAAATTTAAATATGAGGGCACCATTCAAAATAAGTCAGAAAGAGGACGGAAAAAATCTTACTACTAGAGATGAAAAATACATCGAGAGAAAAATCAAGAAAAATTTCAAACTTAGTATTATTGATTTGACTATAAATGTACGAAAAATTATATATTAGCCAATATCTACTGGAACAGTAAGAAGAACTTCAAGAAATGCTGGATATAATGGTCGAATAGCCAGAAAGAAGTCCTATATTTAGGAAGCAAATAATGAATATAAAAAGATAAAGACTTCTGGAATAAGTATTCAAATGTAATGACAAACAAATTGTTTGGAGAAAGCCAAATACGGCCATGGACAAAGAAAATGTGCTTAACTGTAAAACACGCAGGAGGAAACGTTACGTTATGAGTCCAGAATGGAGTAATATGTTTATTTAGACATTTTAAAAGAAAATCTGCCCTCTAGCGCAAGAAATTAGGGTTGTCAAACGAATAATTTTTCCAACAAATCAAACGATCCCAAGCGCACAGCATGTACAGTAAGGTCTTGGCTGCTCTACAACACACCGAATCAACTTAAAACATCTCGTTCTCCGAACTTTAATCCAATAGAAAATTTATGGTGGGAATTCGGGAGAAAATATTGGCAAAAACCACTTTCTTACAATTCCACCAAAGATGGAATACAATAGACGTTAATATAACAAGAAAACTGGTCGAAACTATATAAAGACTACAGGCTGTAACAGAAGTTAAAAGATATGCCTCAAAGTATTAGTTGACCCCAAATCTAAGTGTTCATTTATTTTGATATAAAGAGTTGTTTATTTTTATATAAACATAATAAAATATAAACTTAAAAGGTTATTACGTAATTTGGTGTTCACTAGATAAAAATAAATACTTTTTTTTTTTTAAATTTTGTTAGCAATTTTCTTTATTTTTAATGTTTATGCCAATAATTTTGAGAAGCACTGTACGCTATCAAGTATTAGTATTTATTATACAGGCTACCATAAAAAATAAAACCTTTGAATGTATCTAATAATTGATAGCGCAACAGCTAAGTCCTTTTAGCTTACGATTAACGTCTGATAAAGCCAAATGCTGTATCATTTAGAATAAATGAGTTATTGATCATTTATTATTTATTATAATACTAGAGGTACTCTAGAACAGACAGATGAGAGTGATGGAAAAAAAAAAAAATTAAGACGGATAGAACTGATGACAAAAAAATAAGGGTGTCGGATAGAAGTAATAATCTTTATGGGCTGTCTATGTAACTGTAACATTAGTTGTTTCACAAAATCGTTAATCAGTTAATATTTAAATGATAAAATATAAAAAATGAACCACAAACCACTGGATAGAAATTCGTTTCTTTTTTGTTTATCAAGCCATGCGCATCAACACATTCACATATATTTTAAAAACCCTTGTCATTAAGCCTGGAAAAATTAATAAAACAGCAGACATACATTTACGTCAGGACCCAAGCTGATAAGAGGGTCCCTGGAGCCAGAAACGCGCTATTTCCACTAACAATAATCCCGTCTCACCTCCCCACAGCGAACAGCGAGAGGGATGACGATGGTATTCAGTAT
This sequence comes from Liopterus haemorrhoidalis, assembly GCA_963971575.1. Taxonomy (NCBI): domain Eukaryota; kingdom Metazoa; phylum Arthropoda; class Insecta; order Coleoptera; family Dytiscidae; genus Liopterus; species Liopterus haemorrhoidalis. The sequence goes on from OZ020611.1 coordinate 127,558,561, forward strand.
GAAAGCCCTATGAAACCGCACGCAACCCTCCTATACCGAGAACCGGGAACAACCAGGAACCCTATTATTCACATTTCTCCAAATCACGCTCGTTTACTATTACACTGCTAGCACTAGATCCCTTCCTACTATATACAGCGACTTACTTGATGGATGTTAAGGGTCAGTTAAGGGTAGTTTTACACTAGTTTCGTAGTCTAAAATTTTATTGCAAGTGTTACTGATTACAATTATACCCATTAACTGTTCGGAATTTTCGATCGAAATAAATAAATTGAGATGCAGTGTAAGACCTTTTTAGTTTGAATATTGTAGCAATAATAATGTTCTTTGGTCTTTACCAAATGTACAAAGCGGTCGAAATTCGAGTTTATTGATTCAGTTGAATTTTCAGAATTCATAATTTAATAGATGTAATAAAATACATATTTCTTGAGCTATTTATTGACACCCAAATGTTGAATAATTTGATATTTGCGCATAACTTGTAGTAGATCAGCCTTTCCCATCTATCTCGGTCTATCATATAATTTTCATTTTTAATGAAATTTCCATCAAACTTCAGAGACAGAGACTATCGTGGGCCAAAGGATTAAAGTCGGAAACACTGACTAGCTGATGAGCGGAAAAAGCGGAAGAAGGATCGAAGGGTTCAGCAAAAAAAAGAGGGAAAACGAATGAAAGTGATGAGCAAAAAAAGGAATCGAATAGAAGGGATTAACAAAAAAAAAAAAAAAGCGGGCCACATAAATGCACAGAATTATCAAACGGGCCGTAGTGCAGCCATGTTTAGTTTAGACTAAAAAATAAAAATATTTTCATATTAAAGCTGTCTGTCGAGATTCACTTGAAAACGGCTGAACACAGTCTCACATAATTTGTTACGGTTAGAGATAATAATTTTTTTGAGAACAGAATTTAATCGACACGAAAAAGAAAAAGAAAAAGAAGATAGAAAATGGTAGTACACGAAATTTCACATTTTTCACCTAATCTATTTTTCTATTTAATAGATTTATTATATTATCTGTACATAAAAAATATGCAAACAATAATGTCATTATTTTTTTTAATGGCAAATTTTATGCAAGGTAAAAAAAGCATAGCCTACTCAGATGAGGAAACATCCTGAATGGATTATATGTAACAAATATTATTTAAAAAAAAAAAAAAATCTTTATTGTTCTATGCATTTTGTTAGTTTGTGGAATGGGATGATAAAGGGTAGGTTCGAATTTATTCTTGCCTAATATAAAGTTACAAGAGACTTCTTCCTCAGCAACAGTCACACTTACAAGACTTACTTGCGCAGCGACAGATCTCCATAAGGGGGTTGTAAAGCCTATCTGCTAAACCAAAGCCTGGAACAGAAAGCACAGCGCGCTACGTCGTCAGCACGCCGTCATTTGCGACGGCGTTGCATTTGCGCCATTGAGAACGTCGTTGAATTTTCGCCTGCATACAATGCAATAATTTTTAACGCCGTCAAAGTGACAAGTGACAACCTATATCTGTGTTTATAGGTGCGCCTTCTTTTATTAAAATTATAATGGATGATGAAGACTTGTGTGTGATGTTATTTATGTTGTATGCAAGTTATTTATACATACAAACACTTTACCATTCGGTAAAAACTGAGGTAAGGTGTTCTACGATAACGTTCAACGGCGTCAAAAGTAGAAAGTTCAATATCAACGGCGTAGAACGCCGTTCAGACGTCGCTCATTCTGTGCACTTGCGTACGACAGCTCAATTTTAACTTTGCACTGACAGATAGCGTCGTCCAAACGCCTTCAACGCACCGTCGAACTCGTTGCATTCTGTGCCGCACTTAAACATGTGTTTCCTGATAGTTGTAGTATTCAAAAATTTCAATATCTGTTTTATGTCGAGTGTGAAGATTTTGTCGTTATTTCAAAACGTGTCCGTTTCATTATTTTTTAAATTTAGTAAAAAATAATGTTAAAATAAAATAATATATATGCCAGACTCCTCCACTGTTTCAAATTCCTCCACTGACTCTTATTACCTCTATTCTACATTTTGATTTTGGCCGCCTCAAGCACTGGTCACCTTTTACGATTTTTTTGCTTTTGGTCTTTGTTTTGGTCGTGTCTTCTCCATTTTCTTTAAAAACCTATATTTCACTATCCTCGTATTATCCATTTTGATAACTTCATCTTCAATCATTAGATCGGGGGCCTCAAAATATTTCGGAAAAAAACCATAAAGCTAGCAAAATAATTACAGTAATCTGGGGCCGCTTTTGGATGAGTACAAATGGAGCAAGAAAATTGATTCTGTTTATACTTATATGTTAATATTTTTAAATGTTATTAAAAGTTGTTTGATGATTTTTATTTCATTTTTAATTTAAATACTTAAATCTTAACAGCTTATTATTATTTTTATACGATTCGCTAAATTTGTTTCGCTCAATAGTTCATACCGTAGAAGCCCCACTTTTCGGACAAGGAACTATTTTGCAGACACTGCATATATCTATATGTAAACTCCCCTTGCATCGCACTATAACGATAACCATGTCCTGTACTGTCCATAAGATCGCTTTGGGACACTGCCCAAAGCTGTGAAAGTAGTTACACTATAACATGAAAAGTATATCATCTTGCCTAACGCACCAATTACTCAAATATGAATATTTTCACAGTATTTACACATATGTTTAATTAATCCAGAGTTACTGTTATCTGAAAGTGGAAATCTAATAATGGATAAAAGTGAAGATAGAGTTTTACGTATTCTAGGTAATATAAGTAAAAAAAGAAAAATTTAACTCATATACAAAATGTTTTAATCTTAATCTAATTCAAATATTAAATATGTTTGTTTTACTTAAAATTATCACAAACTGGTGCATAATTAAAATGTTTCGTGTCACTGCCGGTTTTAATTTTAATATTACAACCGATTTCGTCCACAAAACTGTATAGTTGAAATTTTTGACGCGCTGTTTCGACTACACAGCCCAATAAATATCACTTGGATTATCTGTACAATCTTCAATATGAAAACAAAAATGTATAACTGCCTGCTTCTGTATGTTTTTATTTAAACTTTGCTTGGCCCTGCACTTGTGAAGTCTTATAACCGTTACTGATGGCAATATTTTTAATAATAAAAATAATAATTTTATTAATCTAGTATTATTTACAACTTGATTAGATGAGTTACGTCCGTAAGTTAGTAATTATAGTTGAAGGTAATGGGATTCGGACCAGTCAGAAAATAAAAACAAATTTATTAACTTCGCTAACGTTTCGATTTTTATTTTAAATCTTCATCAGAGCTACAAAGATATATATAGAAAAATACAATTATTAAATCGATAAGTTTACATGTATAAAATTATGATAGTGTTCAAATTTAACAAGTCAAGTAGTTAAAATAAGCATTACAAAATTGTTGGAATTTAAAATATAACATAAAATAATTATTAAATAATAATTATTTTATGTTATATTTTAAATTCCGACAATTTTGTAATGCTTATTTTAACTACTTGACTTGTTAAATTTGAACACTATCATAATTTTATACATGTAAACTTATCGATTTAATAATTGTATTTTTCTATATATCTTTGTAGCTCTGATGAAGATTTAAAATAAAAATCGAAACGTTAGCGAAGTTAATAAATTTGTTTTTATTTTCTGACTGGTCCGAATCCCATTACCTTCAACTATAATTATTTACAACTATTTTTGATTTTGTTTTTTTTTTTTTTAATTCTTATTTTACTGTCTTTACATAAGATGCAAATGTGCGCGGGCTGGATGAAATACTGTCGCTCGCCGTAGTTTGGGGACCTCTGATAAAGACTAAATGATATAATACAAGTTATAACTATGACATTTCATATATTATATCATTTTAATTGCCAAATGTTCTCAAATGAGATCTCAACTCAAACGAATTGAGAACTTTTGAAACGTTCGTCGTAAATGTATTTATTTGCTGTCAAACTCTAATACAGATTAAGAACTATCAATGTATAAAACCAACGGTGTTATATAAGCGATACATTTGGAAGGGCGGCTGCACAAGAGTCATAGCTGTAGTAGAAAATATAGTCTCTAGTTCTGTAGAATTAACACATTCTTCCACTGTACTTTATGAACAAAATAGTGTTTTTCTGCATTGTGTAAAACAAAACTTGAAACGGACTTCAAAGCAGCTAGAAACAAGTACGTTGTTTACGAATAGTTTTTTTTTTTTTTTTTTAATGAAATAATATCAGTATGATTTTTCCGTTTTTAACTAATGAATTGCGTCTGTGCAATGAACATGAATATATATCTCGTTTCGTTCATCATCAAAGATATTGATGTTCTCTGAAACATCAAATAATAATTTTAATTTGAACATGTCGCATTGGAAATCCTGTGTAATAACAACTTTATATACACTGCTATAGAAAGAGAACAAATAAAGTAGTCGACATATTTTTATTTAAATTTGTAGATAAACAGTAACATACAATCACGCAAAAATATTCATCTATATATATAAAAGGAAACGTTTTTCTGTTTCTCTGCCTGTCTGTCTGTGTGTGCGCTTTTCATGCGGTTTTTTTTTTTTTTTTTATTTGTAGCTATATCTGGTAAAATTTTTGGCTGTGTTTTATTAAAAGCGGTTCAGTAATTCCAAAGGTACAATGAAAGTGCGCGCGAGTTAAACGAAATCCATATTTTCCGTTCATATTTAATAATTGTCTTGAAATCAGCGAGAACATAGGTTTCGTCAACGTCAAAGTTGATACACGATTCATACACTAATCAGAATTGAAAGAATTTTTAAAATCTGTTCAGTATTTCCAAAGATATAATGTAATTTTTGCGCGCGGGTAGTACTAAATTAATCTTTTCGGTTTATATTTAACGCATGTTCTTGAAATTATCAGGGACAATATATATTTTTTTAGTGGCAAATTTAGTACACGATTTATACACTAATCAGAACTGAAAGAATTTTTAAAATCGGTTCAGTAGTTCTAAAGTTAAGACAATTTTTACTGGAAAAGTAATCTTGGATCAGTTTGAATCTCTCTCCCGTACTTATATGACTGTCGACATGGTTGTAGATGTAACCGTACAACATCTATAATTTGGTTGTCAACAAATCAAAGTATCATCAGGGGCGTCGTGAGACAGGGGAAGCCATTACAAATTACCGGGACCCGTGCAGCATCCGGTCGGGACGGTTCTTTTTTCCTCAAATTACATAAAAATGTTTATAGGTCTTCAAACCCGGTTTGATTGCAGACTTTGTTTATGTTTTTAGCTGTTCAGTATATTGGGCCCTTTCTCGTTGTTTCATTCGGTAGCTTCCGCGTGATAGATGAGCATATCACTTAAACTTATCTAATATCTAAAGTCATGTCGTAAGACTTCGTCAAATTGACCTGCTTTGTCGATTGAGTGTTGAGCTGTTACAGGTTACACGTATCAGTTGTTGACAGATTGTACGCGGCCTACGTCCATTGTTAAAACCCTACATAAAACTATTTTGATAAATTAAACGGCCTTAAATTAAATAACTAACGCATCATTGAAAAAATTAAATTTTTTTGTTTTTGCAGAAATTTATTTTTAATTTAATATCATTTAATAAACTTTATTTTTCTCCCGGGAAACGCCGGGTATTTCCGCTACTATATTATATTATAGAAAAAATAAAGAACGTAATATATATACACGCCGTTTTTTACTTATTACCAGGCCTGTAATTATCGTTTTCCTAGGGCCCGGAATTATTGTTTTACTGGGACTCAGGTTCTCTCTCGACGTCCCTGACTATCATATATGAGAGGAGAGCTCAACTACCAAGTTACCATTAGTTACCAAGGCTACTTCGTGACGGCGCTTCTGCCGTATTTCAATAATATACATTTTATGCAAGCATAGCTTTGTGATAAATCTTATTGCAGATGTCTTCACATCATATGCCACTTTCGAAACTTGTTTCCACTGCTATATAATTTGCATGAACGTATATTTTTATACTAACATTTTATTTTAACGTGAAGTATATGGATTAACATCATACTTGGTAATAAAATGTCGATATACAGACTTTGTATATATAACATTACATCTTTTCACTTTTCTGTGGAATATGAAGAAGGTAATCAGGATGTTTAGTATATTTTATAGTTGACATATGTTAAATAAAGTTGACAATTAAATATTGATTACGAAATCGTAAATACTTTAAATAGTTGATAGGTAAAAGGTTCTTGAAGAATTTGGTAAAACTTGAAATGAAGCATTTGGTAAAAATAAAATATTTGTGAAACTTATAACAAGTGGTAATCTTTCGAAACTATTTACCTAGGTTCAAACATATTAGATCGCAGATGGATAGATTTTTTTTTACTATCACCAATGTTTTGCCAGTTAATGACTTGTTTTTACCTAGATAACAGATAAAAGATACTAATCATAAAAGTATCTAGATACATATACCAGATAATATGAGTCGTTATCTAGTTAACAAAAACAGATAACGAATCTAACATCTACAATTAATTGATTTATTAGGGCAATTTACATTTCGGTTTGCATCGTTTGAATATGCGTCGCGATGTTGTATTTCATCATTGCATGGAAACATATTCTATATAGCAATAACCTGCAGCTAAACAGTGATTATGTAATAATTCGCATTTGCTCAATTTAACAATTGCAATAAAATCCGTTGAAGTGTATTTAAACTTGTCATATTTCGCCGTCAAAATACAGTACAATGAAATTTAATTATTCGTCATAACATAAACATACGAGAACGTCATTTTCGTCGGCAACCTAAATTTAACACCATCTAGTTATTGTTTAGTGGATCTAAACGAAAATTTGTCCGGGCAACGGAATAACCCTCCCTAGCGGCCCTGTATATGTGTATAGTGATTGATGGGTGTGTCCGTGTGCGCAACGACGCCAGAGCACTGTTACCATAGCGACCGGGCTCCGGCGGCGCCTGTCGCCGTGACGACCGCCCGGCGACGCTCTATCCACATTCTCTCTGCAGCCGGTAATCGGAGTCTTTCAGGACGTTCGTTGTACCTCGCTCCTCGTTAGCGGGAAATGAAATTTCTACTTCTTCGGTTACTAGATGATAGCGTATGAAAGGGGTTTGGTTACTTTGGATATATAGGTCGGCTCTTTTTAGGGTGTTATCGGAGAATATGTCGTTACGGTTTACCCTAGGATGGTAATTTTGATGGGCAAATGGAGCTCCAGTTTAACATAATTGTGGGACATTATATTACCCAGTATGTACATAAGATAATGTAGAAGTGTCTATTGATTCTTTGCATTCTATGTTTTACTTACAGAAAGCATATCTTAAAAATGTTTTGTATTTTTTTATAATAAGATTTTAATTAGTTTGCGTTCACACCTGTATGCTTTATTATTTTTGTTTGTTAAGTAACATAACCTTATACTGTTCAATGCAAATCTACGCATTTAATAAAAAAGAAAAGTATATTCTTATCAAAGAGCAGCATCCAAGCAGAGCAACTACGTAATTTTGTTTACAAGAAAGGCAATACAAGAATGTCTTTTTTTCTAATTTACCTTCGCAAATATGTATACCTAGATATTATCTATCTGGTGATATGCATGGCAAATATATCCAGACTAATACTGCATAAATGATAAAAAGGGGGTTAATGTATAAAAAGTGCTATATAAATTATTGCTATGTATTAATATGTTATAAACAAGATCTAACATAATATATTAATAATAGTTGTAGTCTTTGTGTTGCTATATATTATGGTTTCACCGAAGCACAAATGTACATTACATTGACTTTTAACTCTGTGAAAAGAGTGGATACACTCTTTTGTCCCGTAACAAAATTACTTTTTCCGTCTAGATTCGAAGACATTAATAGTGAACTCATAATCGTTGAACTTGTTTGAATCTATTTCTCGCTCGAACACAATTTGTTATTATTGACCTACATTTTTATGGAACATACTTACTTGTAATTTGATGAATTGTAATTTTTACGTCTTTAGTTTTACCATTAAGCGTTAGCAGGTAAAGGTTGTTGTTAGAACTAGCATGCGAACGCGCTACTTATAACTGCCAATGCGAGAAAGATGAAGTCTGCAAATCAACGTCAGCTGCCTTCAGGGATTGATCCTGCGACTTAATAATAGTCATCGCAAAACAAGAGGTGCTTAAACTCTAGTGAATATTTTTCCTGTATTTCTAAGAAAATGTTTTATCCATATTTATAAAATTAAGTATATTTCGAATTATACAGTAAGACCTCGGATAAAGCTTAAGATGATCCTTTCTGGAATTTAGTGCGATAACGCGGATATTTTAACATTACATAAATATGAATTATGCTTTGTTTATAATAAAGCTCCATAAGCACATAATACAGGCACCTAGTTTTATAGCCTAACTACTATGTTGCATAAGAACATATGTGATGATGTTAACGAATTAAATGTCATTTTTTTTATGGTTGGTGCTGGTAAAACGTATTTAAATTGGATGAAGATAATATTACTACCCCGTTATACAGAGTGTTAGCGGAAGCTAATTTATAGCGAGAATTGATTCAGTTTAACCATTTCAGTTAAGAAAGATGAAGTATTTTACTCCATAAAAAAATATTCATTTGGGAAAACAATTGCCCATCAAATAGGCCAATTAATAAAAAATGGCTTTTTTTTTAAATGAAACTGTTGTACTTTTTGAATATATGACATAGAAAATTTATTTTGCTTGAAACTTAATCAAACAGATAAAAAAATAAGTAATATTTATTAAAAAAGAAAATAATTTTTGAAAGTTTTCATGTTTGGGTTTTTCTTCTTTATAGGGACGCCTCACTGGGTGCGCCACTGATTTGTATTATAAACAGAACAACGATAGTCTTATGATTAACTTTTATTATGTTATGGGCCTATGCTAAGTGCTTACGTAGTTTTATTTTAAATATAGCATCATTTATAATAGACCCAAAGCACAAGTGTATGGCACAAGTATAAAGATGTAGGTATCAATGAAGTATATTGTTTGTTTATTATGAACAGATATTCGTAATATAAGCAGAACAGTGATATATTATTGATCAGACTTTTGCATATGCGATGCGTTTATGTTATATACCTATTATAAACGAAGCTTAAGACTTAAAACCTAGTTTATAATAGATCCATAAATACTCATTATAAACAGATGATCGTATTATAAATAGAACTATGATGCTAGCAAACGTATGGACATGGGTTCAACTTCTGCCTATGTCAGATAATTTTTGTAAAAATATTTGTACAAATTACAGTTTCTGCTTAGCCGTTCGCAATCGGCTATAAACTGTAGGTGCTTTTCTGTGTATGCTAAAAAATGGTTGTAATACTGACTATATTACTCCTGAATTTACACAAATGAATGGTCATGAAATCTGGAAACAGGAGGCTTAGACTTACCGCGGACTGTCGCGCTAATATTGATAATGTTTATAGTAAAAAAAAACATGTTTGAATGAACTTTGAGTTTTCGCCCAACGCTGTTCACCATTTACTATTGCGCACGTAGTTCGGTTTTAGAAATGATATGCTTACTAGAACTTTTATTAATTATTGCAAATTTTGCAATTTAAGTTGATTTACATAAATAGCAGTTTAGCTCGTAATTGGATTAGTTGTTCAAGCAGTTTATATCAAACACTTTTTGCATTTTGCCCTTTTCTATTTGTTTATTTTGAACCATATAATTCTCGGTAACTCGTATCGGTTTACTTGTTACTGAACCGTAAAGGAAATATAAAAGTTGGTTATGACAATATAATAACATAGGTTAGAATTTCAGAAAAAAAAGCTCTTCTCTTACCTTGCATTTCTATTACAGATTTCAGTTACAGATATTTAAAAGGAAACTTTTTAATAATTGAGTCGTTACCAATATTTTTACAATAAAAATTACGGATCTGGAGTTGTAGTTTAATCGAGCTGTTGAAAATTACTTATCTAACTGGAGTCAGCCGGGGTCTATCTTGATGCGGTAATATTACTGGGTGTAAATTTCGGTTTCAGGGCAGTTTAGGTTAGAATTTCATGGAGATGAATGTAGTGACAATGTGTTTCGAGCATTTCCGAGGGTGAATAATACTCTTTTGAGAATAAAAGTGATTTATAGTTAAAAGAACTATAGTTATTCTTGTATTTTCACAATATCTCAGTTCTTTATTGCTACTGTATTAAATTTATGTCCTATATATGTAAAATTATACAGACCATTAGTTTATCTTGATGTCAACATAACAAACAAGTTATAAACTATACAAATTTAATTCAAAGTTTTTCAGATCTTATGAATAGGAAATTGTTTCAGCTCAGCGGATTTTTATTCTCTGCTAGTTATATAAATATAAAACACACAGCCTCTAGCGCTTCTGAGATTCTGAAAATACGGAAGATAGATGCTGTGTTGCTCTTTTAAAATCGATTCGTTTAAATCTTTGTACGTCCCAAGATTAGTTATTTAGATAAGAATCAGTCGTATATTTCAAATGCTAATAAATAAAAACTTAGTGAAAATCAGATACCAAATATTATTTCATTGATTTTTACTATTCGATATTTTTATTTATGATTTAAATGCATTTTTTTGTTCTTCTAATTTTTGATAATCGATATACGTAATAATAATTGAATTAATTACGGTTTTGTTAACAGTTATTAGTATTTTAGGCCCTTGTATAGCGCTTCTGTCGGTAGCTCCCTCGCAGACAATAAACACGTCATGAAAACATATTTTTTCTAATATATTACGGAAAAAATAAAGATCTCATTCTATTTACACGCGGTATTTTTTTTTTTACCTTTCATCGTTCCCGTCATTATCGTTTGCCCCCCCTGGGCAAACGAATCGTCTACCCCCTGTAGACTGGAAATTATTGGTTTCCCGAAGCCTGAGCCCGAAATTATTGTTTTAGCGGAGCCGCTATCGAGTTTTTTTAGTATGAAGTGAATATTGACAAGACTATTGTGAAGTGCACAGATTCAGTAAAAACTTAAGTATAACTATACCACTCTACAACTATAAATCTGATCTATATCATCCTAGTACAATTTTAAAACTTTCTTCTGTAACTATATCCAATATGCAGCGATCCTAGTGTGGTAGTGGGCAGAGCGACACTTAATTTTGTTAATCTTCTCGGTTGAACCATAGAGTGCTTTTCCTACGAGATGGCTCCATTCGCCAAGTAGTGACATCTTACCAATAGAAATTAGACGTGTCACCGGCCAACTAACTTAAAAATAACTCAAATCTAAATAACTCCCTAAGAGACTTATTTAGATTTGAATTTATTATTTACTTAAATTAATCGTAATTCAAAATGTAACCAATTGAATTAAAATCAGTTTTTAAATAATAATATTATGATTCAATAAAACCATATGTCACTTAAGATTTAATAAGAACGCGCGTAAAATTGAAAATGAAACTCTAGCTCGAATATAGCGCGATCATCTATTTTAGCTATAAATCCGTATAGTGGAGAATATAAATTCATCTACGAGGGCGACATAAGTGCGTCTTCATGAGTACAAAACGCTGTTGAGACGTATTCCTTTGACGGATTTATATCACATTTGGCCCCTTTGTCCCTTGAGTAGTTTCCGTGTAACTTCCTGTGTCAAATTCAATTGAGAATCTCATTCTCTTGTTTACACATTTTTCATCGAAATCTCACTTTCACTCTGATATGTATCAATTTCATCTTTTTATTTTGTTAAGTCAACAGTAAGAATGGATTTTCAAACAAATTTAAATGTTTTTCTTTTGTCAATATACATATTTATTTTTAAATCAAAACGAAAAACAACCAAATGTCTAAAAAATACAGTACTGATAACAAAGGCAAATAGATTTAAAAATTTCACTACAGATAAAATACAGCGTTTCAAATTTGGGTTACCGTTGAAAAATAAATATATGATGTGTAAAGTAAAATGTGTAATTTCGGTTATTCTTATTCGATATTATTAGTAAGTAAGACCAACACTAATTAAGACATACAGTTTCTATAAGGCCGGTTAAAACACGTACTGGTAAATCTGTGCAGATATACCGGATTCGCTAGTGCAACCATACAGTACATCTTCACAAGCGCACTTGTTCAGGCATGCTGCACAGAAATACGTGTACTTGTGTACTGGTCCTTAATATTTGACTTAATTTCAGCCTACAATATCAATTGAATTATTTTAGCTTTATTCGAAAAATTAATGATTTAGGAATTGGTTTGAAAATAATAAAAATAAACGTTTAAAAGAAAACACGTGACTAAACAGTGGTACACGTAATTGACAATTCGAATAATTGACGATAATCGACGTTTTACTGTAATTAACTAGGTATCACCGGACACCTTACTACATTTATCAACTTTAATCATCCTAATTTAACAGCAATAGGTTAACATTTAGAACCTATTGGTTTTAATGTGTGGTGTCAAAAAGGTTCACTTCCCATTAAATGGCCATCCTCCTTCAACATCACAAATCTACTATAAACGTGTGACCAATAAGCCATTAAGAATAAATACATTTTTCGTTATGTTAGAATTGCATTAATAAACAACCTGAGGAGTTGTCTTCAACACTGTGCGAAGGAAAATCTGCGCCCCGGGCAAAGCCTGATTTTGGCGCCCCTTCTAACCCTCAATCCCGCTCCTGACGCCCGAAACGTCTTACGTAGTGACGATATTAGCGCCCCCTAGATTATGCTCTTGGTGCCGATGCCCCCCAACGCCCTCTCTTTTACATGGCTCTGGTTGTCTTACTTGCCCTGACAACAGTGTATTGCAAGCAAAACCAACCGTTTATCTGAATATATTCAAATACAACAAACAAAGATAGAAGCTACGGATGTACGTTGGTGTGAGTAGTTCAAATACATAATTGGAAACTTATATATAATTGTGTGAAATAAATACATATATTTGTTTATCGGTTCTCAGTCGATCGATCGGCTTGAAGTTTCTCGTGAACTATACTGCAGTCTATTTGTTTGGTTTAAACGAAATGAGATTTTCAAATGTAATAACTTTTAACGATTGAATTAAGATTTTGATTGTTTTGTTCAATCGTAAAAAAGTGAGCTAGTGACAACTTAAGAAAATTATAATTTCATTTAGTCCCGCTTAAACATTTGGAATAGCCTATAAAGCCCGTTTTTGTATTTATTATGATGATGGCAATATTCATGAATGATCTATACATGCGGCATAAGAATATATAAGGCGGTCTACGTATATTTTGTGAGGAGTCTGCACTGATTACGCAAGGAAATCACTGTCTTTCTAAATCATTCATAAAGAGTAAGAAATATAAAAAATAATCAATACAACTGAATATGACAATAAAAGAACTAAAACTAAACACGAAATTGAACTAATTCCGAAACTACACATAATTACAGCCGTCATTTGTGACCTCTAATAAGCTTAGTCGATTGGTTACAGCCCTGAATGATAATTAGAGATCGGACAGATGTATACAATGACCAATTAAAATTCTAATTATTTAGTATTCATATGAGCTTTTTAAACTTAAAATTGCCAACACCCTAATCCAGAAATTAGCAGGTTATAAGACTATGAAGAAAAAACGCACTGGAAGCATAAACAATCTAAGATGATATTAAACAACATTACTTAATACCAGAATCTTAACTACAATCCCATATATTTAGACGCCTCTTTTAAATTTACTGATTAACATATAGCTTATATTTTATTTTAAAAAGTACGCTCATGGATATTGAATAAAACAATTTTTAATTGGTCATTGCATATATTTGTCCACAATAGAGAATTGACTTATGCCCCTATTCATAAACATTCATTACTGTGTAACGCTTCATTATATTATAACAGACCGTTAAACAAAATTTTCTATTGAAATTTTCCATAGAAAGAGATTGTTTTTAAATTTAATATAGTAAAGCGTTATACAGTTATAACGTTTACGAATATGGGCACTAGATTGCAATATTTTAATCATGCATTTTTATACATACGTATGTAAGTACGTCCTATATTTATTTTTCATATGTAACTAATTTTTCGTTTCTTTTTCAGGTGAGTTCAACATGATATTACATTTGATGTTAATGGTCTACTGGGTACGTATGTGAGTTATAATATTTAACCTGAGAAATTATAATAATATTCTCACATATTTTGATGGAATAATTAATGTTCATGAAATATATTGCAAATGCGTTTCGTAGATGTATCATAATTATTTGCTAATAAATGATCGAAGTATCCTATTTATCAATATATGTTGGAATGGGCATTTAATAATGGTATGTAATACGTTATACGCATAGTATACGTATAAAATATACACGTAACCATTATGGCTATTGAATTCAACAGATATCATCAGTAACGTTATTATCTTACTTTACTTACTTACTTTCAAGTACATTATTTACATTTAAAAACTAAATAAAATGACGAAAACTATTGCTAAGAATAGCATTTAAAAGTTATAACGTGTTACTAAATAATATTTAAAGTCCTTTCTACATTATACTTTTTTCAATACTATCCAACTCTGACGTCATTTCAACTTTTGATACTACAGAATATAGTGGGGGGGAAAAAATAAGATAGCTATACCTTCCATCTTTTATTACTTTGTGATACTCGTCACTGCAAACTTAAAAAATTCTAGGTTCAGGGGACAGACAACAGTTTCGTTATAGAACCAATTCTAGTAACCACTTTATAAATATTGTTCAATTGTGCTTATAGTTTATATTTAATTATATGTTTTAAATAAACTTCTTATCAACTTAATAAACTTCTAAAAGATAAGATGTAAACAAAAACTAAAAAGTTGGTAGTTGGTACGACTGAGAAGTATACAGCTGTCATCCCAAAATTTGACTGGAGGTAGTTTTGAAAATAGTGTAGTTTGTAGTGTAGTATCGAATGTTGGAAGGAAGAATTGTGTTTCACATTATACTTTTTACATCAGTACTACGCAAAAAATCTGTAGTGCTTCGCAAAAAAGTACAATGTAAAATGGACTTAGTAGGAGTATATAGTAGGACGATCTTTTAAGATGGCTGTTAAGGGCATCTAGTAGAAAAATATCGAGAAAGCAACTAACAAGTCAAATATCACGAATACAGACCGTTTATAGACATTAAGCTAATGGTGTTATTCTGAACAAATGGCCGTAACAGCTGTTTATTAACATTACTGTTATTTACATCGATGTAATTATCAGCGCAATGTTATCCTCGACGTTTGGGGCGGGTATTAGGGTAACAGCGTTAATGTTAACCAGTAGCGACGGTTGTTTATAGTGCTGTTAAAATTAACAAGTTCTTAACAAGACTTCTTAACCGGACCTCTTGTTGCAATAGAAGTCTACTACAGAAACTCGTACTGTCGAATTTACTGAAATGGCAGCGTGAACGTCACGTTATGTACCTGCGACGGGATAGAGCGCCCCCCTCAAGCACTAAAAAGAACACGCTTCTGAGGGATTGTTTTTCTTGTAATTGAACGTGAGCATTTTAACTAGTCCCTGAAGTTTTGGGCCCAGTTATCGATTCCCAGCAATATCTTACTTCTGACTCTTCCAAATTCATGGCGCGTGCCTGCCCTGTATTGTCTTTGATTTTTAGGGAACGTAGTACAAAGTTACTTGCATATGGAGTAGTGAGTAGTGGGTATTTAACGAGCAGCGGGTAATTAACGGGCAGTGGGTAATTAACGGGCAGCGGGTAATTTTTTCTGCAACGAACTGGTAGCGAGTAATAACTGCGGAATTGTATCGGGTACCCAGTTTCAGAAATTTTAAATTTTCGTCCTAGTTAAAAACAATAGCAATTTGAAAATGAAAAGTGTTCGGGTAAGACGACATGCAATTTTATCTTGGGCGAAACGAATAATGACCTAAAAATTTCAAACCAATCGCTGTAAAGGAAAATATAAGAATGCCGTCAATTGGCGTCATCCGTATCGAACGTGTTAAGGTATTGTTACTTAGTGGTTTTGTTAGTTAGTCTTCTTATTGCTATTTAAAAACTAGTTGAGTACAGTGACAGCAGATGTCGAGTGGCATGAGTGCGTTCCGGTATTTGTAATTGGTGTTTTACATAATTCCAATTTATCGTACACAGAATCAGTGTCATGTAAAATCCCACCAGCTGGTAACGTGTTAATTCCATGTCTATTAATTTTAATAACACAATTTTGTTTAGTACTTATAAATTAATGTTCCAATATCTAAAAGTTGGAGGTCTGCCGTTTATTCTTGTCATTTAATACAGTCATTTAGTTGGTCATTATCCGGAACAAAATTATACCCAGGTACTAAAATTCAGCCAAAAAATATTTTATGTTGGTACGGTTAATGGCGCAGAAAAGCGTACATGGCTAAGAATTAAGTGGATTAAGAAAAGTGACAGTCAACTTGAGGATGAGAGCATTTTATGGGATTATAAAAGTTTGTGAGAGGCAGAAGATGCTTTAAAAATAAATGTTGATTACTCTGCATTAATCATCAGTCTTACGATCAATATTTATTTATATTTTAACTTGTTTTAAACAGACAATAAATATGAATTAGCCTTTAACTGCTAAGATAAAGAAATATTGTCGGAGATTACATTATTTGGAAGTCTTCTTTTTGCTTTTAAAAGATTAAATTAAGTGCAAAATAAATTGTTAAAAAGATCGTGTGTTAGTATCGAGTTGTTAATAAACTGTATGCGGGCTTAGTTTATTACAGTCCAAGAAATACGCGCACAAATACGACATCATGCTTAATTATCAATGTCAAAAGTCATTGTAGCAACATTTCAATGCTATAGTCGTCGTAAAATTAGCAGGTATCATATAAACACGTGACTGGAATAGGGGAATAAGGCAATATTTCAATTCTAGTTTTTTAGAAAACCTTTCAATATTTTTGTTTTTCTTTTAACTAATTTAATATATGTATTTTAGTTTACAACCTTATTGGCTTAAAAGTATTTAGATCTTATTTTCAATTTCTACAAAATTTCAGTCTATTGTGAATGCAGTATCAATTGTGTTGGTCACAACAGCTAGCTTACAGTAGGGATGGGAAAAAAGCGTCGATGTATCGAAAACATCGATGTTTGTTTTAAAAACATCAATGGTTTTACCATCGATTGTCAGATGGCGATATTATCGATAAAACATCGATGTCTACTACCAATGTCGATGTTTAAACTTTGAAATTCAGATACTACTGGTAGAGCGCTGGAATCTTAAAATTTAAATTTTTATTAATATTAGTACACAAAATATAAGCGCCATCTATTGTGATAGAACAATACTAATAGTGTTAGTTCTTATTCTTCTTTGCAGTTAGCAGAATAAGAAAAAAATAAGAAGAAACTTCTAATTTTTGCAAACAATGCCAACGATCAACGGCGCCAACAAACTTGTTGCTTTTTGAGTCTTGTTGACACTTTCCCAGTTGCTATTCCTCCAATCCCTGGAATTACCGTATTGGGAAATATAATTATAATTTAATTATTAATAAAACTCTTATTAGGATTATTATATTGTAATGTTAGTGTAAAATTAATATTAGGATTGCTATGTTAGTGTTATAAAAAAATTTAATATGTATTTCAACTTGAAAAAGAAATTTAAAAAAATGTGTATGACAGTATGTTATTTTTATGTTAAATAATATAAAATTAACATTAAGATTACTATATTAGTATTATATTAAAATGCAATATTTCATTTTAGAAATATAAAAATAGTAGGACCAAATTAGTATTGTTATATTGGGTAATGTTAATGTGAAATTAATTGCTATTAAAAAAGAATATTTCTATTTAATAATCTAATAAATGCTTTTTGTGTATTATATGTTACTTTTTTTCGTATTTTGTCTTTACATTATTAAATAAAACCTATATAATATAAATAAATAGCTTTTTTTAATATTAATAAAACATCGATGTATCGGAAACATCGATGTTTTACCTTCGATGTTTTTTCAACATCGATAGTAAGCGCCGATGTTAACATCGATGTTAAACATCGATGTTTTGCCTTCGATGTACAACCCTAGCTTAGAATTTAGTTATATACAGGGCTTTTTTGGGAATTGTTTAAGCATTGCTTGGATCTAAATCCAGTATTAAAAAAGTTATTAAGACTTGATTAAAAACAAGTAAATCATAAGCAATTCCGATGCTTCATAGCCACCGCTGTGTTTTGCCGCGTTGTTTTGATGTCTTTATAAAACGTCATGTTAGCACGGCCATGCTGTTGTTCGATGTTTTCTGTTTCCTCCTATTGCTTTGGCTCGTATGGCTTGCTGTCTTTGGTTTTCATACATGGATAATGCCTCCCGTGTAATTCTTCTCCATATATTCCGTTTTTTTCCAACTCTTCCCAATTATGGCAGCTTACGATTGCATTTTTAAGTGTCTGTAGTATCACGTCTATGTATCTTTTCCTCGGGGCTCCTCCATTACGAACGCCAGTTTGCAGTTCAGAGTAAAGTATCTGCTTCGGTAAGCTTTCTCCTGGCATACGTATTACGTATCCGACCCATCTAAGTTGGTTTTGCATGAGTAAACACTCTATTTTATTTTCAATATGTTCTTAGGCATCGTTGGTGACATCTATCAAAAGTGCGATAGTGTCGGCGGTACGGGGTCCATGTTTCTCTCCATGAGGCTCTCCTTTTCGATGCTCAGTGGTTCAGTAACTTAGAAATGTACATTTTGTGTAGTAATTGCTTTAAGTGTTACTGTTTTTTATTCATTGAATCTGCCAGTAGAACGATCATAGTAATTAAGTTAAAACAGATTTATATATATCTCAAACCTTAATACACATTTTTCGCTATAACGGCCTTTTCAAATTACGACTAAGTTTCGATTTACAGACTAAATGCTACATTATACGGCCTATGATGTCACGTGTTCCGCATGGACCGCTCCATCTGACATTGCAAAACATAAATGATTTTTTCCACGACTATGTAGATATACATTCATTACAGGCGTATCTGTGATTAGTAAATGTAGCACGTTCTCCGCTTCTTTTTATTACACACCGCTGACCTCTTACGTAATGAGCTCTTTACGTATCAGGTTCAGCTCATTATACCATGAGTTCAAAAAGAAATTACATAAGGGTTTTCTGTGGAAAAGTAAAATAATGTCTATTGCAAGCTTTATATAACAATTTACCATTACGAAAATGTGATTCAATCATTAATTTTTTGTGTTCTATTGTAAAAACCATTATAATTGTAGTTTTATTGAATTTTCAATAGAAACTTATGATAACAACAGTGATGAGAGTTAATTAATTGACAGTTAAAGCTTGCAGTACACATTATTTTATTTTTCCACAGCCAACCCTTATGTAATTTCTTTTTGAACGCATGGTATAACAGGTGCAAGCAGCAATGGCCGACCATTGCTAGGCAACTAAAATGAATTCTAAATAGGTTGAAAGCATCAAGCGTGTCAAATTACTGTTAGTATGTAAAGGAAACCGGATTAAAATTAAATAATATATTAGTTAAAGTCGAATTTTGCAAATATATTTTTTGATAGAGTTGGTCTTGGTCAGTCAGTTAATCAGTTCAAGCAAGAGTAGTTATTTAAATTGAATTTACATTCCGTATGACAACGTACATTGTCGTTGCTAGGCAACGTAATAAATAGTTTGAAAGCAACTGCCAAATTATTGTTAGTTTTTAAAGGGAGGTGAATAAAAATTAAATAAGTAATTAAGTAATAGTCGTGGAAAAAGCATAGTATGAAACTTACATGGAATAGTCATTTCTCACTCGTGTGAATTGCGCTACTCGCCTGCGGCTCGTGGCGCAACTTTCATACTCGTGTGAAATGACCATCATCACATGCTCGTTGCATAATATACTATTGTTATGTAGCATTTCGCTTGATGACCTACTTTCCAGGAACTTATCTCGGCCCTATAGCGAGGAATATTGTTATTATCCAGTAAGTAAAAATATGTTCTATCTTCCCTTATGACGACACGGCTGATCGATGTTGAACGAAAATTTTCAATGGCTCGTGGGCGTTTATTCATTTTATAACACATTTATCTTAAGTAATTTGGCATTTCAGAATACCCCTGTTAAAACAAAGCCTATTTTATGCCCCCAGTTGTCTTGAAACCTTTATTGTAACGACATAATAATTATTGTTAAAAATTTCTACGAAAAATTTGTTTTCCGGAAATGATTCAGCTTTCAAACTGTTACATAAATTGTTGTTTACTTGAAAAAACATACCACAAAGAAACAATTATCATATCAGTTTTGCTTGATAGTAAAATAAGGTGTCATTCGTAGAACTTGTATGAATTGTATTTTTTAAAATGCTAGTTTTGGAATTATGTAGTTTTAAAAACGAAAGACCTTTCTCAACTTTTTATTCTTATACTTAACTAAGGATTACCTTTTTTATTACTGTTTCACTAGCACACATCCTTAAATAATTATATATTTGTTTCATTATCATTTTGAATCATTTTATGTTTCGCAGATTTATATAATTATATTTTTGTTAAATATGTGAACGTCTTTAAAATATTTCAACATGTTATTTTAGATTTCTTCTAATCCTATATCATTTGAGAAGAGTCTCAAATGCCTATTTAGCAACATACTTTTTGAAACAATACTTTTATTCTTGTTCAAATTCTTTCTAAACATTTTGTTGTTCTCAGTAAACATTTTCTGTTCATCGCCCCTAATTATGCACGAGGTATAGTTTTTGCTGCTCTTATTTTTATTATTAGTTTAAATTTGTGTTCTTGCTGGTGTAAAGCAGTTTTTCAAATGTTTCCATTCTGTGCAAGATTTCCACTTATTTCTGCAAAATACCAACGACATATCGATAAATGTATTTTTCTGCGATTGTTAAAAATCCCACTATATATCAGTGTTTTTGTGCATAAAACGCGTGTTTGTTAAAATGTTAAAAAAAGTCTCATAAGCGTTTCATATTTTCACATTTTCCATAAGCATATAACATCGGCGAATGAGGGCCAAAAAACGATCTCAAAGTTTTGCAAGAGCTTATGGAGACAACAGAACCATCTCCAAGGACTGCAGGTGTGTCCGTACAGTCCAGAAAAGGATCAGCATTGCAAAACAATGAAAGTCAATTCGTTACCTTAACTTCAAAAATCTCAAATGTGAGTTGTGTCCTAGATTTTTTATTTTAATTGTAGGCAGTCGTATAAAAAATATTGTATGAAACTCATGCATAAAGGGTTTTATTTCACTCATGGGAATGCTGCACTCGCCTAAGGCTCGTTCGATCAAACTACCCATTCGTGAAAAAAAGTTACTTTATGCACTTGTTGCATAAATAACTATTAGCCACATTTCAAAGCCTTCGGATTTCCAGTATTGCGCTACATATAATTGTCTGTTTTGTTTGTCTTTTTAGCTTTTATGTTGTGTAACACTGTCATAAACAGTAATTTCAAAAATAATCACAAAAGTTATTACAAACATATCAAACCATTTTCTCTTCAAAATTCAAAAATTCCATCATATTTACATTAAAATTTCATGTTTCTAAATCCTACAATTTCCGTATTTGTTAAAAGGTTACTTTTTTATCGCACACAGATTACTACGGACCCACGTATATTATAACCAGCTTCGTATATACGGTTCTTTACTGCGGCCATGCACGCCACTCCTCTGGGAGGATGACCTGGGGGACCGTATCAAGGCTGCTCTCCGCCCTATTATAGAACTTGATATTTATAACACGGCTCGAGCTGTAATTTAATTTTTTTGTGTTTGTTCTTGTTTTATGGTAGGTGTGTTTTTATGCATATTAATTTTTTCTTCGAGAATAGTAATTACTATAATACTAATAAAGTTGATTTTGTGTTTGAGTTTTTCATTTGGAAAATGTATTTTATTGATTTTTGTATTATACTTAATGTATTTATTTAACGTACATATAGGAGCAATTCTCTCTTCTTGAGCATTTTCCATCGGTTTGACTTAACGGTCTCACTCACTCTTCCATCTGGTCCCTTAAGACAGTGCTCCAACCCATCGATTGCGACATCCTAAGAGTTTGACTCGATGATTTTGTATTAAATGAAGAAAAATATCCGCTTCTCCCATAGTGTGCTTTGGAAGCAGTGGCGACTCAAGGAAAGATCTAATAGAGGTGTTGTAACCAGAATTATAAAGATTTTCTTTCGGGAAAGTAAATCATTATTAAGATGGACAGAAAAAGTTTAACTACATATACGTATACAAATAAAATCATATAAAATATAGAAATATTACATTTTATGATTTAATGTGTATTAGCCAAGTAGAAGAAAATGTTATATGTGCAGTACAGAACGTGCGATATCCTGCATTCTTATTAATTCTTTAAAAATACAAAAAAAAAATCTGTTTTCAAACGTACACTTCGCAAGTTTTTAAGTGCAAAAGACTGGAGCTCCGAGAGTGTATAATAAGCTGTTACTCCCACTCCAGTGCTTACAGCACATAGTACGACATAACTTGGAAACAAACTACTTGTTCTACGCATGACGCACGGCAGTAGTGAGGATTTGTAATAAAAAATTAAGTATATATAGAAATAGAAAGAGTGAAAAATATCATAAACGTCTGTAATGTTTAAATAATTTAAATTTTGCGAGTGCTGAAGCTCTTAAGGATTCCACACACCAAAGCGGCCGCGGTGGTGGCCACGGTGGCGATAATGAGCGGCCTAACGCAACCTATACAATACAATGAGACCACGCACATACAAGCGTTCCGCTATCTGAGAACGGCGCCGAATGCAGCGTTCAGTCTGGCGATCACCAAACACTGGCGGCCAAACTCGACGAGTTGCGTTAGGCCGCGCGATATTCATTGTTTATATACCACAGAGTGAATATATTTAAGAAAATAATGTCGAAAATAGATAATTTAACAGAAAAAATCATAGATCAGTAAAGGATCATTTAATTTTGTATGACTTAGTACATCCTGATTACAAGAATATTAGGAAAATAAATAAAGTGTGGTACGAAATAGGAAAAGTTTTGGAAATTGATAGTAAAGTCTGTTCCAAACGATTAGGCGGAACTAGATTTTGCAATCTAGTTACTTTCATCGTTTAAATAATGCTTTTCAGCCGTTTTGTTTAAGCTTTGTAAATCATACTTGCAACACACATTTTTTGGTTAAGGTTAATATCATTTTAAAATGTCATTTTCTTTATATTTTGATTTTTTGTGTTATTCTTAATACAAATATCCCATTTATTTATTTTTGGTCATTAAAATATGTAAGAAAATTAATTTGAGTTTGACATATGTCATTCGTTTCCATGGTTTCATTGTTGGAATTTTAAATTTTAACATTCCAAAGGGGAAAAATGTTGAAACTTTATGTTGAACCAAGTGTGCTAATCCAGTAATTCATATTAATAAGTAGGCTTACAAAAAACATATAATATATATAAAAAATAATAGTTGTTGATATAGTCTGTCATATATATTGTATTGTGCTTTAAATGTGTTAATATATTTGAGTAATTGTGTTACGTTATGTTTATATATTTTGTTAATTGCTCAACCACATAGATGCCCGTCTAACAAAAAATGAAATAACCCAAGCAAGGTCCAATATTATCATACAACTATATACCTTGATTCACTAACTGATCGCTACCGCTACCGCCACTCCCACCGCGTCAGTGTGAGGAGACCTGATCGCTACCGTGGCCGCCACCGTGGCCGCCACCGCGGCCGCTTTGGTGTGTGGAATCCTTTATGTACCGGCTCGTATGCAGTGGTGGCTGAGACAGGGTGGCGCTAGGACAGTGTCCTCAAAAAAAAAATAATAAGAAAAACTGAAATTAAAATCTTATTTATAATTTAAAATTGCATTAAACTAGCTAAACATATCTGCGTATATTTATTTTTATTATTTCTAATTCAAAGATGTTTTATATAAATATTAGATTTTAAAAATTTAGATCTAGAAAACAATGCTCAGGAGGACACTACACGTTAGTGTCCCGGTACAGTATTGCCACATGCGATTTATAATGCTTTTATCTACGCAAGTAATAAAAATGAACTGGAAAGGGCAACAGCGGCAAGTTGTTAGTGTGAATGTGTTGATGAATTTAGCCCGGCGGCCTTACCTTCGTTTGATTTAATTTTACGTGAAACTGGATACAGTGCGTTATATTAAAACTAACGTGCTTAACTATGAAACTAGAGTATTAATAAAAAATATTGGTTCTCATTGGCCAAAATTGAATATTTCACAATGCCACAAAAATGGAAATAGGACATTAATAGGGAGTTCAGTAAAAAACAATGATGATAATTGAGAATAGGGGACCAGAAGTTACAATTAAAAAAAATATTTATAATAAAAAATTATTCACTGTGAAGTCGTACTTGGAAGTATAATTTGAAAGCGAAATATTTTTAATGTCATTATGGTCAACTTTATTCTTTAGGTCGTTAAATTTATTTACCAACTTATACATCGCGGTTTTGAGAAAAATCATGTTCCCTCTACCTTAATAAATTGTGTATATGAATTCTAAATATGTTTCACAGGCCAGATTGACTTAGATTGGGGTCCAGATATTTTAAAATCACTGAGAATGGGTGGGTGAAAATCTGAAAATCATTTTAGAACGTAGGGAAGAAATTCTCAAAATCAATTAAAGACAAGGGGAGTGGAGAAATTCCGAAAATCTTTTGAGGAAGTGGGGATGGTGATTTTAAAAAAATAAGGAGTAGATATTTCATGCGAGCCGTTTGATACTTATTGTTGGGCCAGATTCGGCCCGCGGGCCGTAGACTGGGCACTGCAATATATTGATCAAAAAATGTCCACCCAAATATTTTACCACCAGCCGCTCGTATGTATTGGAAGTGAAGTACTACTTTGATTCCACTAACTTTGTGAGACAGCTTTAGAAAATAATAAAATGCAAGTATCGTGTCCGTAATACTGAAGTTCATTTTCTAGAGGCTGGCAGTGTCTAATTATGACCCGAATTATAGTGCACTTTAGGATAGTATGCAAATACAGCTGTTAATTTGGAAGTGATATTATTATTTAAGATTTATTTAAAAATAGATTGAGAAATCTCGTTTTCTGAAATTTATTGTAATACTTTAATAAGCAACATCATGATCTGGGAATTATTATTCTCTTCTTCAAAATTGCATGAAATAATAATGGTATATTTGTTTCAATAGTATGGATATATTTACCGACCGCCAACATATATAAGGGAGGTATTGTGATCATACCAATTTTGACATTTCGAGATTTCTATGGATCTCCACGAATTGAGGTCCCTACATAACGTTTTGACTATTTTTAGCATGATGTCTGTCGGTCTGTCTGTCCGTCCGTCCGTCCGTCCGTGTTCACGTGTAGAGCAAATTCAGCTAAAAGGATTTTTATGAAACTGCATATTTAAGCTTTTGACATCAGTGGCACGAGTTGATCAACTTCTGGTAAAAATCGGTTGACTAGAAATGGGAGTTTACTCGTGTCGATTTTAAGATTTTTGCGAATATTTAGCAACAGAAAAATATTTTGAAAAAATTTATCTAACAAAAGTTGCTATTAAATGCAATAACTAATAACTTTTATTTGAGACGTTTTTAGATAAAACGAAAAATTTTGAAAAAATTTTAATAAAATTTTTCGAAATTTTTCCAAATCTCAATTTTTTCATACTTATATGTAACTATAATGTATTTCCATGATCATGATAAATAATATCTCTGTTAGAAAATATTAGGCCAAGTTATTTCTACTCTGCTTCTAGAATGTATTCCCTGCTGTATATTAACTTAAAATGCATAGAACGAAAAATAATTAATTATATGTCTATAAACAAAACGAGATAGACTGCACAAAAAAAAAAATATATTTAATAAAATACTATGCTGAACCTTTTAGTATCACCCAAATTATTAGCAAATTCAGAAGCCGTAAGAACGAGGATCACAAAAGAAATGCGGGGTAAACTATTACAATGGACGGGTACGTGATGAGGATGACGGAAAAGGGCACAATGGTAAGGAACATCTGAAGATTTGTAGATCTTAACATCTTAACACAGTGGTTTCCAACCTATTGTGGTAGAAGGTCGTTTTTCTTATTACATTTCACCCAAAATTTTATTATTTTAGATACTTATTAAGTCGACAAATTTAACAAATCAGCTGTGGCCACCACAGGACCGACCGCCATCATAAAGTACTTGTATAAAATACATTCTAGCAGCAGAGTAGAAATAAATTGGCCTAATACTTTCTAACAGAGATATTATTTATCATGACCATGGAAACGTTACATATAAGTGTGAAAAAATTGAGACTTGGAAAAATTTCGAAAAATTTTACTTAAATTTTTCAAAATTTTTCGTTTTATCAAAAACCGTCTCAAATAAAAGTTATTAGTTAGTTGCATTTATAGCAACTATTGTTAAATAAATTGTTTCGAAATATTTTTCTATTGCTAAATATTCGCAAAAATCTTAAAATCGACACGAGTAAACTCTCATTTCTAGTCAACCGATTTTTACCAAAACTTGATCAACTCGTGGCCATTGATGGCAAAAGCTTAAATATGAAGTTTCATAAAAATCCTTTTAGCCGAATTTGCTCTGCACGTGTACACAGACAGACAGACAGACGGACGGACGGACAGACAGACAGACAGGCGGACGGACAAACAGATCCATCGAAATCTCGAAATATCAAAATCGGTATGATCACAATACCTCCCTTATATATGTTGGCGGACAGTAAAAATGAAACAGGCCTTCGAACATGAGTAGTGTATGTCACTCATCAACAATGTCTAGTTTCTATTTCGAATTTTTCTCTATCTGTCTCAAATAACACACGTCTCGCGCCTGAAGGGCGTATAGTTTGCTAGATCCTGATACTGGTGTATCTACAAGGGAGACTTTTTTGGCGAGAGAACCGAATGCTAAGTAAGACATTAGAAGCTTATATTCAGTTTTTGATTTCTTGTTGAACCGAATTTACCTAATTTATCATGGTATTCAGATATTTGAAAATGAAAACTCGCTTAAAACTTGTATTATATACCAGCAAACTAATATTGCTTTCCGTATTGTATCTATTACCAATGAGATGGAGAATATTTATTTCTTTCTTATATTTATCTTAAGTCCCATTTTTTCAGCTTTGAAACTTTTAAGTTTAGAATATGGAAATGAATAGCTAAATAAGTGGTTATCTGCTAGAAAGATCTGACTTTATATAAATATATATATATATATATATATATATATATATATATATATATATATATATATATATATATATATATATATATGTATGTATATATATATATAATACTATGACATTTGAATTCAACATTAGATTATTTCAGTCCCTTTCAATTTTATCTAAATCTTTTAAACTGCAGTCAGATTGATTTGGTTTCCCATACTTCCACTTAAATTAAATTTAGTTTCATTTGATTTCTTATGTTAACCTTTAAGACTCTTTTTGAAGTGTGCTTTTATTAAGTGATTAGGTCTGGAAAACGTACGATATTGGCCGAGATTTCAATCGAATGAAACGATTTCTGATTCAATCCGAAATATCACGACGTATGCTTCGACGCATTAATTTTTCCCTTCAAAACAGTTTAAATTTATCTTCTTTTTATATAAAGTTATGCACAGTCTTTCAAGTAAATGTTTGCGCTTTTATAAGAAAATGTAAAAAAATTATATAATAATAGAACGAAAATATCTTCTAACAAATTCTAACAAATCTGTAAATGTTATGACAAGCTTAATACGCTAGGACATCATATGAAAATTGCTAGTATTATTTTCATCAGGAATATATTCTTTAAAAAAACAAAAAGAATGCCAACATAGATGGAAAGATAATATTAAAGAGAGTCTGATGTGAAAAAGATAAGCTTAAATAACTGGTGAAAGGTTGTAAAATATGCAAGAGAGTTGAAGCAAAATATAAAAGAGGTGATTATCCATCGATGACAGGAAAATCAATTATTACGATGAGGATAATTATTAGCTGGTAGTTAAATGGCG
This sequence comes from Liopterus haemorrhoidalis, assembly GCA_963971575.1. NCBI lineage: Eukaryota > Metazoa > Arthropoda > Insecta > Coleoptera > Dytiscidae > Liopterus > Liopterus haemorrhoidalis. Next base: position 127,586,751 of record OZ020611.1, read on the forward strand.
CCTACTGAATAATTTTAAAAATAGTATATGGATTCGCCCATTTTGATTATTTTCATTAATCATCTGCACCTTGCGCCTATTGTAGGACGTTGAAGGATTTGCCAAAAAATATTTGCTCTAAGACATTAAACATGGGTTCGTCTCTATGTATATAAAAGGCAACGTCTGTCTGTCTATTTTAATGTATGCTTTTCACTCACGAACTGCTGATCCGATTTTTCTGCATTTTTTTTTTTTTTTGTAGCTACATTATCTGGTCAGGTTTTCGCCTGTTTTATTAAAATCTGTTCAGTATTTCCAAAGTTACGACAATTTTTACTGGGAGTAGGTGCACCAATAATGTTGCTAAGGAACATAAACCTTCCAAAATTATGTGAACAGTTTAAGAGACTATATAGTAAAGGCAACTATTATGACTGGGTGCTGTACAGACGAAAAGGTTGTAATCTCTAGCGTATTAACGATTCCCGCAATTTAATCAATTTTGTTCAAGCGCCTCATAACTGAATACCCAAAGCCCGAAATGGAGAATTCTGGTGGAAGATATTTGAGGCTTCCAAAAACCATAATTGGGTCTAATAGCCAATGTTGTTGATGATGATGATATCTTGATTCGACATCAGCGATTCTTAACCTTTGTGGCGATCTATATTTAATATAAATTCTTGAATCAATATGAAAATATTTTAATTTTTGTACTATCATTTATTTTAATTAATAGTTATTGAAGGTCAAATTTTGAACTTTCATTCTTATTGAGATTCCCTGAACATTTTTATACCAACTTTCCCCGTCGCGGCGGTGCGAGACTCATGGTTGGACAAACTTGACAATATTTAAATGATTTGTTTTAATATAGTATTCGTAAAAAAAAAATTCCACGATTTCACTGTCATATAAAACACGAAATGTTTGCATTTATTTTGTATACAGTAAGTGTCGTTTATTGTGGTTTATCAGTACGGGTGTTCAGGGTGTGCACCACACACGGGCGGTATAACGAAGTGGCGGCATGTGGGGTCAATTTTAGTAAAATCCTACTAGTAGATGACGGTTAGTACACAGGTGGCATTTTGATTCGATTCTAGTAAAGGGCAGTTTTCTGAATGTTTGCACACAGGCGGCTGATATCCACCTGGCGGACCTTATTGTGACCTCCAATTACTAGAATTAGCCGCTTTATGGAATCAAATTTAAAAGAACCAATTAAAATTGGTAAAATTCACTGCAGTTTAGTCGATTATCTTAGGTATCAGTTTCAAAAGAATTTCAGATATATATTTCGAATACTCGTGAAGCTATTGTCGTCCAGAAGACAGTACTTGAAGAAGCGGGTGGTGATAATTATGATTATACAGGGTGAGGCAACACTTATGTTCACCTCGATTATTCCTTAATAAAAAGAGTTATAAAAATATAGTTCAAGTAAAACTTATTCGGGGTAATAGGGGTCAGACTATAGTGGTATCAAATATTTTTTCCATTTCTTTTGCAAGAGGCACGGTTGTTAATAACTATTTTTCAAATTTCACTACACATATTGTTTAACACCTTATTATAGAGCTTTTTTCCCTCTTTTCAATGGTGTAAAACTTATATATCTTTACATAACAAAATTTTTGAGAAAAACTACATTTTGTGGTCTTAAAAATAATAAGTTATTAGTGACTCATGACAGTAATCTACCTATTGAAACATTAGCATGCATTTGTTTCCATTATTTATCAACAAATAAGTCGTCATTTTGAATGCCACAAAATGCGATTTTCTCAAAATTTTGTTATGCAAGGATTACAAGTTTTACACCGTTGAATAGAGAGAAAAAAAAAAGTTCTATAATAATACGTAAAATAATACGCGTAGTGTAAATTGAAGAAAAATTATATTTTGTCGGACTACAAAAAAAAAAATTCTGACACGACTATCGTCCGACACCCATTGCTCTTTTTACTAAGGAAATAATCGAGATGAACATAGGCGTTGCTTTACCCTGTAGACACTTACATAATGTTAAGAAAATCTAAGCTAAATCTATTTATAGACCTAATAGTGCAAATTCATGACGAACGAAAATAATTGAATATTTTAAATAATTTATGACATATTGTACATAAGTCAAATTTTTCATGTTTTCTAGTTTTAATTAAATTTCTTCATTTGGTAGGCAGTAAACGGTAATTTAGTAGTTATATAGTGAGTAGAATACCAGAAGTGGTATTGTGGTGAATATAATTTTATTTTATCATAGCAAATAACGCGATTCTATTGGCTGTTACCAAGTAACTATTGTTTTTTGTCAACTGTAAAAGAGAATTTTATTACTCGTAATCCGATCACTGAAAAGAAAATGCGACGGACATATTGCGAGATTGCTGATTGTAGGTAGATAAGAAACGTACTCGAATGGACACCACGTGAGTCTACTTGGAATAGTTGTAAACCACTTACTATGTGTACAGACTACATTAATGGCTGGTTGCTAAAGTAAGAATTATCCCTAACTCAAGTTAAAATCATTTGTTTTTGTATGTTGTAACATACAAAAACAAATGATTTTAACTTGGGTTAGAGAAAACTCTTACGTTAGCAACCCGCCATAAGAGAATTGCCGGAAATAGGCTTTTGTTAGGCAAAGCAGAATAGTGATGCTCAATATAGACCTAGGCGTAAGGAGTGGATTGCAATAAATCTAACTAAAAAAATTCGAAAAGGGCGATAGTATAGTACGGTCTTGTATACTAGGAAACATCGTCTAATTAAAAAGATAATGTTGATCTGTTAATTAATTTAATAAACTTGAATTTGAGTAAATTTTAATTGTACGGTGTTTTCGATAATTTTATTTACATAGTAGTGGCATAATTAATGTGTGTCAATCATGTGTTATGTTCTCTCCTCGTAAATTATTTAGCAATTACACTCAAACGGCATTTATTTAAAATATTCTGCAAACAATCCGTTTTTTTTTTTTTTGTGTAATCGTGCGTCCATTTTTCTAAAGTTGTTTCCTATCTTGGTTTTATTAGTTTTTATGTGCGCTATGTTAAATCGCGTGCTCACAGGATATAACGATTATGGTGTATATATACTGCTACATGATGGTATATGGATATTTTTATGGATAATAATAGTGTTTCGGTGATATATGCAGATTGCTTCAGTCTAGTCTGTTTGCTATAAATTAATAATTTTTAATTCAGTAATTGTAGGTATAAAACTTAAGCCTTAAAAGCTTTACGTTTTATGTAGTTATTCATTGTTCGCCATCGAAATCGAATTATTAGTTTAACACGTATAGCAGTTTTTTGTTTTTTGAAAAGCTCACAACATATGGAAATATTTTCACGTAATTTGATATGATTACAGAACAAAACTGGGCAAATTTAAAAATTATAAATTTAAAAGGGCTGTTTTGGGGGCTGCTAACTATTAAACATGAATTATTTCTCTTATTGAAATATTTGAGAAGCTTGTGGCTGCATGTGCTAAACTGTCTGCTGTTGTCGTTTGGCGGTTAAAAAGGGTATGGAAGGTTAAAGGGTTCAACTCCTGCTTGAGTCACATAATTTGTTTAAAAATATTTATACAATTTACAGGTTCTGCTTAGCAATGGCGCACCAAAGGGGGGGGGGGGCTAAGAAGGAAGGAAATAAAAGTAAAAACACACAAACACACTAGAAAATTTTAAAAATAGAGATGAGGACCATTTTTGTTTTAGGTCGTCACTTGTATTTTACAAGTGGAGACTTTTTTTCAGGTCATCGCTTTATATTTTGATAATTTAAATAATTTTGTCATCCCTCCCCCCAACAAAAATTCCTGGGTGCGCCATTGCTGCTTAGTCGTTTGCAACCGGCTATAAACTGTAGCTGCCTTTTTGTGTGGGTTAAAAAATGGATAGCATCCCTCTAGCCCCCTCTTGTATAGTAAATACACACTCGCACGTATAACTTTGAGGACATAATTTTCTATATCATTATAAGAGTAAACTTCAAACCAATGCTGTACCTTATATATTAAGTGATTTTTTAATGTTGGCCAGGACCACGTCAAGCGGTGGTCTTAGGGGTGCCCGCCAAGAGGAATTTCTGGCTACGCTACTGCATATTATTCTTGAATTCTTCTTCTTAGAGTGCTATGCTCGGTGCTCCGAGCGTAGGCTATTTCCACGCATACAATTGTTGTTATGTGTGCTGTCTGTGTAACACAATCGTATAGGACCTAAAATTTACTATCGTGGAATCCAAACTACTAATTATTTTGGGGAAATTTTACTAGGGATTTTACCTCGGTGGTTGCCCTATGTCTTCCGAGGGAGAAACGGTCGAAAAAATGTTACCGGTACCGGGGTATGAACCCTGACCCGCCGCTCAGTAGTCCATACACTAACTGAGCCAGGACCGTTCCCACTCTTTAATTACAGATTGAAAATAAGGTTACGAAATTTGGATACAGGAGGCCTAGACCCACCTCGGGCTGTCGCGCCAATGATGAATATAATTTCACTTACGAGTTACTGGGGGACTCAAATTAAAGTTTTGTAATATCAGGCTTATTATTTATTTAAAAACGCACTTGTATCTAAGAAATTTTTTTTAGATTTAAGAAACGATTATTTTTTATTTAGTTCAATTTTTAACAAGAATATTTGAGGGGCTAGATCACCTCTAATAGGTTTTCCTTTATCTCAAATGAAGTACGAGAATAGAGAAGGGAATTTCGGCTGAGTTTGCGGAACCGGATCAGTGGAGGTCGTTCAGTTTGTTGAGCCGGTTCATTGATCCGGCTCAGTGATCCGGTTAAGTAAATATGTTTTCAAGACACAGGTCGGTCGTTAGTTCGTAGGTAGAACGTCGCTTAGAGCCGGTTCTTGCAATATATGAACTGTAAACATGATCCCGAAACACAGGTCGGTCAGTCGTTCGTTCGTAGGTAGAACGTCGCTTAGAGCCGGCTCTTCCTTAGACCCGTTCAGTTGTCGGTTGTTCGCTCGTAGGTAGACGTCGCTTAGAGCCGGCTCTTCCTTAGACCCGGTCAGTTGTCGGTCGTTCGCTCATAGGCAGACGTCGCTTAGATCCGGCTCTTCCTTAGACCCGGTCAGTTGTCGGTCGTTCGCTCGTAGGTAGACGTCGCTTAGAGCCGGCTCTTCCTTAGACCCGGTCAGTTGTCGGTCGTTCGCTCGTAGGTAGAACGTCGCTTAGCCCCGGTTCTTATCTAACATTTTTGAAACAAACAATTCACTTTATGTAGCTACTGTATTTTAAACCAGATGTGTTAAGTTTATGGCGATGTTTATTGCCCTTATAAATCGGACATCTGGGATTTGGGCAATATTTTTAATATTTTTATATAGTATGGTTGTAAGAAAATACAGACTAAGCCTATTAGTTTCAAATAAACTGCCCTACAAATTGATGACAATAAATAATACACTTTATGATAATACATTACAAGCCGAGTTCTCGCGAAGTTCAACATGACATCGATCCAGATCCGGATCACTCCGGTCACTGCTCACAATCGCCCGACCAATCGTATCCTTGAAACTTGAAACTCTACAGTGAGCCGTGAGCCGGCTCATTTCAATTTGGTGAACCGTGTCACTTCGGTCAGTGTACTGAGTCGGCTCAGTGAGCCGGTTCGTTCATGAACGACCCATCTCTATACGAGAACGTTAGTTACAGTAGAAATTTTAAAATTAGTCCCTTCAAGGCCATATTACTGAAATTATCATTAACGTACTGATGTATTTTTTCTCACTCACACTGGCAGCGTAATAAAATAATTATAAGTGCGTAGTTTGTCTATCGGATTAGCTTATTGTTTAAGCATAGCTACGAGCATGTTCAATGTTCATTTTGCAATAGTGTACCGTTAGGTTCTCGAAACTCTGACTTTGTCTTAGAATTATGTGTCATTCTAACTGAACTATTAGCGTGTAAATTGAAACGCGTTGCTAAAATCTTAAGTCGTACAATTCACAATTAAGCTTGAAGGGACTTCTTTTAAAATTACTGTTGTAGTTTATAATATTATTGAATATGTAAGATCCTCGTGAAGAAAATAATTCTGCGTGGATCGGAAGAGTTCCTCGAACCTAACCTAACCTAACATTTAAGTTAGTGTGACTTCTTTTTCAACGTGTTAATAACTTTTCATATAGTGTAATATTTATTAAAAATTCTATTAAATTACTCTTGCACGATAATTATAAGATAAAGAAGGACCGTAATTATGTTCCTTGATTTTAATTTTCAACCTCAAGACCTCAACAACGCCAACTGCGTTGCATTTTTGTTTTTGAAGGACATGTATATATGCTATATTTCATTTATTTTTTACAGATACCAAATTCATAGTAAACTTAGCAAAGCATGAAATGCTGATTATTTTTATTCACTTCACGAGATAATATTTGCAAATTATTTCATGAATCTATAAAGCAATTTTTAATGACATAATATGGTTTTAAAATTGCTATAAATATATTTTTAATGTTCCATGTGCAATTTGTTTGAATAAAGAAAAAGAAAATATAAATATCTACAAATGTCAGAATACAGATTTTATTCCAGGAATAAAAAATTGTGAAATAAAATGCGCTTGTAAAAATATTAATTAATACACACAGATTCGAACACAAATTGACATCGTTTATTAATATACGAATATTTAAAATCTGTCACATATATCACTTTATATAGTTGCTATCGTTACATATTACAAATGACGTTTCAATATCCCGCCATCCTAATATGTATTATAAATTACTCACAACTGAATCTTATTTTGCCAATTTGGTGGTTCTGATATACGCACAAAAACAAATTTTTTATTTGAACTCAAACCATAAAGTTGTTTACCCGTTCTTACATTTTTATGCTAGCTGACGTGTCCGTACTTCATTTGGTTTTTTGTTAAATACAGTTTTGTTAAATAGTTATAATGATAATAACAAGTGATATTTATAGTTTAGATAGCGTCCACCATAGTCCCCTAAATATTAATATTATTAAATACTGTACTAAACTGGAATAATCTTTTTTTTTCATTCTAAATTTTTACATATATATTTTTGCTATCAAGTAAATAATAATTGTGTCATTTCAAGTTTATAGGTAGCACTACTCATAGCCTTCCAAATATTTATCTTATTAAAAACAACATTCAACAGAAAACAATCGTTTCTTCATTTTAAATCAGTCTATAATACCCTTTTCACACAAGATATTTAAGATATTATGTTAAACTCACAGTGAGTTTAAGTGCTAGTGTGAAAGCGCGTGACCTCGCTTTAACACAGCCTAAGTTTAACACAAATCTCCGTGTTAAAATTAGTACGCATTAGGAATGACGTCGGGTACCCGGGTACTCGCTACCCGACCCGTTAAGGTTCTACCCGGTTCCGAGTTTGAATACTCGCTACCCGTTATCTATCCATTACCCGTTAACTAACGGGTAATTAACGGGTAGCGGGTTATTCACGGATAGTGGGTAATTAACGGGTAGTGGGTAATTAACGGGTAGTGGGTAATTAACGGGTACCAACTGGTACCCGTTAATGGTACCAGTTGGGTGGAAAGCTTTTTCTTGCTCATCACTTGGATTTTGGAAGTGAGGACCTTTTATTTTTCTCATTACTTGGATTTTAGAGGTGAGGACCTTTTTTTTGCTCATCACTCATATTTTGGAGATTGACAAAGTGAAAAATTACTGTATTTCCATATTTTGTAGCGGGTAATTAACGGGTAACGAGTAGTAAATTAACGGGTAGTGGGTATTATCCGGGTAATTGTGGCGGGTACCCAGTTCTAGAAATTTCTAATTCTCGTCATTCCTAGTACGCATTGCCAACACAATTTCTAATTCTGTTTGAATTAGTGCTGTCAACCTTTTATATTATCATAAACAAGAATACTGTGTTATATCGACGTTATAAGAAGTTTATACTTATTGTTATAATTAAATTAGTTATTTTAATAATGTATTTAATACAATACAAAGCTACAATTATTAAGGTAAAAATGTATCGACTTATATGTTAATACAGGTCTAATATAATTTTTATTGTAGTATCTTTATTCTAGATTGGAATCAAATATCCATATATGTTTAATAATAATGCAATATGTGCGTCTGCGCAGACACTTGCAAAACTGGTAAAGGCGTGATACCAACTTGAGAATAAAATTATCATAGCAGATGGCAGCATAGGTGATTTAAACTTCTAGTGTGAATGCAATTCGAGCTTAAACATCAGTGGATATCATGTTCGCCTATCTTAACGTTTTAGTGTGAAAATGGTATTGTATACATATTTGCTGTTAAATAAATATTAAGTGACATATTATGTACTGAATGTTTATAAGTAGAACTTTCCATAGCCTACCCCCCAATATTAATCTTAATAAAAACTTCAATGAACAAGATGTTATATTTCTTCATTTGAGGATATTGTCTTATATTCACCTGTAACATATAGACCAAACAAATATGAGGACGAAATATAGAAAGGTATATATATAAATGTCAATTCTATGCAATCCCCGTACTGTATTCCGTAAGTAACTTATAGTCGTTACGGGTACCTGTACGCAGTTGGTTAAATATGCGCACACTCGTAACGTTACCTGTAAATATTACGGGTGCACGTAGAATTAACAAATTGCCTATAGTTACTCGTACAGCCTATAGATTGCTTACGGAACGTATTATGGATTGCACAGAATTGACCCAATAGCCTCCAATTTTATTACTCTTATATAGATAGATAACTTCTTCAGGTGTAGGTAAAAATATGTTATCATTTACGATTTAAAACAACAACTTTTAACAAATGCACTAGAAAATTTTAAAACAAGAAAACTTTATAAATTTCGCGTAACATGAATACTGATAAATTTTAACTTCAAGCATTACTCTTGTTTCTTAAACAATTTCACTTTCCTTTTAAACATTGTAGAATGGAATAACTCTTTAGGTAGTTTTCAAGATTTTGTAGCTGTAAACCTGTACGGTGTATGAGCAGTGCCGTAACTAGGCAGGGGCACATGCCGGGGGCTCAAAAAGGAAAATATTGGCATAATAATTGTATATGAGTGAGGACCTTTGTTTTTAGTTAATCATTTGTATTTTAGAAGTGAGGACCTTTTTTTCTTTAAGTCATCACTTGGATTTCAGAAGTGACTTTTTTTTTAGAACATCACTTGTATTTTATAATCTTCAGGAGAAAATTAATCTACAGTTAGTTAGTTAAGATTTTTGGCGCACAGCAACAAAGGCTATTTGCGCCTAACGCAGCCCAACTAAATGACAACACTACATATTAAAGTCAATAAATTAAACAATAAATACATAAGTAAAGTCAATAAAAATACGCTTACTCAATAAAAGAAATCTTGCACCGACAAACACAAATAAATAGGATAAAAGGTCTGTTCGAAAAATTGAACAGACTCAGGGTGATGGTAAGAGGATGTAAATGGGCCAATTACCATCGAATGTCACAGTCTAATAATAAAACACATTAAAAAAGGTGCTTAACGTAAAAAAGACCTTAAACATAAAACAGTAAGTTCGATTCTCTCAGGAAGAGTATCAGCCTGTCCATGAGTACTCTGTCGTCAACTAAGACATCCTCAAACTGTACACATTCAGTTATGATGTGTAACACAGACAGGGGACTAAAATTAATCTACAAACACTGACTTAAGTTCTAAATGTTTTACTGGCCTCGTAGGTATAATCAAGAGACCCTTACACTCATGTGTCTGTCTGAATGTATGTACGATAGATATTGAAGCTAAAATTCTAGAGAGTTGATATTTGGCATGCATATAAAAATACTGTGACTTCAAAAATATGTCTCGAAAAATATTTACATATGTACGCATTTTTGGAAAGAAAATAATAATTGTGAACGGGGTATTAACTGAACGTGATTATTAAAATATTCTCTATTTTAAACCGATTTCTGCCAGAAATTTGCCACCTTTTTTTAAATCTTTTGAAAATTATATATATGTTAAATGAAAGTTCGAGAAATGGTTTTGAAAATATTGTTAATTTTGGCGAGATCATAAAAAGTGTTATCCCAGACAAAGCGCGCACACAAAAAATTTTTTTTTTCTTTTTTGAAAACACTTTAAAATTCTAAATTTTCGTGATCAAAATATGAAAGTGGGTACTGTCAGCAGTCGGACTTTTTGTAGGCCTTTTTCCCTTACTGTGTATACCTACGGCGTTCTGAAATGTAAAGTGTAAAAATTCACACTTCAAATCTTTCTTTTTTTTTTTTAGCAAATTGTATTTTTATGCCACATTGTAATTGTGGATCATGTAATTCTAAATTACATGATCCTAACGAAATGCTACTGTCACCTAAATTAAAAATTATTTGTCAAACTTATTTCATTTATATTTTATAAAAATATAAGACCCAATGACAAATTCACGTATAATCTATTTAAATTGTTACGGAAATTGTTTTTATTTATTTGTTGCCACAGGCAGTTTTTCTTTCCAATTTGTTCACAACAAATTTCCCAATTAACAAAATTGCTCCACATTAGACAGCAAATTTTCGGAACATCACAAAATGGTTTTAGTCGTTTGAGCTTTCAATGTATAGGTTATTTATCTTCAATAATTTTCACGTTTCCATGAAGCAGGTTCCCTCGTATACGTCACATCCGGTATATTTGGACGAGTAGTGAGTCATGTGTGAATGCGCGTACGCTGCCGCCACTGCTGTACATGTCACACAGAACACTTGTTTATCTCGCGTCTACCTCCAATGTTCATTTAACATTTTCAGCATGAATATTGGGTAACCTTTTTAACACAAAATCGGGTGTATTCTGTAAGAAATGCGTTAAAATTAGCGTCACGTTAAATTTTTTGTTTTAATACCATATTTAACGACTTTTTCGAAAAAATTTATTCTGTAAGAGCATTTATTAAGGTAGGCGTTAATATCATATATGTTAACGCGAGGTGTTAAAATACCTTGTGAAGAGGCTATATTTACGCACGCGTAGCCGTTAATACGTTCAGTTTTCAAGTTTTTGACAAGAAAATCTTAACCAAACACTTCAGAGTAAATTGAAATATTAAGTGGCGAATTTATTTGAAAAATTGTACAAACATGTTTGTGTCCTATGACATTATAACTGGTTTCCAAAGTATATTAAATAAAACTTGATATAAGTATATTAAATTTTTATTTAGTCAATTTTATATACTGCATTGTAACAATTTATCTCATTTTTGAATAAAATGTGATTTTATTTTATTTTTATAAAGGTGTTTTGTATTATTAATTACTAAATAATTAATTGATTTATTACTCTATTTCTGATTCCGTTTATTTGAATCATAAGAAATTTTAAATATGAACTAAGTTTTACAACCTGGATTATGTGGAATAACATGATGTGATTTTCATTATTATTGTCATCAATTATTTCATCAAATAATGTATCATTAAAATGTATTGCGATATTGTGAGGCACGGCACAGGTATAAGTGATTTTTGTAGCATTCGCAGGATTATAATTTTAACTTGTCTCAACAAAAACCAAAACTGCTCTTCAATAATAATCCATTTACTTCCTTTCTAAACAATTTTTTGAACTTGTATCTGAAAACTCAAAAGGTTTACTTGTATCACAAACATGACGATGGACTATTCTCAGCTCCACTCTGAAGAATTCATTTTAAAGAGTAGTATAAAGTTTCATTTTTGTCTTATAATAATTAATATTCTTACCATATTTTATTTTATTCACAAAAATAAAGTTAGCCATTTTTGCAAACTTACCTAAACACCAGCGTTAACTTCTAAAGCCACCATTTTGGTAGGCGCTTATTGTAGAAAGTTAGATGCCATTTTAACGTCGGTTAAAATTTTAGCACAAATATACTTAGCGAATAGCATTTAAGTATAAAATGGTGTTATAAAAATTAACGTCAGTTTCTGACATTAAGATTTTAACATCTTGCTTAGAGAATAGACAAGATTGTGTTTGTTTTGATAAAATTTTATTAGGAGGAAAATAAATGGTTTTATATAATGGAGAAAAAATAATTTTCTTAGAAGTTGTAAACAATAATTCCTCAGAAATGTGTGTTTCAATTTCCGAATCCGCTTTCAAGTTAAAAATTCCACTCTTTTAATTATTTCTTGTTATTCATGGCACGAATTTAAAATGTCATATTGTTTATTATCTGTAATTATTACCATTCATAATTATTTTGGATTTCCAGTTATTTATTATTATTTAAAAAGGAAAACGATACTTAAGGCGGCGCACAATATTCCTCAATAGTTTTTTATACAAAACAAATAATCGGAAATAAAATTAATAACAATCGATATATCAAAATTTGCAGCGAATTTTTATCTATCTAATAGGATATTTTTAACTGTAGAAAAAACTGTTAGGTAGTTGTAAATAAAAAAAATTGCATTATAGACGCCATCTTGTAAATCAATAAAATATAATATTTTTGACGAAGGCTCTAAGCTATAAGTAATCAAGTCGAAAAAAAATTGACGTATTATTTGAACATTTCTACACAAAACTATATAAATATAAAAGTTATTCGAAACCCACAAATAGATTTAAAAAATTACAGAACAATATCGCTGATGTCAATTTTTAAGTTATTGAGCAATAATATTTTTACTATAAATGTTTCTACAATTAAAACTATCATGTTAGATAGATACAAATTCGGTGCAAAATTTGATGTATAGGTTGATACTAATTTTATTTCAGATTGTTGGTTTTGTATAAGAAACTAGTAACCTCCGGGGGTTATACGCAGCCTTAAGGTGGAAACCACAATTTACTAACCGATAAATTTTTATGGTTTTCAATAAATACAATGAAAGTTAGCAGTGGTGATTTGTTGTTGATTATAATTAGAACAGTATTTTGCAAACTGGGACCGCGAAGGAAATCAAAAATATTATTTATGAACATACTTCTCCTGCAGATTAAATGGAAGAAAATAAATTCGTATTTAGTAATTATTTTACCGTTCTTCAAAAATATTTCCCATTTTATTTTAAAAATTTCTACATTTCCATATGGTTACGACTCAAGATTATTAAAGGTTATCTCGTACCTTGTAGTGGTGGGGGTAAATAGCGAAGCTACGCGTCATCTGTATGCTAACAGGACGTCAGTCTTTGTTTATCGTATATGTTATATACACCTGAAGTTTTATTTTTGGCTATAAATATCAAAATATCGTTTAATTTTTTGGTTTTCTACTTGTTTTAATATCTTTTTTCTTTGAAAGGAATGTTTCTTCGTTCTAAATAAATTTTCTTACATTCATTTTTGATGTGACGTGAAATATTTCAATATTTTAGTTTTAGGGTGTCCCCCCGTAACTACCCTGATATTCATCAAATTGAAAAATTGCATAGAACAAATAAGATTTGTTTTATTATAAACAATTTTTATTGTATAGTTTTTTTCTGTTAAGATAGTTCTGTTTATAAATACAATATTTCAAGTTTATTAGTACCATTTTTAACCCAGAAACACCCCCTAAGAAAGAAAATTTTAGATATCATGCCTATATTTGATCCTGGTTGTACTCTATTGTACCAAATTTCGTTGAAATACGTCCAGCCGTTTTTAAAAACTGATATAACCTCCAATTTTATTAATCACTATATTATTATAGCAATTTGTTTTTCTGTTTTTATTTAAATATTCCTAAAATTATACTTGTATTCGATTTTATTGTTATTTATTAACTATAATACAAATACCCATCACCTTAAATTTGATATAAATCAGTATAAAATTTCCTTAGGTTTTTATTTATAATTTATTCAGTAGAACTGTCTATAATAAATATCTATTATGAATATAGTCAATAAAAATATTTAAAAACCTGCAACCTATATATTAATTTTGTATGCTAGTTTGAACTACGCATACATGTGACGTATTCCCTCTCACGCTCTGATTGGTCAGAAGTTACGAGACAACCTTTACTTTAATAATCTTGGTTACGACTGGCATTTTTATTAGATACTAGCTGAAATGCCCACAAGCTTCAATTCTTCCTTTGCGGCTCTACGTTCCGTGGCAAGAAACACATGGTATGCGCTCCGTGAGCAATGCACAATTCATGCAAATCTCAGGCGCTTGTGATGGTATGCATTTTTTTTAAATCAGTGCAGCCGTTATTTAGTTTTGAGGCAACTTGAAAACAGACAATATGACATGAAATGGAAGTTACCTCAACAATGACAAAACTATTGAACAATAGAGCATTACGACGGTACGGACATGTCCAAAGGATGAAACAAGAAATATGGCCGAAGGAGATTCTCAAATGATCTCCAAGGGGAACGTGAAGACGAGGAAGACCAAGAGTAAAGTAATATACGTTAACTATTTAATGTCTTAAAGAAGATCAATAACTAAAAACTTACAAGCAACTCCAGATTAACATTGATAATACCGTACTTGATTCTATTAATATTACGTATCTATAAATAAATACACGTGCAAGACGTGCAAGTGTAATTAAAATTAGCATTATTAACTTGTTTTAATTCGCTGTCAGGATGTTGCTTCAAGCGTATTCTTTTCTATGTCAAATACCTAGCACTTGAATCATATTTACAAGATCGTGTGAATATAAAAGCAATGCACATGATGAAATAATGAAAAAAATCTAGTAGACCGGTAATTGTTTTTCTAAACCAGTGGTGTTATTCTGAAAACAGTTTGTTAACTTTAACAGTGCAGTTAACACCGTAACCGTTTACCGTGACACCCGTCCCAACAATTGGCGTTTTTATGGTTTATTATGGCGATTAATTGAGCTTGAGGAGCTGTTTTCGAGGTAACATTTTGCGACTAAATTTTTTTGCCGGAAAAACCTCTAAAAAACCTGTAGTCTCCGTTCTACTGCAAAATTCGAAAAAAATATATCTACATATACTGAAATAAAAAGGGATAAGTTATTTATAATTTAGCTTCCATAAGTTCATTTTGTGGGTTGAACAGTTTCGCGGCTAGAGCACCGCAAAGTTGGTAAAATTTTCGAATTTATGAAAAATTTACGCCGCCAAATTAACGCAAAAATATTATTATAGCCTCAATTCCGCTAATTTTCCATAATATACGATTGTTTTGAAAATATTTTTTTGTGGCGCTAAGGACCGGAAACGATTGCGCAGTCATTGAAAAAAAATACTTTTAGCGTTCGCCTCAATAGTTTTAAAAATGTGTGGGCCGTATGCGCCCTGCTGACCATAATTTACCCACCTCTGGTATATAGATATAGCAATAAATGATACAGTCGTACAAACCGTACAATCAGAGGTACTATACATGTATCGCTAGCCGGCAGATTCCACATACATTATAAATAATAATCGGCGGCCGATTAATCTTTATCGGCCGATTAATCTGTAACTGCCCAATTTGCTTATCGGTGCAACCCTAATAAACATTACATTTTGCAACTTGTATATGCGCTTATTCTATAAGTCAAATTTAGAATTTCGAATACTTGTTACTCTATATATAATGTTATCTTAATTTTGCGGTAATATACTATCTTGTGTATATTAATTTATATTGTTTTCCAGACTAAAATAATTTCTAGTTTTTGATAAATGCCAAAGATTCTTTTCACAAAGGCACTTCATGAGCTGCGCCTCTGGCAAGAAGCCACGTTTTCTAACCTCTGTTCAGAATTCACGTGAATCGTTAACTGGGATTCCCAGGAAAAATAAAATAATTATTTAAAACTATGCCAAATACTATATAACATATAGAATAATGTGGCATTGCATAAAGTGACATTGGCATTAAAATCTAATTGACGACGAGGAAATTAATAATTTATTGTATTTTCAAACATACGCTAGTATATAAATGAAAGTCAGCTCTATCTATTTTGTATTCTGTGACACATTTTGCTTCCCATATTTTACTTTTCAATTAAGATATTTAGGAAAGTACTGAAACGGGTATAATACGTTATTGTCGCTATCAGGACAATTTGTCACGTCTTTGCTGAACAGATTAAGACCATTTAGTACTGATAATCTGTGTATGCATTGGTATGACTCTCGCTGGATTATCTCAAGCACTATTTCCACGAATCAAGTTAAAGTTTCTAGCACGCTCGAGCTCCAGTTTGCAGGGAGTAATTTAGGTAGATTGTAATAAAAGCTGTCTGTATATATTTGCTAGAAGGATTGGATATATATTTACCAACAACTAAAAAATTCCTGCGAACATCTATAAATAAATATTGTACTAAAGATATACAAACCCGTCATTTAGAGAGTAAAACAGATACGTCATAAATTGCACGACTATGATAAGTAACTGTTGTAACTTCATGGTATGATGGTTGCTTATGGAGCCAGGAACACCATTTCAAATCTCATACTATATACTATACTATACTGTACTTCGAAATTTTCTTCTTGTATGTGTCGACTCATCATCGATTATTTAGTATACGTAAAAATGAGTACTTCTTAATTCAGGAATAATAGGATCTTTCGAAACGCCATGCACCAAATTACACATTGGGAAACTATGATTATTATTATTTTATTATTATACCAAGTAATATTTACCTATACATTTACCTAAAATGTTCATGAAATTATTATATTCATGAACATTATAGGTGAGCTAAAATTCTTAAATAATCTTGATGATGTACATTGATGTTAATCAGAATTATGATTGAATTGCCCAATGTTTAAAGGGACCCATGGTACAAATGGTTCTGTACCTTGGAACATACCCTCTTGCACTATGAAACATTCATTCATGTTAATTACTAATAATAATAAATAAATAGAATTCATTATTTATAACAGTGTAATAGGGTTAACTAACTAATGCGTTCAAACCAATTCTCGAAACATTTTTTCCATTCTGAAGTTTTTTTTTTTTTTATTAGTTAATAATAGCCTTTGCTGCTGTGGCAATTAGCCAGGACAATTTATATTTGTGAAAATTCCATGCCTGAACGGGATTTGAACCCGAGAACTTGAGAGCAACGCAGAGTACATGTGTTATCACTACGCTACGCCGGTCGGCACTCTGAAGTTGGTATCTCAAAAATATGGTTTTCGAAGGCTTCTTGAGGAACAAGAAAAAAAAGTCGTTAAGGGATAAGTCAGGTGAACACGGGCAATGAGACATATTTATTCGATGTTTTTCTCCTTCAAGTAATCAATTGTTTGACGTGCTATGTGGGAGCTTGCATTGTCATAGTGAAGAATGATGCGACATTTTTGGTTGTTTTTCCTGATTTGGTCGATGACTTCTGGCAAACAAATTGTTGTATATCATTCAGCATTAACTGTTCTCTGATCCTCTAACGGAATAGTTGCGACATGTCCAGTACAACCGAAGAAATAAGCGAACATTTTCTTGGAAGTGCTTCGTGAACGAACAAACTTTTGTGGGGTTCGAAGTTCATCTTGGAAGACTCAAACAGTGGATTGTTGCTTAGTTTCTGGTTCATATGAATAAATCCAAGTTTCGTCACCTATAACGATGTTGTAAACGGATTTTGCAGTGCCTAGGTTGAATTTTTTTAGCATTCCTTTACACTAATCAACACGAGCCTTTTTTTAATTTTCAGTCAAATTATGATCAATCTACTTTTTCACTGCTAAATGTTTATGCAAAATCGAATGTATTGCAGTCTGCTATATGCCAAAGAATGCGTCTATCTCACGGTAAGTCATATGCCGATCTTCTTCAATCATTTTGCGCACAGCATCGATGTTTTTTTTTTTTTTTTTAATCACAACCGATTTTGGTCGACCTTCACGAGATTCATTACTGACGGACGCACGACCACGACGAAATTCTGCAAACCAACTGTAAACAGTCTTTTCTGATGGTGCTTCATTACCAAAAGTTGAACGAAGCGAATCTATGCATTGTTGTTGAGTTAGGCCTTTACTAAAATCGTAAAAAATCATCCAACGAAAACCTTCACGTGTAATATCCATTTTTTTCACAAACTTGTTTTTTTAACACTCACTGTCAATAAAGTACTCGGTCAGTTTATAATCTGCCACTGATTTCACAATAACAAATGTCAAATTTTACAAATATATTTATGGCACATTTCAATATTGCCATCTAGTGGTCGTTTGTAAAAATATAAATTCATGTGATATCTTTGTACAAATGTGTTTTTGTTTTATTTTCTTTTTTATGTATAACATTTTTTTGGCCTTTGGGCTGTTGAATAAATGAAATAAATAATAATAAAGTAACCCTTGTATCACATAGAGAGACTCCGTCGATGTTAGAGAAAGTCAGGAACTTAAAATTGTTCCAAGGTATATTATGCTCAAGGTACAACAGTCTCCCATAATATATCGATCTTTTAGACCGTTGCAAACATTAATTATTATTTCTTTTTAACGGTATCAAATGAAAGCTATTTAAGCGAATATTATACAATTTAAAAAACATCATATTGCCGTTATGTTAAAAATATTTCCAAAAATTCGCCTTATCATCGAGATGCGCTGGACAAAATAATTTGAAAAAAAAAAGAGTAATTTACAGAGATAAGACGTTGTTAAATAAAATCATTGTGCTGTGTTTCACAGAATCTTTTATAGATGTACTGACTGCAGTTTCGGCTCTCGCCATTGTCAATGTTGCTATTGTCAGTGACATTAAATGAAAGTTTTTTAATTCGTAGATGAAAAATTATCTTCAAATATTTTTGATTTTGACACGTTACGGTCAAAAGTAATGTCACTTATTAGATATCTACGAAACTCTGATATGCATGTAATTATTTTCGTACTCATCATTTTTTACGTATTTAAGATGATAAGGTTTGTATATATTTTGGGGAATATCAGTGGTGTATATCAATAGTGTTATCATTTTCAATTAAGCGCGATTCAACAATTTAAAAATCCGTTTTTTTTACACTTTCCTCAATGTCAAGTCAACCCCCAAATTCTCGTTAATTTTATCACGTATACATATTTAATTTAATTTTGGACCCTAAAGAGACATTTTATGATAATGCCTGCCAACAGAAAAAAGTTTTCAGTTCGTTGGAGAAGAAATCAATGTATGTAAATTGTCTAAAATGTCTTCTCTTCGATAAAAAAAAAAAAAAAAAAACTAATGAAACTAACGAATAGATGGAGTCCGTCGTTTCCGTGTTCCGGACATGTCAAATTGAATTTTCCTGTTGAAATAACAACTTAGTTTTTGACATTATTTCCTTTTGACGTTCAACTTTTTCTTTACTTCACAAAATTAAATGTTAAAAATTAATTTATAAAATTTCAATGTGGATATTTCTGTATAGAAAAACCTTATATGTTGCCTTATTAACTTATTGATTAATATTTTTCATTAATCAGCTACGGAAAGAAAAAATAATAAAAATTAATGATACTTCGAAACAACATCTCACTTTTTTAATAATATATATAATCTGTCTCATTTTGTAATACGAAACTAGATCTGGTTACTTTGGTGACTGTTGTGGTGTAAATAGACTTTTATAAAACCATGCGAACTTGTAAATCTGGCTTTTAAATTTTTGATTAAGTTTCATTACGGGTGCATTCGAGTTGTACAGGGTAGAGCGAGCACTGAGCGAACAGTTTATGGTGGTGACGTCATGAATAGAGCACTAACGGAGCGCAGCAACTCGAACACGGAGCGACCGTTGTTGTGACGTAGTGTTTATAAAATCTAACCCAACAATTTTAGGATGCGTTTTTACTGTCAGATTAGTTCACGTCAGTCATGAATCAAAATTATATATTATCTGTCTCATTTTGTAATACGGAACTAACAGTAAAAGTTCATTTTTTATGTTGTATATTGACAATACATTTTTACAATTTTACATTTTTATAATATTGTCATAGTATTGGTTCATATGGATACGCCAAAGTCTGTTTACACCACAACAGTCACCAAAGTAACCAGATCTAGTTTCGTATTACAAATTGAGACGGATTATACCTCGGTTTTTCCTTGATTTTTTTTTTCAATGATGAAATAAAATTAATTAAAAATTAAATAATAATTAATGAATTAATTTAATGTTTCTTTTTTTTTTTAAATTTTATGCACGGTGTATTTTAATAATTATTTTGCTGTTTACAGAACGTCACAAATACATAAGATGGCCGTACTCTGTAGCCCTAGACAAATAACAATATTATTTGTCTATTGTTATTTGTCTAATGGCCGGTATTATAAAGCAAAATAGTTTGCTACTAAATTTTAGTTAAAAGTTAAACTAGTTTAACCCATAGATTTCGGTATTATAAAATTTGTTTTAAAAAAGTTACCAACTAAATCTACAAACTAAATTAGTTAGTTTTTCTGGGTACTAAATTATAGTTGGCAACTATATTTGTATTACATTTAAATAGTTAGCATTTTGTTTACATTGAAATAACTTGTTTTTACTGTTTATACTAAAATATATATTTGATAATTAATAACTGCAAAGTAAGTAATAATACTGTACATAAAAAAAAATACATATGAATAGATTTATATAAATAAACAACACAAAATTTACAGGTTAGGTCATCAGTATCTGTCAGTAGTGTATCATCACCATCCGTAAACAGTATTTCTGATAGTAATAATGATGAAAATTCAAGAATACGTCATCCTAGAGAATTTCTAGAAAGAAGATACCCCTTTAATTATTATAATGATGAACAATTTAAACACAGATTTCAAAAGATACTGTTTTGTCTATTTTTTAATTAATTTATAATTAAATAAAGTCCTTAACTTATATTACATTATATCTATTAATTGTTCTTTTTCAATTTCTGTATAATTTTTGCCTCTATCCCATTTTTTTTTTCATTTGATATACTTTTTAACTTCTACGAATTCTTTTTCACTGTCAAAATTATAGGTTATAAACGTTAAACTGTTCAAGCTACAACAGAAAAACCGCGAAATATAGTATAGGCATCTACCGGTCAGTTGTATACTAACGTTCGGTCGGTAAATCTTGAGACTAAATTATTTTAGTTGTGAACTAGTTAGTTAGTTGGCTGTTCTGATTTATAATACCGAAATTAAATAACTTGTTATATTAGTTATCAACTAAATTTAGTTTACAACTATTTAGTTGGGTCTTAAGTTATGTTTTTATAATACCGGCCATAAGGCTATTATTTTTATTTTATTTATAATTTAATTTTAAACTTTCATTTCTTTCCCGCCGTTCCCTCACGTTTTTACATCATACTCCATATGCTCGGTCTTAAAACCCCGAACACATAGAGCGCACTCTAAATGCTCGCTCGATCGCAAAACGAATGCAATTGAGTGTACTCCGAGCGTCAAATCTAACACGTTTGAGTGTACAGAACGTGCTCGGAACGCTCGGAGCGTCAAATCGAATGTACCCTAGACTGAGGTTATATTCACTCAAAAACTACATTTCAGATAACAAATTGACATGTCAAATATTTTGAAAAGTGCCACTTCAGAATTACCCCACCCTAAGAAGATAATTTAGATATAAGCGGTTCATTTTTGTAAGAACAAACTAAGGGAATTTTGTTTTCAATAGTTAGCACCTTTGAAGCTGTATGTCATGTTGGTATTAAAAAATGTCACTTTTTTAAAATGTTGATCCATTTGACATATGTCATAATGAAAAATGATATCTTAATTATAGTGATCATAACCTTATCAACCTAAAGTCCGTTTTACAGCGTAAGGAATATTTTTAATTGACATTTAAAGTCAGTAACACACCATAAAAGTAACCAAAATAACCAGATCTAGTGTGTTCTTACAAAAGTGAACAGCTTATATACAACATAAAAAATGAAGTTTCCCTTTTAGTTTCGTATTACAAAATGAGACAGATAATACTTAAAAAATATGTATAGGTTATTCCAAACGTTTAAGCGGAACTAAATGCAATTTTTATTTTTGTAAGTTGGCACGAGTTCATTTTTCAATGATTCAAGTGGGCTTTTGCTGAACAGAATGATCAAACGCCTCATTTAATGGATAAAAATTACTAGTTTTCCATATCTAGTTCCGGTTTACTAGAAATGGGATCGTGTCTGTTTTAAGATTTTTGCGAATATTTCACAACAGAGAAATATTTCGATTAAATGTATTTAACAAAAGTAGCTATAAAAGCAATAACTAACAACTTTTATTTGAGACTTTTTTTTTATGTATGCAGGTACGTTTCCATGGTTATCGGAAATTATAAATTCACATGAAATTTTCAACGTAATATAATACGTTATTTTCTTTTACAATAATAACTACTCCGCTACTAGAATGTATTTTATACAAGTACTTTGTGATGGCGGTCGCCCACAGGTGATTTTTTTTGACATCTGATAATTTTTTTGAAAGTTTAATGTGAAGAAAAGATTTTGTTTGTTTTCTTTTTTTTTTACAAATGTGACAACGAATTTTAAATACTAAAAGTACTATTTATTTATTGTAGTACGTATTTTGGGACAGAGGAAGTAATGTTTTTCAGAAATATTATTCAGTATAAGTGAATTTTATAACAAAAAAATTAAGATTGATTAGAAATTATAGTTTTATTTATGTATATACCTTTTTCTTTTTCCAGTAAGTAAAAATACAGTTTAGACACTTTAATTTTTTTAAGGTTTCCTTCGTTAAATTAAATTGAAAAACGCTGATCTACATTTAGAAAATCAATTCGGCCTTCTAAGTGTCACCTTCAACCAATTAAAATTTAAAGTTTTGTATGATTAATCTTCAATTTCAACTAAATATTAAACGTAGCTTAATCCTGTGGAAATTGTTTCGTGCTGGGGATTTCGATTTCGCTCAATGTTTGGCGGTTGTCGTAATTGATCACCAAATACTCAGTAGTTCTTTTTGTTCAATATTCCAGCGTGATCTCGTGTTTACCGTCAATATGTGTTTCCTTTTGTTCGTGGTTTCTATAGAAACGAACTGAACGCAATTGATCGTCGTACGTTGTTCTACAACTTTATAGGTTGAGGAAAAGGAATTCAAACTATGCTCAGTTTGGCCAGATGTGCAGTCGTTTAAATCAGTTTATTATATCTGTTAAATTTGATGGACAATTAAACATTGTTTGAATTTACAAGTTAATAAACTGATTAACTCTTACGGAGCGGTGCTATTTAAAATGTACCCCACAAAATTTGAATAAAATAATCGTTTTTGAGTTTTATAAATACCATAAATAATTTATTTACCTACTTATGAAACAATGTAGGTAAATAGTTTTTTCATTTTTTATTTTAAACACCTAATATTAATTAATTTATTTTTCATGAATTTTATTGGTTATTTTTAAGGCGGAGTCAACTCGGGTGAATTTCCTGCGCTTTGAATATTTGCAAAGCGCAGCTACGCCTAAAGAACCGATTCAGTATGAATCTGTACGTAGCACAGAACAAATGTAGCAGGTTGGGCGTATACTATGCTTTGCTAGAAATTTAGTTGGTTAGTATGAAACAAGATTTTATGAATGCTGGACGTATGAAAAAATTGCAATTGAAAATATTGTTATTTCAGCTAAAAAACATTTTTAATATATTCCATAGTAAACCTGAGTACAAATTATTAATAAATTATTTATCTACGATAAAATAAAAATGGGGTACATTTGTACCACAGCAGCAAAGGACAGCGTAACGTAAGGGTTAAGGGGATCGTGTGAAGCGAGCTACAGATTTTGTTGTAACCTTTAATATCAACTTCTTATGTCCTATTTATTTAGTTTTACCCTTTGGTGAGTTTGGTATTTTCAAAAACTTTTTTTATTACATTCTCGCTAATATTCAGATGGTCAAATAGTATAACTAGTATATTATTTAAGATGTACAATGAAACTATTTAGCGGGGGCGCAAAATGTGTTGTAAAAAAAGAGCATTGTGTTCAGTTACGGGGGTGGGAGGCGCCATGACAACAATCACCGCCACTGCCAGGATTGTAGATTGGACCACATGTGCATGAGATCGGTCATGCATATTTACAATAAAAATTTTAAAATTTTTATTAATTAACTGAACAATTAATCGATTTTCATTTATCAAAAACGACTTCCCATTACCTGCAATAGGTGCGAAAGAAACAATATCGACACCAATGACTGAAATTAAAAATTTTGTCCAAAATCTTTTAGTACTTCGGAGAGAAAATTTGGCTTCACCTAAATATTCAGAGCATCATTTCTCATAATATGGATCTATTTTTATGTCACCAAAAGCCACTGATTCTTCATAAAAAATATAACCAAAGAGTGTATTAAACACAGGATATTTAATTACTTAAAAATATAAACGATAATAACTCCGGTTCTAATAATAGTAAACGATTACATTTTATGGGAATGCATTAAGATTTTTTTTTGTACACTACAGACTCTTTTTTTTATTATTATTTTTTTTTTAATTTCCCTTTTTTTATAATTACAAACTAATAACATTAACAAATTAATAACATTAGAAAATTCTGCCTCACATCTGCTTGCAATAGAGAACGAATATGATGCAGTAGTGGGGATGGGTTAAATACTTAAGATGGAAATTTCGGCTCAGTTGCGGAACCGGATCAGTGGAGATTGTTCAGTTTGCTGAGCCGGCTCATTGATCCGGCTAAGTAAACATGTTCCCGAGACACAGGTCGGTCAGTTGTGTCGGTCGTTCGTTCAATACGGTTGTTGGTTTGCAAGATGTAGGTAAAACATCGCTCAGTCGGCTCTTGCATTATATGAACTGTAAAAATGTTCCCGAGACACAGGTCGGCCAGTTGTCGGCTATTCGTTCAATACGGTTGTTGGGTTGCAATATGTAGGTAGAACGTCGCTCAGCCGGCACTTGCATTATATGAACTGTACTTTCTTAATTTGTCCTCTTAAATACATATATTTTGTTATGCTCATTATTGCATGGCAGTAATAATTACCAGTTAAGAGTTCCATAGAAATACACAACTAATTTTAAGACACATTGGATCGCTTCTTTTCACTGTAACATTTAAAATAATCTAATAGTAGTCATCCTAGAATTCGTCAGTAATTGATTACTGGTATAAACAGTTTTGGTCGTGCTGGTTTTAGCGTGTTTCCCGGATCGTTGTTCGGCATTGCGGTAACCACGAGAGATGTAAGAGAAGTAAAAGCCCCTGGAAAGCGAACACCTCTTTAGTGAGAGCAATTCCTTACCTCATTAAATATTTCACAGAACGACTTTAAACTAATTCAATGTTTCTAACTTGACTTCTCTAAGCCACCTCTGCCTCCACTCTACGGTGAAATTATTATGAGGATTTGATGTTAAACATAAAAGGGTTCTGTTTATACTATTTACTTTGAAAAGAGATTTCTTTGAGTGTGTGCGATTCTTGTGTAAAGGTTTACGATTCATTTTTAAATCATTTTTACATACTTGTCAGCTTCTATAGTTCATTTTTTTTTATAATTGAGGGGTTGGCCGAAAAAGTTACATTGAAATATGTCTATAACTATATTAACAAAACCTTGTTAGAACCAGAAAAAAAGATGTATAAGTGTTAAAAGTTGGGCGTCTACGCGTTTTTTTGGATCTGTCTACTTTACATGTGAACATCGTGTAGACAATGTAATCTATGTCGACTATGTAGACAACAAGAGTGGAGTTACATCGCGAAATCGGATAATCTGATTAGTTGAATTCAAACTGTTTGTGCAATAATTGCATTTATTTATTTATCAGTCAATAAATAAACGTGTATTATGTTTATGTTATTTTCATTATACAATCATAATTCCATTTTACAATAATTATTTACAAAAATGTTCAGTTCATTGGTAGTGAAAATAAAAATAAAATTTAATTATAAATTGATAAACAAAGGTATTTTCTAAAAACGCGCCAATTTTAGGTTTTTTCCATTGTTGTCTACAAAACGTAGATAAACAAAAGTAGATCATATGTAGAATATACACGTAAATTACATTTCTTGTGCTGTAACAGCAATTACTTTAAGTATTTACAGAAACTCAATTGTTAATTTGAAGTTAATTGGCATAAATACACCTGTTGTGAAAAAATATGAAAATGTTACTTGTACTACTTTTCCTCTTTCTTTCTTCATTGCCCACTATTTTTCGACCAAATGAATTAAATAATTAACTTAATATGTGAACGAAACAAGTATAGATCTGTTGATGACATTAGTATAAATATCTGTATTTGCCGTGAATGCAATATATACTAGAAATGTAAACGAAGCAAAAATGCGTTTTAAAATGAGATAATATAGAGTCTGTTCGTATAGGGAATGAGGTAGGTACTTTATCAATTAAGTAACAAGCCAATGACAAAAAAAAAAAAAAAAAAAAAACATTTTTAGTGTTACGTGGTAACAATAAAATAATAAGATGAATTTGTCTATTGAAATATATAAATATCTATACTAAATATTTTACGAAAATATTACTTAAGTAATCAACTCATTACACCTATACCACAGCTTCACTTAAACACTTCGGTATATCACTATGTAGTTATTGATTCATTGCAGATTATTGATTCACTGACTGACCGAATACTCTCTGGATGCGTATAGCTATTATACAAGGTTTATTAAATGAATAATAAAAGTAGTTCCGATTTAAGTGGCAATTTTTTTTTCCCACTTCGTATACCTGTGACAAATTAATTCTCGAAGATCTGGACGTCTAGTACGTCACACAGCATATCGTATCTATATAATAGATCAATGTTTCTCAACCTTTTTTGGCATGGGACCCCCCGAAATTATGACAATATTGTCTGCGGCCCCCCTATATATATGGTGTATCAAGATAGAGGGAATAGATGTCTGCACGGGCCTATTTTGGATCACCTTTACCCGGCCCGGCCCGTTATGTTTCCAGTCCGGCCCGGCCCGAGTCCGAAAATATTAATACAATTATTGCATCTACCCGGCCCGAACCCGACAAAATTTTAAATTCGGCCCGAATAAACATCGTTAAAAAAATATTATGATACAAAAATTGCTTACAATTTGTAATAATTATAAAACTAGATATTTAAAAAAATATTTATATTTTTTAACGAAGGTTTTAATAAAGGTATTATTGTTCTTATTCGGCCCGAGCCCGAATATAATACATGTCAGTCGGCTCGAACACGGCCCTCGGGCCGGGTTGGGCCCATAGGCCAAGCCCGCGCCCGTGCAGACCTCTAAGAGGGAATACGATTTTTCTCGAAAAGGCGAGGTGTGATCAAGTTGGAAAAATTTTGAACTAAAATTTATGAAAAAAATTGAATGGTAATATTGAAATTTTCCATAATAAACCGGAAGTATAGGATATCAAGGACGATTTTGAATTTTTAAACGGGAATGTATGTCATATTGGGTATCTTTGGATGGAGATTTCGTAAGAAGAAACAACGTAATCTTACCTCGGAAACTTCCGCGGCGAATTGTCTGCGATGAACTGTCCGAGCCGAATGCGACGAAATGTCCGCGGTGAATTGTCCGACGCATTTTCCGGACACCGTATTATTATTTACAAGTGTTCAAAGCGCCTTACATTTTGATTTAAACACATTTGCGTTCTTACTCTTGAGTTATCTGTAGCTCGAAGAGTAATGAAATTAAAATATATATACATATTGCACTTTCAAGTCGTGCCTTCTTCAAAGTACAACTTGAAAGTACTTGAAGTATCTCTAACGCGAACCATTGTCATAGAAACGCATCCACCAACACATACACTTTATTTGACCTTGATATAGTTTACTTATATTTTGTTTCTTTGGTTTAAACGGAACTAGATTTTCAAATCTAGTAATTTTTATCGATTTAATGAAGCTTTTGATTTACAAAGCCCATTTTACTCAATATAAAATTAGCTAGGGACAACTTTAGAAAATTTAAATTCCATTTAGTTCCGCTTAAACGTTTGAAATAGCGTTTAAATTAGTTGTCAAAATAAGTATATTAAATATAATAATAAATAAAATATTCTCTTATATTTTCATCTTTCGAGCTTGTATGGATGGCTTCGCGGCCCCCCGGTTGAGAAACGCTGTAATAGATTGTGAAGTAGCAGTTAGTATTGACAGATAATGTTCTTTACGCTTTGAGTGCCGAGAATATCACAATAATTCAAAACAAGAATATAAGCCAAACGACACAACTGAATATGGTTTCGAGCTGATCGTATCCTAGCAACATACGAATTTTGCCATTGTATAATAGCGATATTCCAATCTTCAGTTGAATAGCCGACCGGCATAGCGCAGTCGTAACAAGCAGGTGTCCTGCTTGCTAAGGTCTTGGGTTCGAATACCGTTCGGGCATGTAGCAAAGTAGCAAGCAGCAAAGGCCATTAAAATTAAAATAATCTTCAATTGAACGTATCTCGTTTTCTGGTATCTTATGTATCAATACTTGCTACAGTTCGACATAAATGTCGTGACAGTGTGTGAATCTGTCCGTGAAATTAGTAATGGCGATTCTAAGCTTTGACGAATTACATTCTTTCGTATAACACACATCTACAGTCCAGTGCATAAACACATAGACATTTTATAGGTCTCTATTATTACGTAGTATGTAAGACGTTGTTTACAATACTATTTGAAACAGCATAAGTTTAGAAAAAACACAGGAGAGCGGATCGGGAAACCTTTGGCCAATGAACAAGTAGACAAAATGATTGTCAAGTAGATTTCTCAAATACTAAAACTAAACAATAATTGTTTCTTTGACTGTTTTATGTATCTGTCACTGTCTGTCATAATGATCGCTCTATACGCAACATATAGACAACCTTGTCATGAGATATTTGCCAAACAATAGGTATGCAGATTGAACACATGCAACGCCTAATTTGACAGAGACAATAGGTGCTTTCCTTTTACAAGTAAAAATATTTAGCTAAGCACACGAGTTCGACAAATGCCTTTGGAAGGGTAAGGGGGGAGGAACAAATCTTTTGTAGTCTTGGCAAGGGATCGCTCTTACGACTTAGGTTAGCTTAGATTACTTAAGTAAAGTGGTAAAAGGAAAGCGCCTATTATGAATTAGACTCTATTGCCGTATTAGGTGCAGCCGAACTAGTAAGTGCCTAACGGTAGTTGAGGAATAGGCCACATTGAGTGCAACGAAGAAGTACTATTCACAACACAGTAAAGTGTCTGTTCCTGTTTTCTCTCTTTTCTCTTTTTATCTGTCTCAATTTGCACACGCATTGCGGATTTCAAGTTGTTCAATCTGTATAATCTAATAGCTGATTTCTTCAGACTTTATGAGGCCATCCCGTTGGCCGAAAGATGTCCAATCTTCCTTTCCAAATCTTTAACATTGTGATGCCTTTCATCATCATGATCATCATCACGTATCCTTATAATCCTCATAATCGTGCTTTTTGAAATAAAAATATTTTTCTGTGTGATACTCAACTTTGCAAGTACAGTACTCGGATGCTTTTATTTTCTGCGTGCCATTGATTTAAATGTGACTAAAGGTTCGGCATAGAACTTTGTTTTTAAAATCTGTATGATGTTCTTATTCGTTATAGTCATGTATTGCACTCATTTGTCAAACTGATTAAGAAGTCTCAATATATTTGGTATGTTTCCTTTTAGTTCAGTGATATATTGGAATTGGAGTCGTGCTATATAAGTACTGTATAAAAATGATATTGCCAGTTCCTGGTAATTTAGTTTATTGGTTAACAGTAAGAATTTATTGCGCTGGGTACCGAAGAGAAATATTATCTAGTCTACGAGAGCATCAAATCTCCGAAGTGTCGTAAAATTGGTCAGTACAAACAAATCCCCTAGCCGCCTACCGTCAAATTTTCGTATAAAATTTATGATAATAACAGTCGTTACAGAGTTTGTTAAAAGTTTGCTCCTTAACATAAACCCTTAACGCCCAGTTTTATCAGAAAACTTAAATCTTAAACAACGAAAATGTTCCGTTGTAATAAATATTATCATAAACTGTGCTAAAACTAGGGCGAAATTTACTAACGAAAGGGAGAAAATAAGATGTTGCTTTTAGTGAAAAAGTTAAAATATTGTATGAAATAGTAGGTTTTAGTAATCTCGACATTTCATATATTACATTAAATAGAATTACAGATAGGCAATGCAGTTTTCTAGTCAGTTTTGGTTTGACAGTACTTAATATACATATAAATGTATAAGGACTGTCATTTAAAACAGTATTTCTTAAATTAAACTTGGGTCGCGAGCCAAAATAAGGTCCCATGGATTTTATTTTGTAGTCAGTAGATAACGGACTGGCTGCTAAATGTGCGTTCGCACATTTCTCACTGCGATACACATACACATTTTTATGTTTACAGCTTGTCAGGTGTTGAATCTATTTTTCTTTAAAACTGCGCATTTTGATAAATGAAACAACTCAACTCAAAGTTTACTTGGTATTTCATTATCCCATCGTATATTTAAATTTTATAAACACTGCCAGGGTATCTGGATCAACCCAGTTCTTGAGCAGGTCGGATTTGCG
The DNA here is from genome assembly GCA_963971575.1 of Liopterus haemorrhoidalis. NCBI lineage: Eukaryota > Metazoa > Arthropoda > Insecta > Coleoptera > Dytiscidae > Liopterus > Liopterus haemorrhoidalis. The sequence continues at coordinate 127,617,318 of OZ020611.1, forward strand.
GACTTGCTATAAAATAATATCATTTGATTCCGAACAAATTGGTCGTTTGGAAACCACCGGAGTATCTACCGGAGTTGGCAACGACGAATAGGCTGTACCGTAAATGTGGAAATATTGGCAGTTACAGTTTACGGGTTAATTGTAAACTATTAATTTGGTTCGAACAATGTTCTGATTTATAAGTAAGAGTTGGTGTACGAATACCTTCTGAAAGTAGTAAATATATCTAGGTGTGCCCAGAATCTTTCTGAATAGTCTAGTATTATTGTTGAATTTTACTTTATTCATTCATGGTTATATAGTAATTTTGGGGAAAAAAAGGAAACTAAAAATATATGGTAAGAGGGAGAGGTAGGAGGTAGGAGTTGGAGGTAGGAGGTACGAGGTAGGAGGTAGGAGGATAAAAATCTCCAAGAATAAGAACAAGAATAGAAGGAATTAAAGAAATTTATAAATAAATCAAAAATGGAGTAGTTCAGTCCTGATTTAACCGTCAGGTTGGAGCGTAGGACTACGACTTACAGATCAGAGAGTTGAAATAAGTTACTGTCTGGCTTACATAAGCTGGCCGGTTGCGCAGTAGCGATAAAACTAGAAGGGGCGTCGTTCGTATTCATGTAGTAGTCATGCGGTACAGTCACACAAACAAAAATTTCAGAGCAAAATGGGAAGCGCTTGTGCGTTAAAAAGTTAATCATTTTTTTTTTTTTTTCGACGACACGGGTGCACAACTTATGTCTCACTTACTCGTAATACTGTCGTACTCTGCGCAGTACAGTTTTTCACCGGCCAGCTTAAGATGACCCGACAACAGTCGAGTTTGGTGCACTTTTCGCTGTGTCGCCGCGTCTGACTCAGTTTGTTTTGGCAGCCATGAAGACAAAGCTAATGTGCGTGGTATATTGTTAAGTTCTCGTCGAGAACTTTAATACGGCACCACGCACAGTTGTTTCTCGCTCACGGTTTCTGCGATATGAGTTAAACACAGTGGCACATCCAGAAATATTGCATATTTCTTCCATGCACGGTGATCGAGGGGAGCATCAGACGCACGCAGTACGCAAATTGGACTTTTTACTTTTTACGAATATAAACGATTACTGTGCAACACATAGGTTTAACGGTATAACGATTTCAATCGAAATCTATTTTACATCAAGTAAATAAAAGAAATGTAGAGCATATAATATATTAGGTGTTAGCTAAAGTTTTAATAATTTTTTTCATGGCTCTGGTACAATTAATATAATTCAATTAAATTTCCGACTTTTGATCTTTTAGATGGTTTGTGAAATATCCTATGTCATGATCTAATGATAAATATAACCTAACAAAACAGTTTTAAACACAAGCGGTGACGAAAAACTATCCATGCACTGTATTCGGTACGAGTTCCAATAAAGCTGTTGGCCGCTAACGGACGGGAATCAATTTTCTCCGTTCTTGGTGAAGAAACATCTTAACTACTTGGAAATATTGGTTTCAAGGTTTTAAAGCTGGTAATTTTGATAAAACATTTATCCTACGAAATGAAACTGAAAAGGAAGTCTAATTTTTGACATTTCATATAAAGTTAATTTGTAAACATTAGAAATTCAAGTGTTCTAAATTTATTTAAATTGATATGAAATTTCAATATAAAATGTTTTTTTTTATTCGTTTTAGCAGCCTTTTGGCCGTCGGAGAAAAAACATTGTATGCTACACGTAAGGAAATTGGTTTATTTTAATACGGATAATTCGCCTTCACTTCGTTTTATAAAGTTCATATTCCTTGATAATAACCCACATTTCTTTACTTGTTACATAGATTATTTTACAAATTGTAATCATATAGCTATAAGATATTAATAAAAATAAATTTAATAGATATAGCTAAGTTTTCTAATCCTTTCTCTAAAGAATATAGGGTTGTTTCTATTAAAAGTATTTGTAGCATTTTGATATTTCCAGTAATATCAAAAAGATCGTCGACCCGCGTTTTTACAATTAAATAGCATTAAAAGGTATTAACATCTAACTTAACCGCACTCTAGTGATAACGTTCATTTATTGATAATCAATTTTACTGCCGAGAAAAGATCACTGCAATCAATTTTGATTCCGTAGTCTTAAATAATATCCGCCGAAATAAAATTTTTGATTTAAAATTGTACAATCTAAAATGTCAATTTCCATTAGGAGATTTGGACTCTGAACAAGTCTCGCCATTTGCGTGATTGTTAACTTTTTGCAAGCCTGTTCGCCTTGATGAGTTCCTTGTACCTGCGTTGTGTATTTGAATATTTAAATTCTTTTCTTGCTGGTATTAGGTAATTTTGGTATATGACTGGCTACTTTAGTAGGAATTACAATAAACAGAATGAACCAATGGAAAATTTGTTTTTAGGGTAATATAAAATTTAAAAAAACAAGTGGCATTTCCTATTTGCGCTGGACATTCAAGTTAAATTTTCGAGTTTAGTTGCATTTTAGTTTTATTATAAATTTCTATTTTTATATAAAAATTTATTCAAATCTTAATTGAAGGACATACGGTGACATTTACGTTGTTTTATTGTATTTTCTTTAACACTTTTATTTTTCGGCAAGTTGGTCTACCTTGATAATAATTCACACATTGTATGCCGGTTCAAGTAAGCTCATCTTATGCAAGTACCGGTTAAATAACACATCGGCAGTTTTATTCTGTAAGAAATGCGTTAAAATTAGCGTCAGGTTAAAATTTTTATTTTAACACCATGTCTAACGCCTTTATAGAAAAATGCTATTCTGTGAGAGCATTTGTTAAGGTAAGCGTTAATACCATATTTGTTAACGCGAGGTGCTAACTCACCTTGTGGAGAAGCTATATTTTAACACGCGCATGCGTTGAATTTTTACATTTTTGGCAAGTGACAAATGTAAATAAAATCTTAACCGAATATTTCGGTGTAAATTTAAATATTTAGTGGCGAAATTTATTTTAAAAATGGGACAGATATGTTTGGTCCTGTGATACATTATAACTGGTTGTGTGCATTATGAAGTGCATTAAATAATAGTATATTCTGTAACAAGGTTGGAATGAGAAAATTGGGTGGAGTGGAACATTCCGAGCCCGAGCCGCAGGCGAGCGTGAGGAACCACGAGCATCGAATTTTCTCTTCTAACCGAATCACAGACCCTACTTTCTCCACGACCACCAGAAAGAAAAGAAAAAATTAACAAATAATTATTTTAACAAACATTTTATCTTAACAAATAATTTATATTACATAACAAATTAATCAATTAATTAAACTTATTTTTTATTTATTTTTTGTTTAATTTTAATTTAATTTGCCGCACATCGGCCACTATTTTAGTACTTTTAAGGAAGTTATGTTGCATTTATTTAATGTAAACGTTGCATATATCTTAACCCATTAAGGACTGAATTTTTTGTTTTTCGAAATTTGGGCTTAAATTATGTTTTTAAACTTAAATTAGCATTAAAAACATGGTTTAGGTAAATATTTGGTTGTTCACTTAGATAGTTTTAAGATTGAGGCCGTTCCATATATGGAACGCTAGTACTTAAAGGTCCGTAGAACTACAATTAAATAAAACAAAAGTGATGGATACAAATATTTATTTAGAAAGTTAAAATTATACAAACAAGTTTATTTTGTATGAAAATCAACAAAACAACTAATGCCGACCGGCGTAGCGTAGTGGTAACACATGTGCTCTGCGTTGCGAAGGTCTAGGGTTCGAATCCCGTTTAGTCATGGAAATTTTCTCAAATAAAAATTGTCCTGGCTAATTGCCACAGAAGCAAAGGCCATTAAATTAAAAAAAAAAAAACAACAACAAATACTTTAGCCTACTTCACATATACGGCACTGAGTGCGCACAGAGCTGCCTTTGTGATTTTGTCCGGAGCATCGTCGGCATTTGTTATTAGTATGTATTCCACCAATGATCTTTACCATCAAGACGAATATCTGGAGATATCGTAGAATCCCGGAGAATACCGTAGATAAATAGCCGGGTGTACCAGAGGATTTTGATAAATTTTGAATTTTTTTAAAATAATTTTGCAATTTTCCCTCTAAAATCCAATTGTGTTGTTTCTGAATTATGTATTTTGTAAATAATGCATGAATTTTGAATGGCAGCATCTAGTAGCCAGGTGAAAATGGGCCACCACCATTGCTTACATTTTACCCCAGTTCTATATGCATTGATGTTGGCATCCATTTGGTCTGTAGTAAAGTCTGTTTGTCCAAACCATTCAAAAATTTCATCCCTTTTGTTCATAAGTGACGCAAGTGTCACATCATCTGGAATATCATCATTTTCAACTAATATATTAAAATTTCCAACTCGTCTGCCACTATCCATTACTACTTCTGCATTTGCCTGCAGTTGTTTTCCAGATATATCATTGACATCAAAATTCTCCCAAAACCCTTCACTTTCAAACATATCAGCAATTTGCTGCACCGTTAATCTAAGAAACAAAAATAAAAATACAGAGTTAAAAAATGTATGCTAAAGGACTAGAGTTCCAAATATGGAACGCCAAAATAACGTGTATAAATTAGGCAAATAAATATATTATAATTTTATTTTAACAGTACAGACATTATTAAGTCTATAAAAAGTTACTTAATCAAAATTTGGATCCAGTCTAAATGTTGTAAAAATTAATAAAATTAGTACTTATCCATTTCTACTCACCATACTTATATGTTCAGAAGACAAGTAAAGAATCAAAGTATCTCAGGGAGGCTGTTAGGCGATTACTCGACAAACAAACAGTCATTGCGCATCATTCGTATATTTATTATACGACCTGAAAAGTTTGACTTATCGGGGAGTTTTAAATAGTAACGTCATTTAGTAAACATTTTACGATGTCGTGTTTTGCGTTCCTTATATTGAACGCTAGTATCTAATGGGTTAATGTAACCCTACAAAAACAAAAGACAACAAGTATGGAATAGTTATTCCATAACAAGTGATGGAATGAAATACACGCAAAATGCATAAGAAGATAAGTGCTTAAGAATACCATTCCAACTCATGTGTTAGAATATTAACTTTCTGTAGTCAAAATTGGTTTTAGAATTGGTAAATTCTCTAGTGGTCGTGAAGAAAAATATAACTGTGTTCAACTTTTATTTAGTCAATTTAAATACCACATTATATTATAACAGTTTATCTTATTTTGAATAAAATGTGAATTTATTTAATTTTTATAAAGGTGTTTGTTAATATCAATTATTAAATAATTAATTAATTTATTACGCTATTTCTACCCTGGATTATGTGGAATAACACAGTTGTGATTTTCATTATCATTCTCATCAATTATTTCTTCAAATAACACACCATTAAAATGGTAGAGGCAGAGGCATAAGTTATTTTTGTAGCTTTCACAGGATTATAATTTTAAGTACTGTGTCTTAACTTAAACCAAAACTGCTCTTAAATACTCCATTTACTTTTTTTATATACAAGAACTTGTGTCTGAGTCACTTGTATCACAAAAATTACGAAGGGCCATTCTTAGCTCTACTGTAAAGAATTCACTTTAAAAGTAATATAAAGTTTGAATTTTGTCTTATAACAATTAATATTCCGACCGTCTTGTATTTTATTGAATTTCTTTTAATAACATGACATTTACTTAAATAGGATCAGCCATTTTTGCAAACTAAACACCAGCGTTAACTTTTAAAGCCACCGTTTTAGTAGGCGCTAATTGTAGAACGTTAACTGGCTATTTTAACGCCGCCGCGTTATAATTTTAACACAAATATGCTTAGCGAATAGCATTTACGTTTAAAATGGTGTTAAAAAAATTAACGTCAGTTTTTGACATTAAGATTTAACACCTTGCTTAGAGAATAGACCCCGAGGGTCTATTAAGTCTCGTTTATAATAGGTCCATAGGGTATGTGCATGGCATAAGTATAAGGCGAACCAGTGGTGTATTACTGTTCTGTGTATGGTAGAAACATCTGCTTGTATTAAACAGACATATACACCGTTTAAAATTTTTTATGCTTGTGCCATACTCATGCGGTATGGATCTATTAGAAATTAAGCTTTAGTCTTTGAACTTAATTTAAGAATAATTTCATCTTGATACATCAACTACATTTCATCCTGGTTAGCAGAGCAGATATTGGTAGTCGAGATAATCGTTCAGGGCCCCGGGCTTGCTCAATATACGATACAAATGAAGTATAGTCAATGTTTACTTGCTCAGGATGGCGGCGTGAGGACCTACTAGAAATGATAATTGTTGTTTCCCACATATAATAATGCATAAGATTATTTATCAGACATTCCGGTCTTGAATCGTTTGTTTCGGAGTCCGGAAAAGTACCCTTTTTTCTTTCTGTATTGTATTTTCTGAAAAATAAATTGTTTCAAAATCCCAAACAAACACGAAAAAAATAGGAGTATGTAATTGTTAAAAACATTACCGTATTAAAATCCACAGACCTACAGGACGTATCTCTTTTCGAGGGCACTATTTGAAAAAAAAAATATAACTATTTATTATTATTATTGTCAGTTTATAATGCTCTACGACGTCTTCTGATTTACAGTATTTACAGTTGTCTGTTCAAACATACCTTTTCTCTTTTTGGATTCGTTCTATCTAGCTTTTTCTAAACCATCGCTTTTTTCTCGCCCCTCTTGGTGTCCATGACAATACATTTTTCGGTAACTTTCGTATTCTATTCGTTGTATATGGTACCACCATCTATAGTTCGTTTAGAAATGACCCGAAGTTATAAAACCTTTTTTTTTTGTTAACCCTCTGCGCTATATAGCGTACTAAAGCGTAGTAATCTGGAAAGCAGCCTGCGCTATATAGCGTACTAAAGCGGGGGCATCTTTTCCGCTTATCGGTACTTTGCAAAATTCGTGAAAAACCCTTTAAATAAATAATTAATAACCATTTTTTGTTTTTTGTTATAGTCTTATGGTTATAGATTTCTATTTGGCCAACTTTGAGCTCATTTTCCAAAAATAATGAATAGTGCAGAGGGTTAAATAATAATCGTTAGTCTTCTTAGTAGCGGCTTGCAAATAACATTTAAATATTTATATTTAAATGTTATTTGCCAGATGTTCTTTAAAGCAGGAGGGACTCAAACTTTCATTCCCGCTTTTTGCTGAAATGCGCGGTCTATGGTACTTTGAGCTTTTGAGTTTTTGTCTGCTTGACTTCTGGTATAGTTTCGTCTTGGGTAATATTCAGTCCCATATATTTAAATTCTTTGCAGTATTCCGCATGCAATGCATTAATTTATAATTTGGAGGACCTACTTTTGGATCACACCATGATCTGAACGTAAAAATAGTTTGTGTAAAAATCTAACGAATAAAACTTAGTTTGTGGTGGGATCCCAATCAAGGTCATACACAGCCTATACGATAGGTAAATTTTTCTTTTTTGACTATGACGTGGGTGGTCTCCGGCGCTGTAGATACATACGTACTTATCACGTTAAATTTGGATTAGCTGAAGAGCGATCCCACTGTTCAGCTTTGATAGCGTGTTCAGGACCGTGCAAAGGAAAATCTGCGCCTAGGACAAAGCCTGAATTTGACGCCTTTCCTAATCCCCCAAATGTCTGACGTATTGACAATATTCGTGCCTTCTAGATTAGGCCGGTGGCCCCTTCGCCTCTTCTTTCACACGGCTCTGAACGTGTTAGGTCCGAATGTGCCATGTCATTGATCATGTATAAATATAATTTTAGGTGAAATCTTTTCTGTTTTCAAGATATATTAACAGCAAATAGTTCAAACCGACGGTTTCATCAAACCTTACATTTTCTGAATTAAATTCACTCCAAATACATTGTTTCTTAACAAGACGAGTTTTAGTGTGAGGCAAGATATTTAGAATTCATTTAACATAACAGTTGTGAATTCAATGCAGGCCTAATATATTATTTAAAAAAATGAATATTGTTAATGTAATGAAGTCAGCTGATGAGAATGAGCCACTGACAAACTGCAGCATTTAAATATTCTGTATTTCCAGTGAAAGGTAACTTGATAGTTAGTCTTGTACACTAGATAAGTGCTTTCCATGTTTACGCGATCACTTATCTGTCTTCTTCGATATTATTAGTAGGGTTAGCCTTCAATCTCACTTTTACAAGTTCCTTACCTTGATATCGTATCTTAAATAAGCATGAGGTCTTTCAGGCGTGCTGGGTTTGCACAAGGGGAACAACGACTGAATGCGAAATAATATTTTCGCGAAAATGTTCAATTGTTACCCTTCGGAATTCGTAAAATGTTAACAATAAATTAATGTTCTTATTCGTCATTTTTTACGTAGATCCATGCACGGTTCGTAATAGATATCGATCAATATTGCAACAAACCCGAATTTTCTTTGATGTACCGGCACCACCCGGAACTTGAACGAAGGCGAACGAATTCGCTTGTTCATTTTATTTATCATTTACACACCAAATTCGCTGTTCATTTACGTTCCCTCGCCTTTCTTCGCTGTCAATCCAGCATCTTGTGACAATATTCGCTAAATAATTAGTTAAAATTTTCGACACACAACAACGATGGCTGTTTGCGCCCAACATTCGCTAAATCTTCTATCAGATGATCTATACCTCTATTGGGAGTTTTTTTTTTTTTTTTCTCAACTTTATTACATGATCTTTATTACATGTCCTATCCACCGTAATCACCTATTTATTTTGATAATTTTTTACCCGCTTTTTTAAACCCGGTATAGGGGTAATAGGAATAGAAATACACAAGGAAACTGTATCTGTGTATTGTGCCTTGTGTTTACACGTGTAATTTAATTTAGTTTCGTGTCATTTTGATTTGTGAAGGTTCTCCTCCGGGTCCATTTATCGATTTTTCATTTATTAACTATTAAGATGCTATTAGTAGAATCCGTGACATTAATAATAATCTAACAAGACCCCAATGTCATACTAGATTAATCCAGTGAACAACAACTAGTGTCGTCTAGATCAGCAGTTTACAATTTTTTTCTTTCGCGGACCTGCCAATTACCTAAAATAACTTCGCTAAATTGATCATATATTTAAATTAAATATTGTAAATAGTTCAAGTAAATAGATTTATAATATAATTAACAATTTGTTTAATTTCTAATATGAGATTTGCTCAAAAAAGTCACTTTTGTGTAGACCGGCAAGAATATTTGACGGACCGGCAGCGGTTCGCTGATCAGTGGTTGGAAAATACTGATGTAGATATTATATCTTTTTCATTTTACATTTTTATTCCTAAAATCAGTTTTTATTAAATTCTGCGGCGCGTGCAATATATACATATTGGCTAGAGCTTCTAAGCTTATAGGCAATGTAGGTTTGGGCCTGAAGCTTAGGAAACATTGTTTTTAGTTTGAATTAAAAGTTACGTTTACCGTCATGAAGTAGACGGGCTCACAAGTTGAATTTCAAGCAAAACTTATTAGAACTACGAGTCAATTACACCTGAAATGTTTCGTACTATTTTAGAAGGTGCGTAGCACAGAAAAGAGGCCTTTTTAAACTGCTTCTTTTAAATTGCATATAGTAACTGCTTCACATCTCTAATAAGTTTTCTCCTGACTTCCTCTAATTCATTTTCTTTTTCATATTAAAAATTAATGATTCCTAATATTATTTATTATTTTTTTTGCAGTTTGTCTTTCGATCATATTACCCAGCTTCGACATTTTATTTATACAAAGTAAACCCTAAAACTACAAATATACACAAACATCCATGCCATCACCGGGATTCGATTCCGAGCCCTCTGGTCTAGTAGTCAGGGCACCACCTGCATTGACCACTACACCACGGCGACGACATTGGTTGAAATTTCTTCAATGAGGTACTAAATAACAACGTTGCCTAGCAACAGGCTCAAATCTACATTGTATATGAGCTTAATAAAGTTTTTTTTTTTTTTTTAACAGACGACGCACGCAATAAACAAATACATTGTTATAACAATACGCTATTTATGCAATAACTATAGCTCTAACCGGTTTATCTAAGATTGGCTAGAATCTTTTTAATGCATAATTAAATGTTTTATAAAATAACGACTATTTTGTATAAAATTATAACTAATGCATACATAATATGTACTGCAGAATGAAGTTTTATTTATGTTTATATGTACTTTATTTATGAGATTTTAACTGTTTTAATGTTCTTTAACATGTAAGAAAGTATTGTAATGTGAATTTTCACCGCAAGTTTTTGCTTATAAATTTAGATACGAAAGGATAACGTGGTAATACAGTGGAAGCCGGTTATAACTCGGGTTTGTGGGGGTGTATTCAACCCGATATTATAATCGCGGTATAACCGAATTGTTGGAAAATCTTACATTTATATGAAATACTATTTTTTTTTAAATTTCTTTATTATTATTATTAAGTAAAAATGAATTAAATATAAAAATATATTCTGTTCACATAGTAAAAAATAAATTTAAATTTTTCGTACAAAATACCTATTTAGGGGCGTCAAAACTAAACGGGCACAGAAAGGTCCAGTGGTATAACCGAAAGCGTTACTCCGTTGGCCACAGATAGAATAAGCCGCGTGAAAATTTGATCAAAAGTTCTTGAGTGAAAAGCGCACAGACAGACAGACGCCTTTTATACATATAGAGATGTATCGTGTGCGTTTTAAATATGGTTGTGAATTTGGGGTGATCGTGAATGATGCGATAAATAAATCAAATTGTTACCCCATTCACTAATTCAACCGTACAGTAATTTGTAATATTTTCGCTTCTTTCTTGTTTTGGTTAAGTTTTTTGGCCTATCTTCCTTAAAGTCATTGTCTCTATTTCGATGAGCTTTTTTGTGTTTGTCGTATCAGGTTATGTTTCCACTCTGCATGTCAAAAATTGGTCCGAAGGTCGTTATATGTATACTTTGTCTCTTTCTTGATGTTTCGCCAGGGTATCTCAACCTTCTTTGCTCCAAGGACTCCTTGTAATGTCTTTTGAAATTGGCGGACCTCTATCCGAGCAGCGTGTGTGTACATACATCCATATGTAATATATATTTACACAGCCTCAACCAAGAGGAGGGTACAGAGGCCCTCCCCGGAAGAACATTTTTAGAAAATGCATTAAAATAAACGCATTTTGAATTTGTTGTTTGCGCGACTGCCTTTTTCAGTAGTCGTGTACGTAACTGCACGCGTGTTGCAAAGAAATTTGGCTTTTAATTTAATTTATGTATATCTATAATTCTACCATGTACTACGAGTGTACCACGAAAAGAACCAATATATTACGTTGTATAAATAAATATTCATTGTTACAAGAAATATATTATTTTTTAGTTTACTTATGGTGCCTTTTTACTAGTGCCCTATTTCCGTTAAACATAGTATTTTTTTTTGTTTGATGTGTAAAACAAAAAAAAGAAAAAGAAAATTGCATTTCCAGGCTCGCGAACGTTCTTTTAGCACCTTCTTGTGCTCTGACTTTATTTTTGATATTTCCGTACCTCGATAATTCACTGGCGAGGTATTTAATAGACATTTCATATTGGTATGTTTTTCGTCTACTTGAAGTTTGCATCAGAGGGCAGTGATGTCATCATGCAGTTAGCGGTTTCTGCAAATATAATCATATTTAGTTTCTTCACAGTTTTATTAAATATGTGTATAATGACCAGGACAGGCTTGAGGTTCTTTGGCACCCCTGGCCAAGACAATTCCTCTTCCTCCAAATATTATTCATTTGAAGTTTATACGTGCTACACAAAAGTACATAGAAGTAATAAATTCACAGCCTTCCAGTGTTCTCATCCCGTGGTGCCACTAGGCGGTCACCTAGACTATTAGAAACCGGCTCTGATGCATAGAACCAGAAGAACTGCTTTATTGGTGTAACAGGGGATTAAAACCTCATTTATAATAGATCCATAGCATGTGCATGGTACAAGGATAATGATGAGTCAATGGTATACATTCTATGTTTATTACAAACAGATTTTCGTTCTATAAACAGAACAGTGATACATCACTGATTCGCCTTTATGCTTGAGCCATGCACATACACTATGCACATAATATAAACCAGGCTAAATAAAATTGTTTATAATAGATACATAACATAGTGCACGAGCATATCCATAAAACTTCACAAAAGGGTTTATAGCTTTGAACGTCTGTTGGTAATAAGTAGAACAAAGAGATTTTTTTGCTATGGCTATATATTTGATATGGTTTATTATGTATTTATTATGAACGAAGTCTAAGGCTTCTTCATTTCCCATTCTATAGCCTCTTCTCTCCTCCGTATAGATGCCTTTTACTTAGAACGAAAATATAAAAATATTAAATAGAATTTTTGTAAATTTGGACATTTGAAAAAAATTGTGCAAGTTATGCATAACATAAATTCAATTAGTTCTCGAATTGCAAGATGCAACATAACCGCTACATTCTGATAGCTGGTTGAAGCAAAAATAAATAAATAAATAATAATAATATTAACTTAGTTTTTCTCAGTTTTATTGGCAATTCGTGACTCAAACTAACGTTGGCGGCCTTGCGTACGACAGTTGATGGCCGACGAGAAGCGTATATGTCTTTTCTTAATATTTATCTGTTCAAACAATATTTTGGCAAAAAAGCATTGTATTTAAGTCACTATATTTAAAAATACGTCTTAATTCACATAAACTGCAGCACAACACACTACAAATATTATACAAATATACGCTTCTGTTTAATTTACCAAGCCGCCACCAGATGTCTCACTGTTATTTGGAGTCACGAATACAATAAAAAACTGAAATCAAACTGCCTGTTCAAGAGTCTTATGAAGGTTTTCTGTTTAAAATATATTTCTTATGATTAACATACTTCTAAATAATGTAACAAGTTGGATAGTTCAGTATAATACCCAAGGATTTTTTAAGAATATGTCGTACGTGTAGAGTAAAATTCCGAATATGAAATTAAACAAAAAAATTGCTGAAAAATACATTTACATAAGGTTAGGATTAAGCCTGGTTTATAATAGCTCCATAACATAACGCATAAGAATTAAACAATGGATTTGACCCTTCAAAACATCTGTTTGCAATAAACAGAACAAAGAAAGTAGTGTCATTTTTATGCTTATGTATCCATAACATATCTATTATAAACCAAGCTTTATTCACCACTATTTCTCGCAGAATCCGAAGCGATTTATCGCTGAAACCTAAGGTTTAGAAATGCTGCTTTACATGCTACGTATAATAAACCTTTTATATCTCAAAGTGTAAAGTAGGTAGCATTTCGAAACAATCGGAGTGTCTTATAGGCATACTTGATGTAGAATGCTAGACAGTACTTATGGCTACTTAGGAATGTAGGGGTTAAAACTAAAGAGGTATGGAATAAATGATTGAATAGATACAGCAAAAATGTCTGGTAAACAGAATTAAGATTTGTTAAAAATAAGCTGAAACAGAAATCATACTTCAGAAGTATTGTAATAAGTAAATATCTGTAGTTCATGCGTAACATAATAATATAAATTATATAACATTAATGTACATCTTAGACAGACACGAATTTGTAATAGAGATGGCTGTTTAAAAGTTAACAAGGAACATAGTTTAATATTTCCAAGAAACGTATTACTTTCTAGTATATTAGATAAAGTAAAAATATAATAACAATATGACTGATAAATTTCGTTTGGAATACTAGTCACAAATACGGTTTGTATCAAGTGGTGTTATTGTCCGCAATTTTTAAAACTAATTAATTTTTTTACTAAATGAATTTGTGACTAACTAACTCTGCGTCGAATTGACAAGCAAGTGAGAAATGTACATTACTGAACAAAAGTTTTTAATCCAGTAGAGATCACAATAGAAAACATGTTTACGCTGGAATTTTCATTGTCAGTTTAAATTATATGACAGATAACTGATTGACATTATAATATTGGTTGAAAGATCACGGTAAACATTTTTGGAAATTACTTTTGATCACAATGTCAATGACCTACGTCTCTTAGGGACAATTTCTCTGTTTTAAAATACATAGCAAGGAACTTATATGGTATGTAACAAAAAAACGGTGCTAGCGTCAAAAGAACTGCAACTCACAATAATATAAAACAATTATTTTAATCAACCATTAAATTAGTTCTTAACGACCATTTCTAATCGTATTTATTTGTTGCAGTGGACCATGCAGTATCACAGCCAATTGCCATGAACAGACGTTCATTTCCATCGGGCAATCCTGGCGACAGCAGTATCCTGTCGCCGCGGGGCTCAGACACGGGCGGCCTCGGCGTCAAAATGGTCGAGTACGTGCTGGGCTCGTCACCCACCAGCAAGGATAGCGGTCTTGGTGGTCTTGAGCCACGCATGCGAGGACTAGGTTTAGGAGATGGGGATAAAGACAAGGATAAAGCTTCTAGTCCTCTCGGCAAGGAGGAGAATGGAATGCAGAATGGAGTCGTTCAAAATGGTGTTGGTATCGATGATGACAAAGGGTTCAAGTAAGTAATTCTGTTATTACCAAGATTATATTTAGACTTAACAGCGCTGTATGGTTTACTAATTTAGGATACTTATAAATAACAACCATACCTATTCAAGTTTGTGGGTTCTAAGTCTACGCCGGTGTTAAACGATACAATTAATTGAATTGTGGTTGTATCTATAGTGTTATTGGTAAGGAAGATTTTCAGCACGTTCAAGCTCGTCATAGTATCGACAGAATTTGTTTTGATTATTGAAATTCGTAATCTTATTTATTCCCGTTTGCCTTTTTGTCACATGTCTTCTGATATTGAAATTTTGATCCACAATAATTATGCATTTAATTATCGTACAACAATGTAATGTATGGAGAGCGGCCAATATAGGGGTTAATACGTTTTAATTCTATTAAATTATTTACTTATTTGTTTTTTTGTTTATTTATTTTACATCGGCCTATTTCTACAACGAGGCTAATCGCCGAGGCCAGGGGGCGAGCTTCTACACCCGGAGGGGTGAATGATTGTGAAATGAGAGTAATGTAAACATATTATTCTCGCTCGAATAATATCACTAACGGAGAATTGAACCACCAACATCACAATCCAGACTGTTTTCACCAGTGCAAACTGCACGATTTAATGCGCTCGGCCACTCCGTTGGCCTATTAAATTAGAAAGAACAAAGGTTTTTTTCCCAATTAAGTAGTATTAAAACGTATTAACAGGTAGATTGGCTGCACTCTAGTAATTCGATATGTATGAGATATTAACTAAATTATTGCTATTTACTGTATTATTCATCGTTTATTGCAGATTTTTAATTATTGATATTGATAAATTTAACTAATTATATTGTTATGTGTTAATATGTCTATATAACGTAAATATTTTAGGCAGTTATCAGCTGCAATACGCCTGAAAATAATAGCTGATATTAATTTTCAGAGCCATATAAAAATTGGTACAGATTCTTAGTACAGACCATTCTGTCTTTTTTTATTTCGTTAATTATTTTTACGACATTTGGTTCACATAAGGTATATATATTCACGCACTTTTGCGCAAATTCACGCCAAAATCGGAAGCATATTTTTATAGCGAAAATTTTATCTTTTGACTCTATGTTATCATCTCACGGGTCATCTGGATTATTTAATGCTGACAATTATGTGCTGTTTACATAGGGATAATAGGATAGATCGAAACTCCCACATACTACGTAGCTCTCATAAAGTGAACATAGAACTACTTTCTCGACCCTTATGGCTAGTTAGGCATCTTCTTGATGTTTTTTTTTATTCTACCATTTTTCATTAATCATAAACATTTGAACATAAGCATCTGTTTAATAGTTAGTTAATTTTTATTTTTCTATATCATGTCTACAAATAGTTGTACAATTTGAAAGGGGATGCGTTACTTATTTTTGTGTCAGTAGCATATTTTTTTATAATTTACGTCCTTCTGATATGTCTTTCATGCTCGAATATGTTGAACTATTTTAGTAGAGTTTATAAATATCCCAGACCCAAGGCAATATTTGTGGGAAACTATAAAAATAAGCAAAAATCTATAATGCATGAGTCTATCTATATCTATATTTTTCGATCTTCCTTTGACTTTATTGATCTCATCTATTTATGAACTGAATGAGGGTGAAAGACGAAAAATGTCTAAAGTTTCCAATCAGTATCTTCCTTATTTACTGCCTTTCATACATTCTCTTTTCAAATGCATTCGCACACTAATGGGCGAATTTGTCACAGTGAATAGTCAGTCTTTTCCCGAATTTTCTATTTACGGTTTCTCCAAGTTTATTTATATCTTTTGTTGAGGTTAGGAAGACAACAACCGCAGAAGCAACGAGAAATATTATTAGTTATTAATAGATGGCATTATTTATTTTCTTTGATGACAAGTTGTATTACTTTGTTGAGAAGTATTACTAATATTAATTGACAGTTTAATTAAAGTATACGGTTGCAGATATGTTTTATTGTAGTCATTAGTGTCTTTTTTACTCGAGTATCATATTAAAAATTATATGGGTGTTTCAAATAGCTTTAAAATGACGTCATTTTTAAAAAACAAATTATTTTCTAATGATTAATTATTGCGGTTAATGTTCTGATAATCTAGTGTTTAATAAATTCTCTGGAAACTTGTATAGGTAGGGTGAGCAGATTTCAGTGAAGGGTAACCGGCACACAGGGAAAAAAAGGTCCTCACCTCCCAGATCCAAGTGAAGAGCAAAACAAAAAAAAAAGGTCCTCACCTCTCATACTAACTAATTTCTCTTCTTACAAATACAGAATTATATAAAAACCGGAACAATCGACCGTGCCGAAAACATTTTTCGGGACACCGGGACAATTGACCGAAAACCGGGACGGATGGTCAGCCTATGTATAGGTTACTTGTAAACTAACTGCGCTATTTTATAGATTGCTGGACAAACTACGATGGAAATTGCAAAATTATATATTAGTTGATCACTGGAGACGTATAACCTAAATCAAATGGCAAAAGCTGTTTGAGTCGGTTCATTTAGAAAATGCAACAGATATCAATTGCATAACAGTGGTGTAGAACATTTATTTTGAAAATTATAGGAATATAAGTGTTGATATAATTGAATAATTATTACTATTGTCAGGCAACATTTTTGATATTTGCCTGTTTTTTTGCCTGTTTTTTTGCCTGTTGAACGGAATCCTGGCAAATAGATTTACACATGGGAATTTTAATATTTACGCATAATGGCGTTGTGTCGCATTTTTTAATTGAATTGTGTCTAAATTTTTATAACATGTAACGAATAATTTCAGTATAATAATGTTTACCAGTACGACCTACGCCGGCATGTCTTAACGGTTTTACTTGTGAATACTGGATATTTCCTGACCTTTCGAGAACGAATTTATGGCAAATATATAACCGTTCGCTGTCAAGCGGTTAATCAATTAGTTTTCGGTGAATCCATTTTGATAATTTCGGTCAATCAGTGAGTCTCTACGGCAGTATATCGAAGAGTTTAAGTGAATCTTAGGTCTCGTATAAATCTAGTAACAAATGTTACTGCTTGTTTAATTGTTATAAAATAATTAGTTTATAGTGAGTATAGATATATTTTTTAAATGCATAATCAGAACAAAATTTGTCTTTCATTTTATTGTTACCCTGCAACAATGTATATAGTACGTCCAATGTGTAATATCGACATTATCATATCGAGATTTTTATTTTCATTACACTGAACATTTAAAATAATACCGATGGAAGCCTTCGCTGCTGTACAACATCGTGATGGGTTTTCAATGCTCTTTACTTTTCCACTGAGGCTGAATGTCTGGCGATCATCTCTTAAGCCGAAGAATTTACTACGAGACTAAAGTTTTCGGTAAATGCACCTGTCATCTGTCATAAGTGGGAAGTTATGAAGTGGATCTACCATAGAATTATTTTGAAAATTGCACTGTGAATCATTTTTTGATTTTAATATTTTCGTCTTTAAATATTGCTCAACCCTAGTGATTTTAACACTAAGTTAGTTTCATTAATACATATTTATTTGATCGATACGTATTTCGGCTTTTATGCCATTCTCAAGAGTTTATAAAAATAACAGATATTACTGATAATCAGCCAGTGAAACCAGCCTATTTAATATGTTTCACCTAGGAATGAAGGAAATTTCTATTCAATTTGCTTGGGCGATTTTAATATTTATATTATTTATGATTATGATCTAATATTTATGATGAAATTTCAAGGATTTGCGAAAAGATATTCTAAAAGAAAATAAATAAATAAAAAATAATCGGCTGAACATTTTCAATAATTTTTTTGCAAGCTACTTTTGAAGTAAAAGATAAAGCAAACAGTGAACGTTTTATGTAAGTTTTAAATAAAGAAGATCTAATACAGTTTAAATTGTGTTTATTTTATCTTGACCTGACGCAATCATGTTTTTGATAAGTAAAGTTATAAGCCTATAATTGTTTAAAGTTAGTTTTACACAGTTCAATTAAATGATCAACAAATTGATCAAGTTTTTTGTCAATTAATTGAAAAATGTATTGGTAACCTTGGGAACAAAAACGTAACTTTACACACATAAATTTATTTATCAATTTTTTTGAAAATTTTTACATTACCAACTGTAAAACATGTTGACATATTTATCAAAATGAAAATATTGAAAAAATCTTCACAAAATTACGAGCTGTGAACAAAAACAAAAGAAATAACCTAGATGATGATAAATTTGAACGTTTGAGGTTATGTTAGAGTTGAAACTGAAACAAAAATAATATGTTTCGAGGTTATACTACAACTAAACAGTTGGGAATATCTTAACAGATAAAAATATACCTAGAATTCCCTAAAAAATTGATGAAAAATTGACGAAAAATAGAACTTGTTCTATTTTCAAAATAAATTGATCAAATTTTTTGTCAATTAATTGACGAAATTTTTACGCTTTACACAATCAATTAATTAAATGTCAACTTTTCCAATTAATTGATCCATTAATTGAATCGTGTAAAACCCACTTAATATTAGTCATCTAATTTTTCGGTATGAGCATATGTGATTAACAAAAACTGCGAATGCAGTACAGTTTTCTAAAATATCTTTAAAAACCCAACCGTACAGGCTTAAAATATTAATTTTTATCATTATTGGTTTATAGCTCTCGTTTTACGGCGTCTTCCGATTTACTATCTCCACTGTTGCCTATCTTGATACTGTTCTTCGCTCAGTCCTCTTTCGTTCATATCTATTCTTATTCCTTCTATCCAGCTTTATCAAGTTCTCTTCTTTTCCTCTCCCTCGTGGTATTTATCATTTGTGAGGTCTGTCTACTGATCTAAAGATGTTCAATCTCATTTACCAAATCTTTCCTATTCTGTTTCGTTTCATCCTCGTGTTTTATTCTCTTTAATATACTTCCATTCTGTCCCTTATTTCCTGTTTGATACTCGACTTCTAGTTCAGTGCTCAGATATCTTAATTTTTGCAACGTCATTTTTCATTAATTTGGAAAGATTCGGTGTAGTACTTTGTATTAAAATACTGTTAGGTGTAAGTATGGAGCTACAATTTGGAGCTTGACCTTAGTATATCCAGAGAACAGTCTTGTTTTGAAACGAGGCCACCAATACGCCAGAAAAAAATGTTATAACTCAACAAACACAGCAGATATGAAGGGTTCTATAATTCACCCCGAATCTAGATTCGCTGCTTTAGGAGTTGATTAGGGCAAAACCCTGAATTGTGATTTTATATATGTATATGGATAACCTTTGTAAAAAAAAATCATTGTTCAAAATTCAAGTGATGACAGCAAAAGATGCCCTTCAAAATTCAAATGATGATCAAAAAATAAAAGGAAACGCCCTTCAAAATTCAAGTGATATAGATAGATATATAGATAGATTAGATCTACATTTTGACTGTCGAGCGTTCCGCATCAGTAGCAGAATGCTTTGCTCCCGATATCAGGCCAGTAATATCCACGTCTACGCGCAAAATAATGATGTTAAATCAATAGGTATACAGTTTTTTGGCAGTTCTACGTTCGTTGTTTAGCAAAGAAGCGACTATACGAGTTCTGGTTTCTTTAACGTCACTGGCCTGATTTCGTGGACAAAGCACTTTACTACTGTAACTGTAGTAATACAACAAACAAGATGAAGTCCTCTCATGGTAGCTGAAATGTACATCTGGTTTTTAATAAACGTATTGATCGAGTAAAATTCAGTAATTTTTCAAGATTACTTTAGAAATGTGATTCTGCCATAACACTTTGCCGTTTGTTTTGCCTCTAGGTAATATTTGATCTTATTTCACAAACTATCTTTGTAACATACTTTTACGTTTATTAAGATTTTAACGTACATATATCTGAAGAAATATCTTTGAATATTTCATAACCTTTTTCGAATTCAATTTTTGACAAAACACAAATTCTGAACTTATTTTTTAAAGTATAAATAATTTATTTCCTTTGTCTCGACATAAAGCACGGCGCGTCATGTCCCATAAAATCTCCCTTCTTGTATGTAGAACAGAATGAGAAACTACCCTCGTTTCTCGTAAAAGTAACTTTAATTGTCTGCTTCAAAAACATCGCCATATAAGAATATTTTATTACTGTAACTGCTAACAAAAACAATAGGAAATCTAAATTTATTTTATATCATCAAATTACGTTTTATTGTGGTATAATTTTCTGTTTTATGTGGTGTGGTCACAGTTTAATTAAATACTTTTTTTGGGATCGTTTTTATGTTAATTTAGAATAATGTGCTTCCCTTTTTTGCTATAACTTTTCACGTAAAAGTATTATCAAAAATGATTGAATTATGTATGTATCTAACAATATTTTTATGTTAAGTTATTTCCGATCAAGGTTAACTGAGTGCAATATGCATCATTTATCATTGCATTTACATATTTAGTAAATGATATACCGATATATTTAGTTCAGTTTAGTTTTGCACATATTTTGATTTATTATTATTATTTTTTCCAGTCGATCAGTCGCACACTTCATGTAATCAATTAAAATTGGGAGAGAGTTTTAGTCGAATAATAAATAAGTAACATCGACTAATTAATATCTATATACATGATCCATACGAACAGTACAAATACATTAATGCACGGTTAATTCTGCTAAACTCAAAGAAATGCTATTTTCTACAACTGTCAAAAAAAAAGAAAGGTTTCACCTATCGTTTTTTGTTTGAGAAGTACGTAATTTCTTCATGTTTGGTTATGTAACGTTGCTATGACAACGTCCAATAAAGTCTTTATAACATAGTGCAATTAGAAGTTAATAATAATAATAATAATAATACATATGGTAAACGCGGAAGATAATATCTGTACTCTGGAAATGTCTGAAAATGTAAGAAAAATAATTAGAGAATATTCTTCTTCTTTGGGCACTGTCAGTCGGGTTGATTTTTGGTCTCACTCACATAAGTTATCTTGATCTATTCATTGTCAGGTCTTACCATGTGTCCTGTATACCAATACTTGTTAGATCTTCAGTTAGCTGATCTCTTGGGAGGTCTTCAGATTGGTGACGATTATTCATTTTTCTCTACCATATTTTCTTAACCATTCTGGCCTCCCTAATCCTCATCACGTGTCGTGGATGGGACACGTTTTGGTGTACCTCTCAGTTCTTGTGTGATACTCGGCCTTAAGTACAGGTCTCGGATATCTTAGTTCTGATGGATTCTCCATTCACCATTAAATTGAATGGGATCAAAATTTGGCGTAATATAGTTTTTTTTTTTTTAAATAATGTAATTTTTTTTAGAGAATATTAAATTTGAGAATAATTAGGAGTACATCAGCGGAGTATATAATAAGAAGCCATTACCTTAATGCATTTAAATATAAGAAGAACAGACAAATATTGACCACGAACTAACAGTTTTAAATAGTAAGGTCTAGGTTTTGATTCAACATATTTAAATCGCCTGTCAAAACAGGTCTGTTATACTCTTTTCACACTAGAACTTTAAGACGAGTGAACTTAAAGTTCACCGATGTTTAACATCGGTTTGCTTTCACACTTGATGTTTAAATCTCGGGTGCTGTCATCAGCTACAGTAATTTTGTCCTTTAGTTACCGTCAGGAAATTACCAGTTTTGAACCGTCTGCGCAGACGCACATTTTAAATCATTATAAACAAATATGGATATTTCATTTCATTCTACAATAAAGACACTACAATACAGAATATATTACACCTGTATTAACATGTAAGTCGATACATTTTATCTCAATTATTGTAGCTCTGTATTTTATTAAACACATTATTAAAATAAATAATTTTATTATAACAATAAGTATAAACTTCTTATAACGTCGATATAATACAGTATTCTTGTTTATGATAATACAAAATGTTGACAGCACAAATTCAAACACTATTTTTTTATAATAGAAATTATGTTGGCATGCGGACGATGTTTAAGACGCAGATCTCTGTCTTCAACATCGCTTGTATTTAGACGAGGTCATACGTTTTCACACTAGCGTTTAAAGACACATTCACTTTAACATTCGATCTTAAAGTTCTAGTGTGAAAAGGGTATTAGAAGGCAAAATATACTCTTTGTACTTTAATATAGTCCATTTAAACGTTAGAATGCAGTATGACAAATGGGAGTGGTGTTGCAATATTTTGTAAAAGCATCCAATTTTATATTCTTTTATTGTTAATTCATTAAAACTAAATGAAAAAAGGAGTCCTGTATAACTTATAAAACTTATATCGGGTAACATGGTAAAATTATGAATAACCATTTGTAGAATACCGTGGCTTCACAGATCGTTTTACAGCCGCCAACGTAGCCAAGAAAGGAAAGGGCAGAGTCATTGAGAGCACCCATTAGAGAGTATAAAAAAGAACTACTCCATTTGCCCTGTACTGCATTCTAACGTTTGAACGGACTATGGGTATTTCACTAAAAAAAAATGATTCTATACTATTAGGCAAATAATTATAAACTACATTCATTTTATTGATAGGGCTATAAAAATATGTTTGATATTTCACAGAATTTTATACATGTTATTGCTAAACATATGGTTAACATCTGGTATGTTAATAAAAATTTCTGGATGAATTTTATTACATAGATATGTACGGATTTAAAATAAAAATCACAAAAATATGCAGTGAAGTATTAACGTGGGACAATTAAAAATATCTGAAAGAATTTATTTGTTTTAAATTCGATTTTTAAATAAAATATTTAATAACCAAATAAGTCCCGCGATTTGTTAAAGTTGAAAATTAAATTAGTGATAAATATGCCCTCTTATATTTTACCATTTTTATTTTATTTATTTATTATTTTATTTTATTTTGTATGTTTACTTTATAAAATATCAATTTCCAGCCCTTACCGTTTGCTCACAATTTGTTTCGTGTGAAAACGCAACCTTTTTTGGCTCAAATTTTGACATGATATGCACTTAGTAGCAGTAGTAAACGGTGTTTTATTTGGTTATCTCCAAATGATCTAATGCCACAAACTTCAAAGACACAATTTAAGTCAAGAATACTCTTAATTTGGTCGGTTCACTGACGTTGTGGTGAAACACAACTCCTTTACTGCTGGGCAATTAAGGGGCCCTGGAGTTTTGGGCCCCCGGGGTCCTGGGCAGAGTCGTAGGAAGTGAGGACTTTTGTTTTCGCTCATCATTTGTATTTTGGAAGTGAGGACCTTTTTTTGCCCATCACTTGTATTTTGGAAGTGAGGACCCTTTTTTTTGCCCATCACTTGTATTTTGGAAGTGAGGACCTTTTTTTTTCTCACCACTTGTATGAAAGTAAGGACCCCGGGGCCCCAGAAGTCCTCTCGGCGACCCTGATAATAGTTGTAACTTGGCCGGGATGATTTACCCTATCCGCCATATCCATATGCCCGGTTGCATAAAAGACTCAAAACTACATGTAAGCTTAAAACTCATTAAAAACCATTGCATCCGTCTAATGCAGCCGGGCATTAGACGGATTTCTACAAAATTCTTATAATGACCAGAATTCAACTCTTTGGAGGATAAAAAAAAAAAAAAAAAAAACAATTGTTTGAGGGAAGAAGAATATTATCATGAAGTTACCTGAGAAATAGTAGGTCACTGAGGGAAAAAACGTCAATATATAGCTTAATAAATGTTGATATAAATTTGTGCGTAGCTCTAAATTTAAATCGCTGTGTCGACAAATTTTATAAATAATGATTTTCAGTTATCTAATGCCAAAAAGATGATTTATATGCCTTAGTATACATTCGGCAAAGAATAAACTGATAATACCCCGATACAGTATTATACGTATTATGTAAATGTAACAGGCATTTATCCTTGACATCATATGCTCTGATAAAATTTCAAGTACAGTGCAACCTGTTTAAACCGAACTGCTCAAGCAAAGGTGTTTTCGAATTAGAGATTTGTTCGGATTATGGGAAGTAAAGAATTTAAAGCTGTTTTTGAAATCTTTTATTGTTATAAACGAACTGTAGACAGTGAGTTACATAAATACGGTATTCACTTTAAAAAAGAAATAAGTAATAGTTTTTCGCTTTCGCCTTTTCCGCACTCCTCGCTTGTCCCCACAGTTCTCGCAACAGAAGTATTTGATGATGCTCTACATTATTTTCAGATTCCTATCTTAGGCAAGTATTAAAACTAGGTACGGCATCACCATGTTACACTGAATTCTGTTTCTTCATCGTTTTCTGCAACATCTTGGATATTGTAATTATTAGTTAACATCAATTCTCAAGATTCCTCGCTATCTATAGTACATTCTGTTAGTTCCTCATTTGTTTAATTTTCTCTGAAATTTCAGTTGTACCTTGTGATAATTATGATTTCTTGCTAATACAGATAACGGAAGGTGATTCTCTTCCTCCCATATTAAATTTGTTACATTTCTTCTGTAATTGGCAGTTGCAAGTTGCCATGCACCATCAAGAGAATACGGCATCTTTTAAATGAACGCTTATCAATGTTTCAGAAATGTTTCTTTCATAGTTCACAACATATTTTAGTAACATTTTGCGGTAATTTAATATTATATCCTGTATCACGTGTTAGTCCATGGGCTGCAACAGTGGAGTGCAATTTGGAGGTAGGAATATAACTGAAATTATTTTATCATCATAGATTAATTCATCAGGAAGACCTGGTGTATTATCCAATATTAAAACTGCTTATGGTACTAATTTTAGTTTCTTCATTCTGTGTCGTACTGATGATATAAATTCTGAATAAAACCAATCTGCTCAAGCCTATTTTTTTGTCCATATTGTCGTTCGGATTATAACTGATTCGTCTCACTCTTCGGATTAGTGGTTGTTCGAATTAACGTGTGGTCGAATTAAAGAGGTTACACTGTATACAGTAAATTAATAAAGGAAGAGAATTTATTTCCATTATATACTAATTTTTTGTAAGGTATCATTGCCCCAACAAACCACTGTATACTTCTCTCGTATACCTACATTAATATTTCCGAGAACTTCCATGTATCTTTTTCTAGGTTTACATCTTCATGTGTCGTAAAAATAAAACGACCCCTCTAAATTTAAAGTACGTTTTTCATCGTTAAAGTAGCGTTTATTTAAGTAATATATCGTGCGAGTTTTCCGTGCACTGTCGCCTCTTCTATTGTCTAACAACTATGATGTTCCTCTTAACTTCTTCCTAGTAATGAACTAGTTCTAATTCAGTGCTTCTCAAACAGTATACTTCCTATAGTTTATTTTACCTCGTGAAATAGTAACATGTGTTATTAAGTACGTCGTAAAGTTGGTTTCAATACTCGTTAGATCAGCGGTTTTCAAACCTAGTCGAAAATTCTCTGAAGAAAATTCAAGTAATTCACTTTTTTTGTTGATCGAATAAAAGTGGAATGGTTGCATTTTAATTCTGATATTTTTGAATGGATTCAATATTTAACATCATGTTCATAGTTGGCGTACAGCTCTTTGTGAATCTTGGCCTTCTACATATTTTCCTCTATTCGGACCTTGATTGGACAAAATTCCACTAATTATCTTTTTCTAATATTTTAGTCTTGATCGGCACCGTCCAGCACTCTCTGCACTGACCTTTCGTTAGTTAATGCTGTATATAGGGCATATTCCACCTTAAGCGTGCTATTTTAATGTTGCGGACAATATCTTCACAGTTGAACAAGTTACTCCTCCTCCTTAAGTTTTCAACCCATCGGTTGGTTTGCAGCAATTATCCATACTTCCCTCTTCGCAGTGTCTTTTAAGTTCCACGTACGGGCTGCAATTCATATCTTCCACTATTTGTTTCATATACTCTAACCTTGGTCTACACCTACTGTTCTTTCCCTCAACTGTTCCTTCCAGTATCGTTTTCACCAGTCCTTCGTGTCTTATAATATGTCTGATCCAAACATTTCTTCTCTTCAGCAACATTCTCCATAGAAATGATTCCTCTTCCATTAGCTGCAACAATTCTTTGTTCGTCCCTCTACCCATCGAATTTTTAACATTCTTCGATTACACCACATTTCTAATGCTTCCATCGTCTTTTTTTTTCTGTCACTTGTCACTAGTGTCCAAGTTTCACTTACAAGTTATACAATTCTAAATTATATATTTTCGTCCACATATAATTTTCTATTGTGGTACTAATATATTTCGTGAGGGTTTTCCGCACCGAAATGACTAGAATTGTTATCATCGTATTGAGATAGCAGCCAGGTTTCTGCAACACATGTAAGGGCGTATCTGGTTCTTCTTCTTTGTTGAACCTTCGTCTTACGAAATCTCCCAAAATGCAAGTTTTGCGGCTAGTTTCGTTTTTAGGGTCGTAGGTATAACCACTGAACCCTTATATCATCGCCCGTTTCTCTGTTTGTTTGTTTGTTTGTCTGTCTGTCTATAGGATATACTCTTAAAATCTGGCCAAATATCTGAACCTAGAGAGTCGAAATTTGGCATGCACATACAGCTATATGAAAAATACTTAGGCTTAGGAAAAATATTTACATGTATTTTTTGAAAAAAATTATATTATGTATATAGGTATATATATATTTTTTTCATATTTTTTGTGGTAAGTTGCATATATGAAGTTACAAGTTGAAAAATTTGGTCTAAAATACTTTTGTCCCTTTACCTATTTTCCCACAGGAAACTGGTTTAAAAATCTTAAATAAATCAGAGTAGTGCACATTGATGTGACCGGAATAGTACGCTCTAGATTAGGAATCGGCAACCTTTTATACGTCACGGGTCGCATTAAAAAACAAAATGTTACCTTTTATAAGTCGCGAGCCGCATTGATTAACAAAATGTTACATTTTTTATGCCATGAGCCGCATTTAGAAATTTCGAATTTTTTTTGGCGGTATATAATTCCTCTTGTTTTACGATCTTAACTTCTTCTTTACGCTGGTTTACACATATTTACATCGTCATAAATACGCCTAGTATGTAAGAAATGCAAAACAGTGCTGCAGTAATGTGTTGGCTATGCTGGATATGAAAAGCAAACATTATATTTTCTTATTGGCATTCGTTCCGCGGGCCACATGAGTTTATATTATTTGACCTCTGCTTTAGATTATTTTTTTAAATGTATACTTTTTTTTAAAATTATGTATAGTGTATTAAATGAAAGCTCTTAGTACTTATATTAACGGATAAACATGTTTTTCATTCCTCTTTTACTTACTAAATATCTACGAAATTCTGAAATGTGTGAAAATTCACTCTTCACAACAGTTTCTTTATTTTGTTCAAAAACGTTTTATTTGCAATGGATTATAACTCTTTGCGATCAGAGTTAAGCTAGATTCTATGATCTTCAGGAAAATGCAAACAACTTGGAAACTCTACAAACACTAAATTCCGTATTAAGCTAACACATTGGTTAATAACTATTGTTATTGCCAAAAACCAGTAAGAACTTCAGAAGTAATTTTTAGATATGTGGTTAGCTGGAGTAACCAGTTGCCCTGAAAGGGTTAATCATTTAATTTCTCACACACTTGATAAAATTAAACTTGACAATATGCAGTGCTCAAATGAATGTGGGTATGTAGTTTGCAATGCAGGTAAATTATTTGGATTAATTAGTGATATTCTACGTAAATAATACCAGTAAACAATGATTAGCGTAAAACCGCATCAAACATATTTGGTTACCAAATATTAAATGTATGTTCAAACCTGTACTGTAGTTACACTTTCTAACACAGCTGTTTTGTGATTATATTACTCAATACTACCCCAGTTTTCCCTTCTTATGTAATATTTTCTCAGAATTATTACTAAATAATCATATACTGGACGAGAATAAAAACATAGTATTTTCTTATTTTGTGAACTTGGACAGTGTTTAGTAAACACTTTTATGATCTCAGAACTAAAAGTTTTCTTCGTATCGTTCGAACTTCAGCTTCACTTCTCTGGAAGTTTTAGTAAGTGATATTTTACACTGGAGAATACTGTATTCTTTTACGCATAAAAATATTGACTACGCATTACATCAGTGGCGTACCCAGGAATTTGGGGGGCGGGGGCGGTAGACAAAAAAAGTGAAGATATAAAAGAAAGCTCATCGCTTCTGAAATACAAGTAATAACAAAAAAAAGGTCCTCACTTGTAAAATACAACTGATGAGCAAAAAAGATCCTCACTTGTAAAATACAAGTGAAGAGAGACAAAAAAAAGATCCTCATCTCTATATATTTACCTAAGATCATAATGCTAAAAGATTTAAAAATTTGGTATTTCCATCCTTCACCCCCCCCCCCCCCCGGGTGCGCCACTTCATTACATAGTTACTAATCACCATCGCCTACGCAGGGAGTAAGCAGCAAACTTCATGAAATATCGATAATTTCAATTTCATGAACGAAGTAAAGTGTGTACTGATAAAAAAAAATTATTTATATAGTGAAATGTACTGCGTTTCAATAACAAAAGAATAATGAAATGTAACGTTGTATGTAGAGTGATTATTCTTAAGCAGCCATTTTCGGGATATCAACCTAAAAATCTCAGCTGTGTCCACCACAGGACCGACCACCATCACAAAGTACTTGTATAAAATACATTCTAGCAGCAGAGTAGAAATAACTTGGCCTAATATTTTCTAACAGAGATATTATTTATCATGACCATGGAAACGTTACATATAAGTATGAAAAAATAGATACTTAGTTTTATCAAAAAATGTCTCAAATAAAAGTTATTAGTTATTGCATTTATTGCAACTCTCGTTAAATAATTTTTTTCGAAATATTTTTCTGCTGTAATTATTCGCAAATATCTTAAAATCGACACGACTAAACTCCCATTTCTAGTCGACCGATTTTTACAAAAAGTTGATCAACTCGTGCCACTGATGTCAAAAGCTTAAATATGCAGTTTCATAAAAATCCTTTTAGCCGAATTTGCTCTGCACGTGTACATAGACAGACAGACAGACAGACGGACGGGCGGACAGACAGACACATGGACAGACAGACCGACAGACATCATTCTAAAAATAGTCAAACGTTATGTAGGGACCTCAATTCGTGGAGATCCATCGAAATCTCGAAATGTCAAAATCGGTATGATCACAATACCTCCTTTATATATGTTGGCGGTCGGTAAAAATCGGGACACGACCAAAATATCGTTTTTTTTTATCTTAATTATCAGATTATAAAATAAAATAGTATTTGATATTAAGAAAATTGGAACCTATGTTTCCTCAGTTTCCTTATTTTTGCGGCCTCATATTTGGTTACACGTTTCAGCTAAGACGATATTAGTGCTTGAAACCGAACTGGGTACACGCGGTTCCGGTTTTCGGGTTAAACTGGAGCCGTAATTTTCGAGTAACCCGATTTCGGATATCCCGTTTCGAATACACGGTTCTGGATACCCGGTTTTGGATACCCGATTCTGGATACACGTTTTCATATTTCCGAATACCTTTTTTTGCTCTTAACTTGTTTTGAAAACACCCGCTTCTAAGTACCGGGTTCCGGGTCCGTTTCGGATTCATGATTATTTTTTCGAACAAAAATGCGTAGCAACGGATACGCAACGCGTTTTTATATGTAGTTTTAGCTTATAACTAGTATCTCTCTATCTCGAAATCATATCTATTGTGACATCAGCAGAGCGCAAACTGTAATATAATAATTAAATTAATTTTTACATAATTGTCTTAATTAGACAGCTTAATAATTGGAAATTGCGAATGTCGAATGCGTGAGGTCGGCGATTGGAGGACTAGATAATATTGAATATTTTTTATATTTGGTTTAGCATTATACCGGATATTTACGTCATAACTAAAACCATTTTAAAAAGTTTTAAAATAATATCGGTACTAGACCAGATTGATTTAATAGATCAGGTTTTCTTTTTCTCTAATAAAATAGTTACAAATATAACTTAATTAGTTTATGTTTTAGTGTGGACAATAGCAGTGTGAATATTTTATAAAAATAATATGAAAATTATTTTTGTAACCGTGGCAATATTATTTTTATCTGCCGTAACATGAGACAATTGTTGTAATCTTCCTTGAACCATTCTTTTGATCAGCAGCGAATGTCGTAGACGTTGGTGTTGGTACGGGATCGTGTGAGGTCAGTTGTTTGCTCTGTCTGTGTCCCTGTAAATGCACGCGTGTATGCTCACTGCGGAGTGCCTGGTTTCAAGGCCCTCCTTACCAGAGCACCGGCCGGAGTCAATGACACGTGCTTGGTTGTCAAGGTGACGGCTTTCGATACAGCTGAATGTCGCATGGAACGGCAGAGACATCTAGCGGATGGTAGCTGCCGGTATAGGTGGTTTGTGTCTGAAATAAGGCTGTTTTTACTGTCGGTGAAATCAAGAACTGTGTAGATGGTTTGAGGAGGAGATGTAAGTTCAGTTACTTAGTGATAGGTGGCTGGTTAGATCCACAAACATGAAAATTTTGTTCATATTTAAAATAATTTAATTTAGATGTTAACTATTCAAATTTTCCTATTTCATATTACAAATTTGCTCATTAATTTTATATGTTTAAGTCCTTACCTACAGGAAATACATTTTGACCATAGTTGATAGGCTACGAATTGGTAAAAAGCAGCATAATGTAGACCAGTGTACCTTAATGTCTGGAGTAACAGTAATGTCGCCAACTTAAGATTGGTTTATTATAATTAATATTATCATCATTAAAAACATTTAGCTCTGAAAGTAATTCTAGTTTATTTTAAATCAGAATGCAGTGGGTGGCACTGCGAACCGAGAATGATACATACATACTGCAATTACAGTATTGTAGGAATTTTGAATTAAAAATATATTCCCTTGAGTGTTATTTATAATACCTGCAGGGCCAGCTTTAAGTTCTCTCTTAGTTATGTTATATTATTTTAAAACAAGTAGGTACTTAAAACAATATTTAAAATTGACAACCTCAAAAATACCTAACTGCATGTAAACCTGGCTGTGATCTAAACCAATCGGAAGCAAAGTTAAACAGTTCCTATCTTTTTGAACACTACATTCATAACTAAAATGTACTATAGTGTAGTAGTTATATTACTTACAGTAACAAGGGGGTTACTGATAAATGGTAGCACTAAATACTGTAATATATTTGTGTGATCTAAGTACCATAAATTAATGTTTGTATTTCAATTTTTAGTCGCACACCCGGAAGTAGACAGCCTTCGCCAGCAGAAGAAGAACTTTCAAAGAACAACTTGTCTATGCAACATCCAGGCGTCGTAATCCTACCGAAACAAGACGATCATCTGCAGCAATTGCCGACCGCGTTTACGCATCCACACCTGGGGCCGCCTCCAACACTGGGGCCACACCACCACACCGGACTCACCCTCTCCGAATCGGTGAACCAGCACTTCGAGCACTTCGGCGGAGAGCAACAAGCGCCGGGATATGACGGACACCTAGCGGCCCAGGGAGGACAGTACGCACCGCCACCACAGCAGCAGGTTGATAGCAGTGTCCTACAGCAACAGCAGCACAACTTTGATGTTCAGGTAAGATAGTTGTAATGTAATAGAACAGTATTTTTCGGAGTGTGGTTTGCGGACTTTTGAACCTCTCATGATTTTCGTAATGTTGATGTTTTGTATACAAATATAGACTTAATGGGGTGCTCCATAATCTTTATACCTTGGGAGGGGTCCCAAGAGTAAAGATTTTTGAGAAACGTTGCAATAGAACATAAAACCTTTTATTACTGAACAAGTACTGATATCTTAAATATATTGGCTGTTTACAACATACTGGAAAAGATAAATCCGAATGTGATGTTGATGTTTTGAAAAATTTTAAATGCTCGGGTTTATTTGTGACAAAACATTTGCTAAACAGATTTTCAGGTGAGGCGACGTTTCACCTACATTTATGAAGAAAAATAAATATCTTAAATATCCATTTTGATCTAATTTGTCAATATTTTGGTAAATATGTTTTTTTTTTTTTTTCGTATAAAATGTATTAAAATAATGTTTTATCCTATTTTTATACATTTGAATAAGTTAGCACTTGATTTAAAAATAACCCCTTGTTGTTTATGCATTCCTAGAATCGTTCTTACAATAAAAAATACTCGTCTGTGACCTACCATTGCTCAGGATGGCAGGATGACGGAATAATAGGGCGAAGAAGCTTTAAAGCCAACGGTGTCTCATTTTTTTTTTTCTGGAAAATTGCATAGAAAAAATGTAAAAATGTTTGTAAAAATGAATGTGTAATATGTATTGAACAGAATTTAAATTTACTTTCAGAAGTATTTCCATTACACTTGGTTAAATTATCTTAAAATTAAAAAAAAAAAAAGAAACAAAAATAAAATTAAACTATTGTATCATATACTGAGGCGACGTTCTGCATCGTCTAACAGTAGTTTGTGAGTAGAGTATTTTATTGAAAGCAGAGGACTTGTGTCTCTCGCACATAATTACTGACACAGTCGTATGCAATCGTATGGTGTAGATATTATGTAACGATATGTCTTGTCAATCCCAGAAAATCGTGTCCATGACCTTTTCGGACTTGGGTAACCTTTTTGCATTTTTTGGAGCACGTTCGCCAAGAAAACGTCCACTGTTTTGACTGTTTTTTAAATTCTGGTGTGTAGTGATTGATCTGTTTCATCAGCGGTTATGAAACGTCGCAAAAACTCACTTGGATTGCGTTTGTACATGTCCAAACATTGTTTCGAAATAGTCACGCGATTCCGTTTTTGATCCACTGTGATCAAACGTGGCAATCATCTTGCCAATAGCTTTTTAATGCCAAAATGTTCGTGCAGGTTATGAAACACACTTTTGTCTGAGATGCTTACCTCCTTGGCCTTCTTGCGTATCTTTACTTGCCGATTGTCAAGTAAAGTATACGATATCATGAATTTTACTGCTCATCTATTCAGTTGTGACTTCATTCGGATGTCGCAGATTCTTATTATTATTCGGGCTTGTACGACCACATTGAAATTCAGTGAACCACTTGTGAACCATTCCATGCGACGGAGTAGAGTTCCCATTATATAGTTTAGCTTTCAATTTCCTTAATAGTTTATCCACGCAAAAAGTAGTGCTTTATTAACACATGAAATTCACTTTTTTCCATTGTAGCAATTATACACAAACTTGCGATATGAGCGTCATCTCTTATCAAAGTCACTGACTTATCAAACACTCGTAATATATAAAATTACATTTTAACGGTAAAAAATATTGTAGGTTCTCCTATATAAATTAACAGACAGTATACAATTATAAACATTTTTGATTAATATTTTCGCACAGTTTGGGATTAAGCGTTCTTCTTCTGGTTCATCTTCAATTTTTACTTTTATATCGGCAGCACAATGCACTCTTGAAAAAGCTACCGTAGAGATGAACGTGGTTAAACACAGGTTGTGAAAGTTATATACCAGTGTTTCTCAACATAAAACGCACCGCGGGCCAGCATAATATATAATTTTTTAACGCGGACCACTAATAATATAATTGTTGGTTAATTTTTTGCAAGAAAACAAATATATTGAATGTGCTACCAAATATATATATATATTTTATTTGTAGAAAATCACAGAAAGAAAAAATGTGCATAAATAATAACAAAAAAAAAACTGCAAAAAAAACACAAAAACTTATAAAAATACATATAAAAACGAGGACCACTAAAATTTTTCTGGGGACCACTGGTGGTCCGCGAACCACCTGTTGAGAAACACTGTTATATACCATCCTTGTCTTGGGCTTGACCTTGGGATTTATTAATGGTAATTGCAAAGGTTAATTATTCTGGAATTTGCCTTCTTCTCAAAATGAAGGGGAAATATACGTTAGATGGTGTAAGATCAATACAAAAACAATAATCCCAGTCACCGGGGTTTATTCCAGTCAAAACTTCAGCTATAACTAAATTTGGTTTAAAGTCTGACACAGAGGCGAGTTCTATTACATAAAGTTCATTTGGTACTGATGTTTCTGTTTCTTTATTGATAACTAAGTGTTTGACCGGAGGCATTCGGACACCATTATGAATGCGTATATTGGGCATTTTGTGACGTTGTTTGATCATTTGATTTTGGCGTGCTTTTCACATAATTGATAGCTTTAGACGGCGTGATATCATTTCTTATACGGACATAATTGCTTTTCTTTTTTTTTTACTGTTTTTGTGCGCGTTCCTACACAAGTTGTTGTAGGAACGCGCTTCTGCTTCCTCTACGGAAGCAGAATTTTAGGGTATATTGAAACTATTTAAATGATTTTGGATTATTATGCAAGGGAAAAATTAAAATGGGAGATCAAATTTTTTTATGAATTCTAAGGTTTTCAACTGCAGTAAATAGACCCAACATTCGAATTTCAACTGAAATAAAAAGTCCAATAAATAAACCATTTAGAATTTAGTTAGAACGATCTTTGAATATAGATTTGTTGTTTGGTTCTTTTATTGTAAAGGTGATAGTGATGGTATTAAATATATTCAACTCTAGATTTCCGTATTTTTAACTTAAAAATGTAAATCGAAAAGTAGTGGCCTTGCCTATTTAATCAATTAATATGTTGTTTAATTGAAATGGAAGTGATGATATACAATCATGTGCGTAAAAATAGCAGTGGTTTAACGCAAATGGTAAAATTGTATTTATTTTATTTAAAGTAATTTATTTATGTAGTTGCATTACATTTATACTATATATAATAAGTCTATAATATATTTAAGCTGGCAACATAGGATTTTTTAAATAAATTTGTGAGTTACCCCTTAAACAAACCAAAAACATTATTTTTCTAGTGTTTGTAAAAATAGCAGTGGCCACAAGTTTTCTCATGTTTTACTAAACTAACTAACCAAACAATTTTATTCTTGAATAAATTTTTATGTATATTGAAAAGTAAGTTGAATTTATATTTAAATTCATGGAAAATATTAAATATCTTTCTTATTTTTTAGTAAAAATGGGTAGGACTAAACATTGCACAGGAGAAACGTTAGTTCATTTTACAAATGTTAAATTCTGGTAAAACTTATAAAGTTATTCAGAATATGCTAGGATGCTCCGCTAAAATGGTATCTAATGCCAAAAAGTGGACTCTAGAACCTGAAAATCGGGGACCGACAACAGATAGAAAAATTGTAAGGTGTGCAAAGGTAAATCCTTTTATTATTTCTACACAAATAAAAAACGAATTAGACCTACCAATTTCTTTATCAGCTGTAAGAAAACGCCTTATAAAAGCATATCTGAAAGCTAGAAGAGCAAGAAAAACTGCGCTGTTAAACAAGAGACAACGGTAAAATAGAATTCAATTTGCCAAAGAACACCAACTTTGGTCACAGTCAAAATAAGGCAATATTCTTCGGTCCGATGAAACAAAAATTGTTTTATTTAATCCTGGTATCTGCCAAAAGCAAGTACGCAGGTCTCAATGCACGAAGTACAATCCTAAGTATACTACAAAGACAATAAAACACGGCGGCTATAGTGTTATGGCATGGGGATATTTTTCTTTATGGATTAAAGATATAATGGACGCGAATATTTGTGACAGTATCTTGCAGTATGTCATGCTTCCCTTTGCAGAAGACTTCCCTTTGCCTTTAAAATGGATATTTGTACAATATAATGACTCAGAGCAAACCTCGCGCAAAGTAAAAAATGGGTTTAATAAAAATACGGTTACTGTTACGGGTTGGCTAGCCCAATCTCCGGATTAAAACCCGATAGTGAACTTGTGGGCTGATGTAAATATTAAAGTATCTTCTTCAAAACCTGCCAACAAAGAAGGATTATGGAGAGAATTTGAAAAAGCTTGGAAATCTATTCATCGCTTTTACAATGCTCGGATAAAACTCGGATAGGATAAACATCGGAATAAACACCAGAATATCTTATCTGGCCAACGACACTCCAGATATACGGGAAAAAAAAAATTAAATTGACATATGTTAAATGTCACATTATAACGTTTTATTTGAATTTGTATTACAATTATATATTTGTGGTTGCAGCAGCGTAGTTGTTATCTCACTTGCTTTGAAAGTGTGGAATCATGAGATCGATCTAGGATGAACAAAAAGATTCATGTTCAACAATCGTGCGCTGTTTGATTTCGCACGATTGTTGAACAGCGTTGAAGTACGCCGCAGCGCTCTCATTTTTAGGGCATGAAACTATTTTGTACTATACTTCCTATATCTATATGTAAACTCACCTTACATCGCACCCTATCGGTGATCATAGTTCTATATTCTCCATAAGAATGCATTGGGACACTGCCCAAAGCTATGAAATTAGTTGCACTGTAACACGACAAGTGCTGTATCTTGCCAAGAATGCATCAATTGCTGAAAAGTGAATAATTTCACAGTATTTACAATTATGTTTAGTACGGTTGTTATTATTGTGACAATAATAATTGAAAATCTAAATATGGATAAAAGTAAGGATATAATATTACGTATTCTAGGTAATATAATTAAAAATTGAAAAATTGAATTTGTAGCTATACAAAAAATTATAACTTTTATTTATTTTTATTTTAATTTTATTTTTACATGGAGGATCAACAGGGAGGTCATCCCCTAACGATTCTCACAGAAATACATTTTAAATAATAAAGAAATAGTACTTAGTTGTAATACAAGAACATATTAATAACAAAAATAGTACAAAGTACAAAACAGTAAGTTATAATATTAATAATGTTAATTAT
Organism: Liopterus haemorrhoidalis; assembly: GCA_963971575.1. Taxonomy (NCBI): domain Eukaryota; kingdom Metazoa; phylum Arthropoda; class Insecta; order Coleoptera; family Dytiscidae; genus Liopterus; species Liopterus haemorrhoidalis. The sequence goes on from OZ020611.1 coordinate 127,654,621, forward strand.
AAATGTAAGATTTGAGATTTTATTAAAGATTTGAACTGATGAAAACTAAGGAAGAAAATATCACAAGAATCAAAATATTTATCAAAAGAGATTGTGCATCTGTTAAGTGGAGAATTCATGCCTAAATTAGATGTTGTGTTGTTGTTGTAAAAAGTATTACTTCGTCTTGTATTCCTCATAGGTGCATTGAAATTTATTAGTTCTATAATATTAGGACAGTCAATCAAATTATTCACTATGCTGTAGAGAGTTTGCATGTCAATGAGCAGGCGTCGGTTAACCAGACTTGTTAAGTTGTACCGTATCAGTCTCTGTGAATAATTTAAGACATTGTTGTTAAAAAATTTGTACTCCAGATATCTAGTGAACCGCTTCTGCACGGACTCTACTCTGCTTTAACCTTATCGTTTGTTGTAACTTTAATCTTATCGTTTGTTTTACTGTATCAAACTTAAAATTGTGGTGTATAATTAAAAAGTTCAGTGCCGCTGTCGGTTTTAATTTTAACATTATAACTGATTTCAACCACAAAACTGTATGTATAGTTAATTGAAATTTTTTACGCACTGAATCAAGGGCTATTTGCGCCTACACAGCCTAATAAATATCACAGGGTTAATTTTAACAATCTCTAGTATGATAATAAAACTGTATAATTGCTAAGCTTTTGTATTTTTTTATTTAAACTTTGATCGCGCCTCCATTTGGTAGTCCTGGAGCGCCCTTACTGTTTCCCAGTTAGATCTGATAACCTTTACTACACTTCATTAACTAAAATGCACTGATCAAGTGATTTATTTAAAAAATACAATATTTAAAGATATAAGGTAGTGTATTTTCCCAATATTTTGCAGGAAAATAGAAAACTTATTTTTTTAAATTAATTTATTAAAATTGTTATCGGCTACAAACAGCAAAATATAATATAACTTTGATGTTAATTTAATTTTAATTATTTCAAATAATTGTGTTTAGATTATATAATGTACCGAAAAATTGTTCTGTCACTGTTTGCAATGATGGTAGGAACTTATGTGGAAATAATTGTTTTAATTGCATTTTCCATGTATTACAATAGTGAACTATTGCATTTTAACAGATACGTAAAATGCATATGTAATTGGTGATTGATTTAACAATTATTATTATTTACTTGGGACAACAATGCATGCAATGTGAATGGGAAATTTTATAATGACAATGCCACTTTTGAATTAACTATCGAATAATGTGAAAATTGTGGTGATAATCTTTGTTGAAATAAAAAAGTACCTACATGTCGCTGTCTGTCATGACAAAAACATAAGAAACCGTAAAACATTTCTTTACGCTGGTAACCATGGTTAGTGAAATATTTCTATCGTTCTACTATTTTTCATTTCAATATACATAACGAGTATATTGAAAACTTAAGGACGCTATGAACAGAAATGGGTATGTCTTTTATTGTATACTGCAAACAATTGAAAACTAATCGTTGATTTAAATTGTTGTTTATTAAATAACATTTTTGTAATTATTTATTTCGTATTGTATAATAAATCACTTGCTAAAAACTTTAGTGATCCACTGCCAGTTTTTATTTATTATTATTATTATTTTTTTTTTTTCAAATGACCACTGTTGTTGACCGATTTAGTTCAATATATGAATTAAATTTTACATTTTATTCTACATAAGTGCCAAACAATGTACCAATAAATTGTTACTAATTTTGCCTAGATATTGTCTCAACATTTGTTTATAAATTTAAGTTATCAAATGTGTATCTGTCATATTTTATTTGTAGGTATTAAAACTAGAAGGATCGCATTCGGGTTTGGAAATATATATATATATCTATAGTTATTTAAATTAAGAATACAGTATGTAAAGAATTAGGAGCTGTTTGTTCTCGCGTCTGATTGCTTTAGCGCACCACTAAGTTTACAAGCAGTTACGTATTTTTGAGGTGACATTTAAATATCACAAACACTAAATTTGTCTATGTCTAATTCATATATAAAATAGTTATTTCACATCATGAATAATTGCTGCAGAGCACTTATAAGGACTCTAGGAAGTTACATTCTAAACTGAGATTTTTAATTTTGTTCATATCTTGTAAATCAATAAAAATATAATATGGATAAAAGAATCTGTTGGAATTATAAAGAATATTTAAAGGAAGCATGTTATATACATATGCGTATGTATAGTGAATATATTTTTAATTCAAATTTCCCACGATATTGTGTTTGCAGTATGTATGTAAATCGTTCCCGGTTTGCAGTGCATTACTGCATCTTATATGAAATGGACTTTAATATCAAAATGTAATTCAACTATAACAGCTACGAATAATAGGTTCAACAGAATGAAATAGGAATATAATAAAAAAATATATATAATTTATGAAAAATTAGGTAAAGTAAACCTTAATAGTTTCACGCCAAATTTATTTCGCAAGACAATAAAATACAGGCATACTCTGCTATTACGACACGTTCTAGAACGTTAAAGTCAAGCGAAATTCGTCGTAAATGAATCTGTGCCTTTGTTCCATAATACAATTTAAAGAAATCTTTATATTTTTACGTATCAGATGTAAATAAGTATGTATAATTAAAATATATGCTGTATGTTGACGACTTCGCCATATTGGTGTCTTAAAGTAAGCAGTGTCGAATAATCATAATTTAAACCGTCGTATAATCGAAGCGCTGGGAAGTGGAATATGTTTGCATTAAAAGATATACATTCAAAGCGTGCTATAGAACTATATGCGTTCAATTTGGATTTGGAATCTACCTAGCGTTAAAATGTAGAACTAATGTTTGATCATCATTGGCTCCACAGCACGATATGAGCCAGAGTCGGCATCCTCCATAAAGGTGGCAGTAATTTTTAGGTGCCAGTAAAGGTGCAAGTAATTTTTTAGCGCTCCAATCAGTATCTCAACAAAAAAAAAATCACTACCGAACACTTAGTGACTAAAGGAGCAGAAATTTTGTTTCTAGGGCCTCATATTATTGATTGCGAGTCCTGTAAATATTGAAACCCGGGTGCCTTGCACCCTCTCCATCCCCCATCTGGCCAGCCCTGTGAGCTTTGGATTCCTTTAAGATACCTACGTCTCCATTTTATTCTGTTTTGCGCGACTATTCCCCAGTTCCTTATTCCAAAGAGTTTCAATTTCTTGCTCCACTTCACCCTGCCAAAATATCTTTTGATCTTCTTACTTTGCTTCGCTTTCCAATTGGTTGAACTTCATGCGTCGTGTAGTTCTGGTTTTGCCCATCCTCTTAAAATGTTCAAACTATAGAAGACATTTAAACCTTGAGGATTAATCGTCTAAGTATTAATTTGAAACGAATAATCGTCTCCGATACATAAGTACTATGAGATATTATTTACTCGTAAAGTTCGAACTTGTAACGTCTTCGACATAAATGGTTTTGTTATATGAACCAACATGAAAGATACTATGGAACATACATAGTATCTTGCCCTAAAATGAGCCCAGGATGTTTGTATTGTGTTTTGACAGTATTCATCTTCATATATTTATATCTAAAATGTATATTTTGAGCAATAAAATTATTATTATTATTATTATTATAGGAATAATTAATCAACCAGTTAATCAAAAAGAATGCTAATAAAATCCAAATAAACTAAAACTCAATTTCAATTTTCAGTGCAATTTCTCTTAAAGAAAAACAAATGTAAGGCGTTTTAGTAAGGTTGTAGGCAATATTGCAGTGGATTATTAAAGAGGAAAAGTATTACAAAAAGTAAACTTAATTGTCACACTTTGATGATAAAACGCTATGCTAAAATAAAACTTGTTCATGCAGTTCTTGTCTTTATAAAATATTTGCTTAAACATAGAATTGCTTTAGCATTTTTAATTAAAGTAGTAGCCACAATAAACTAGTTCAAACATGTGCGTACTGTAGTCTTACATTATTTTTAATTAAATAAGTTTTGCATGTTCAGCCTTTTAATTAAGATACCCATATAACATACACTAAACCGTTCTTTGAAATATTTATACGGAAAGAATGCAAATATAAATCTGTAACAAAGAACTTCTTCATTAAAACGGTAATAATTCTGACTATTATGTACAAATTAATATTTAAAATTTTGATATGCAACATTGATAAACTTGACTTATATTCAAAACAAGTTACAGCGTTACACAAATGAAAATAAATGATTTTTATACAAGTTTTGTAACAGGATAAATAATTTTTCAATCACACCTCTACCTGTTTTACGGTTGCTTGCTTCTATTTACATCATCTGAGAGTTGTATCTCTCCCAGACATTCTCTCATTAGATATTCACTAAAGTTAACTTTGAAGTTAAAAAATAAACAACAAGGGAACGGAAAACGAACGCTATCTCGTAGGCGTATTTTCTGTTACTAGTTAAAAAATGAAAATTACATGTTTGAGACTGATGGATATCAAATAATAATGATCATTTAGAATATTTGTTTCGTATTTTGTTTAGGAAATTGAGATATTAGAATGTTACTTTCGGTACAGTTTTTATAAAATACAGAAAGTAAGGCGTTCAGATCTTGTTTAGCAAGAGATAATTATAAGTGTTTACATTATTAGTGATAGAAGAAAATATGTTAACTTTTGAATACATTTAAATCAATTCCTTTCCTTAACGGAAAGTTGTGGTTTGTTGGCAACTTCGAAATAGATTTGATTTTATAAATGTAATCCCCCAATTTGGATACCTAAGCCTTGATTATAATGAAGTTCCATACGCACATAACTTTGCCGCATATGGCACAAATACTGTGTTTAGAATGAAATATCATAAGAATACATGTAGTTATGTTAATCAATTGCATGTTTTATTTTTTACGTTTTGTACCAGTAAACATGTAGTTACAATAGACGAAGATACAATTAGTGCCGCACCATTTATTGCTACATTTGATTTTCCGAGGATACCCCGATATTGCTCCATCTTCATTATTCCTTCAATTCTGTGAATATTGTCAACTGCATCACAACCAAAACAGCCCCACACCATCACAGTACCACCACCATGTTTCACAAAAGGCACCAAATATTAGTCATATGTCCTCCTTGCTTATCTGAGCACGAAGACTTCGGTGGGAACCAAAACCTTCAAATTTGCATTATTCACTCCATAGGACTGTCTTTCAGTCTTCAAGTGTCCAATTTTTATGATCATTAGCTCATTACAAACTTTTCTGCCATTTGACGGTTCGTAAGAAGGGTTTTCTTACAGCTATCCTGCCACGAAGGTTAGTAGGGTTACGTAAGTACGTGTAAACCGGCGCAAACAAGAATTTAAGAAAATTAAAGATAGAAAATACAAAACGAAGCATGTCTCGAAAAGAATTGGTTACTAAATGCGGCCTGCGACGTAAAAAGGTTGCCGACCCCTGGTCTAGAGGATAGTTGTTAGAGAGGCATAGGTTCTCTCATGTAAATTTACTCTGGGACTTTAGTAATGACCTAAAGATTGTGGTAATTGTTTAAGAATGGATTTGGACACGTATGAATATGGAATGTATGGAATTTATCTAATTGTCTATTAATTTATATTGTTAATAACCTCAGAAATAGAAAAGCTGACTTTCTGACTTTTTGTGTGTTTCTTACTAGGCCTTAAATTTAACCTGTCATAGGCAAGGATAATTTTGGTATAACTCGATAAATTCAGTAAAAAATGCACGTGAATATTGCCGTAAATCTTAAATCCTCAACGACCGAGTACTACACATGAAAAACTAAAAATAACGTTCAAATTTTTTTCTTCCACACTTACGGAAATATGATCCAAGATTGCCAATGTGTCTGCATTTTCTTATCTTTTTGACTTAGTCCAGCCCTCACTACCATATGTGTATATCAGACTTATTAGGTTTTTCCATATTTTAATTTTACTTTCGTAACTGAAGATTTTAGTTTATGATTAGGACACTTTTTTAACAATTTTTATGCAAACACATCATAAAATCATTTTTAAGACTCAAAAATTTGCTTCAAAACAGATTTTACCTTTTTACATCTCGAAAAAGTTATTTCAAATAAGATTATATAAGATTGACATAAAAAATGTCAGTTGTGTTCTTGAGATATTTGCAGCACTATAGATAGGTACGTAATATGGACCTCCGATCGCTTGAATCATAATTTATAATGGTTTAAATCAAATGTCGCATTAAAAAAAAAAAAAACAACATTATACATGATAAACATGAAAATAGAAACGTCATAGAAAGAAATTATTTGATAAAAAAATTGTCGCGGCTCCCTAAGTAAATAATAATGCCCTTAAGCGAAAGAAAATGTCGCCCTGAATCAAATTCCGTTCAGTTTCTCGCTCCCTGTCAGGCCGAAAGAGTCTTTCGTTTCAGAAACCAAATGCAGAACATACAAACATATATATGTATATACATACATATGTACACTCAGTTCTTCTATTATTTATTTATTTAACCAGTAACTATACAGATTTGTAGTGCACAAGTCCAGTCTCATAGTACTGGGGGAAAAAAATACAATCCTATAATATAATACGCCTGTTTGTATGTTCGTATGTTCGGTATGTTCGACCGGTCGTTTCTTCATTCCCCGATAGAGGCGCGCATATGTTAATTATTTATGTCAAAATTGTTTAAAATATATTGTTGATGCAATAATAGTGAATTTTCTACGAACACTTTTTATAATTATTATAAGATGCAATAATAGTGAATATTCTACGAACACTTTTTATAATAATTGATAGAATTGTAAGAAATTATTGTTTATGTATTGGACAGTAGTGTGCTGTGAATTTTTGTTTTGAGTGTTGACATTAAATTAGTAAAAATGACAGTTGTGTTTTTCATTAAAAAATCACTTCACAATTATTAATTTAGTTGTGAAATACACGGATCGGTTTTTTTACGAAACAAAACACAGAAAAACGTTATCCTTCCGTGATATTCGACATTTTTAATTAAAATTATTATTAGCAGAAAAATAATTATTTTAAAAAATATTTGGTTTTGATGAAAGTAAGAAAAATGTGACTTTTTTTTCTTTATTATTATTTTTTCAATGCTTTATTATTTTTTTATTTCTACGATTTATAGGACAAGATTTACAATATCCCACTGCAAACTCTATACAGATGGCAGCACATAACGACTACACTAAATAATTCAAGAATTATCAGTGGCTCTAAAACAATGGTTTCTGTTTATTTATCACATTAAAATATCATTTACCTTTTAGTTTAGGTTAGATTCACCTTAAAATAGGGTGACCAGATTTCAGTGAAGGGAAACCGGGACACAGGAAAAAAAAAAGGTCCTCTCACCTCCACAAATTTAAAGTGAAGAGCAAAAAAAAAAAAAGGTCCTCACCACTCAGATTCAAAGTGAAAAGCAAAGAGATTCAAAAACCGGGGCAATCGGGCGTCCCGAGAACAGTTTTCGGGACACCGGGACGGATGGTCACCCTACCTTAAAAGCACTATCTTAGGTTATGGTTGATAACTGTTTATTTTTATTTTTTTATAAACCACCTAAAAATAAATTGTATTTTAACTGTTCTGTGCAGGGCTAGGGACAGTGATTCACCTTAAAAGCACTATCTTAGGTTATGGTTGATAACTGTTTTTTTTTTATAAACCACCTAAAAATAAATTGTATTTTAACTGTTCTGTGCAGGGCTAGGGACAGTGATTCACCTTAAAAGCACTATCTTAGGTTATGGTTGATAACTGTTTATTTTTTTTTTTATAAACCACCTAAAAATAAATTGTATTTTAACTGTTCTGTGCAGGGCTAGGGACAGTGATTCACCTTAAAAGCACTATCTTAGGTTATGGTTGATAACTGTTTATTTATTTTTTTTTATAAACCACCTAAAAATAAATTGTGTTTTAAAAGTTCTGCACAGTCCCACCTGTTCAGAATCTCTGTATATTGAACAAATGACGTGTGTGTGACGCATGCGCAGTGTTCAGTGGGATATTGTAAATCTACCCCCTGATTTGAGATATAGTGTAAGTACGCTTTTTTCCGTGTGCCCTTTTTGCCGTGTGTGTATTTTTTCAAGTGTGCTTTTTTCCGTGTGCGTATTAATCCGTGTGCGTTTTTTCCGTGTGCGTATTTTTATATTATATAAGAAAATGGAAAATTAATTTTAATAAATATATTTTAAATTTAACGTCCCAAATCATTTTTAGTTTTAACATTATAAATATAATGCACTGAGTGAAAATGAATCGTTTTCCCATCTTAAAAAGTTAATGAATTAGTAATTCGGAATAATGCTCATTATTTGTCCAGTTTTTAATAATGGGCGAAGAGTTGATTCAATTTGAATTGGATGAAGTTAGGCGTATGGCTAGAGAAAGAAGTCTGAGGTATCGAGCAAGTTCCACATTAAGGTAATGATTTGTTTGCCAACACAGTTGGCAACAGGTGCACTAGTACAATTATAATAACAATAATATAGAAATACTAATAATGAATAAAATAAAGAATAAAACAATAAGATACAATATAACTAGTCTACATTATTTTTATATTAACAAACTTTCTATAGTTGTCGTAAAAGATATCTACATCTCTATCAGAGACTTGCTTGTTTACTAAACTGAGCATTTTGTTCAGTGGTGACATAGATTCTGAAATTTTGAAAAAGTGATCATTTTTAATTCTCAATCTTATGTCAGGGACTCGAATATTTAAATTTTAAATAAGTTCTGGGGCATCTAGTTTATTATTAAATAATTTAAACGTGAGATTCAAAGTGTGGATGTCGCGTCTCCATTCTAATGTTTGAAATTTCTTGCTATTATTGGCAGCTAGGTTTTTTAACTGGCTTGCATAAGAGATACGAAAAGGATATTTTCCGGTTTTAAGGCACTATTCACTATATTGTCTATGTGGTCACTAAAATTAAAATCGTTTCTAAATAGTACACCTAAGTCTTTTACTTTACTATCTCTAAGCAGCACTATATTTTCAATATGGTAATCGTGGGTTATTTTGTGTATATTACGGGTAAAGGATATTATGTTGCATTTGTTGATGTTCATTTTAAGTTTATTTTTTCGCACCAGTTCACTACACTATTTAATTCTTTTTGCAACAGCAGGTAGTCCTCCGACTTGTTGATTACCCGAAACAGCTTAAGATCGTCTGCATAAAGAAGTGATTCACTGGTTCCTACTTCCACAGGTTAATCGTTAATGAGTAGGAGGAACAGAAAGGAGCCTAGATTTGTTCCTTGAGGTACGCCAGATGTAGGGAAAGAGGAATTCGATCCCGTGCCATTGACTCTAACTTTAGTTCTTCTCTGTGTTAGATAAGACTGGAAAAGACTGACTACTTCTGGGCTGCAACCAAATGAACTCATTTTGTCGAGCAGGATTTTGTGACTTACGAGGTCTGTTCAAAAACTATCGCGAATTTTGTGTTTTTTCAAAAAATATTTATTTATTCATGAATATCTATTTTGCCCCCTTCAAAGTAATCCCCACCAGATATTATACACTTGTGCCAACGTTTTTTTCCAATCCTCGAAGCACTTGAAAAAATCATTTTATGTGATCTTGTTCAGCTCCTCCTTCGATGCCGTCTTTATCTCCTCACTCGTAGCGTAGCGTCGTCCTTTCATGGGCCTCTTCAGTTTCGGGAACAAGAAAAAGTCACAGGGGGCCAGCTCTGGGGAATACGGTGGCTGCGGCATTATTAGTGTGTTGTTTTTGGCCAAAAATTCGCGCACAAGCAACGATGTGTGGGCAGCGGCATTATCATGGCGTTGTCGTTGCTTCGGTCCAAGGTAGCTTCACCATATGCCACAGTCAACATTCGGAATGCGTCCGCGTACTTAATTTTGTTTTTCACACAAAATTTGATACAGATTCTTTGATCCATTTTTTGGTATAGGCAAAAATCGAAGACGAGCCAAAACACGTGAAAGCAAAGCAACTGTTAAAAATTAACTGAACATTCAAAATGGCCGAACTTGTCGGCATAAGTGAGAGACATGAGTACCAACATAACGCCACAAAAAAATCGAAAATCGAATATACGTAACCCGCGGAAATTCAAAATTCGCGATACTTTTTGAACAGACCTCGTACTTTGTCAAAGGCTTTAGCGACATCGGTATAAACACAGTCAACTTGAAATTTTGATTCTTTTGATGTGGCTATGTAATGTGAGAAAGTCTTAAGATTTGTTTCAGTTGTCTTCATTATAGTGATAATAAGCTTTGTTTTTGATATCTGTTCGTGCTCGGATATTTTCGTCCACAGTGTTTGTGGTATATAATTGATTTTAAATAAGAAATATTGCATTTAAACGGTTCTCCGATGTCAGTCCGATTTGCTGATAATTTTAGTCAAAAAATGTTAACTTTTTAATTATTATTATTAATAGCATGTGATGGTCTCTCTTCCTTACTACCAGTTTACAGTATTTATAAGCATTGATTTTAGAACAATCTTGCTTTTCATAAAATACTTCATCTTGATAAGGTTAGTTCCTTACAGTATTAAAGAGCGTTACGCATTTAATTCCCTGCGGTTATGCCTTATTTGCTTCAAAAGTCCATTCCAAACTCAACCACTTTCTTGAAACTAATAGATCAGTAAAAAGCAGCAAAAATTACAAGGCGAAATTAAGTGACCCAGTTGAATAGTTTTGCAGATTATGTTTCCTAGTGATTAGAGAAAGTAAGTTGAGTGATATGGATTAAGAGTTTGTAATGATTGCAACGAATTAACTGGATTTCAGTTAACTGTTCAATTGGAAGTATTGTGCTGTTCGTTATTTTGTAGTTGTTACGCATGTTACATTGTATTGAGCGAAAAACTAATCGTAGATAAAAGTGAACTAAAATTCATACTGTAAAAACATGTATAACAGATAGGTATTTTATTTTTGCACTTATTCATAATCCGCGAGTAATTGATAGAATTTATCCTGTTACAGTAAAACTGAAATAATTGCAAGTTATGTGAATCGTTGTTGAGCAGCACTGTCGGTAACACGGTTTACGTTTCGGATTTATAATTTTTACATTTTTATTATTTCAAAACTAAAACGAGCAAAACGTAGAAACATTTTTAAACATTAAAAAAGTGCCTGCTATCTAAAAGCTTTGTTTCAGAAATACATATACACTAAAATTATTATTCAGAATACCAATTTTGGTAACCACTGTAACCAACTAGGACAACTTTCTTCACCTTAATATTTTAAGCTGTTCTTGTTCCATATTAAGCTGGGTTCAGATTAGAGAACCGAACCTGTAATGAATCGCGACCTGATTCGGTCTGTGTCGGTTTTTGTCGCGAACTCAAAGGAGTTCGTTGAATTTGTTTGGACGCAGTCGAGATACTTCTGACTCTCGCAAGCGTTGACGTTTGATACAAAGTTAACATAGCCTAAAGCAGATAGTCGGGTCTATTCTGTTAGCAACCTTAAAATCTTAACGTCGAAAATTGACGTTAATTTTTTTAACACCATTGTAAACGTAAATGCTATTTGCTAAGCATATTTGTGATAATATTTTAACGCGGCTGCGTTAAAATAGCCAGTTAACGTTCTACAATAAGCGCCTACCGAAACGGTGGCTTTAAAAGTTAACGCTGGTGTTTAGTTCGCAAGAATGGCTGATCTTATTTAAGTAAATGTCATGTTATTAAAATAAATTGAATAAAATACAAGACGGTAGGAATATTAATTGTTATAAGACAAAATTCAAACTTTATAATACTTTTTAAATTAATTTTTTTACAGTAGAGCTAAGAATGGCCCTTCGTAATTTTTGTGATTAAAGTAACCCAGACACAATTTCAAGTAATTGTATAGAAAAAAAGTAAATTAAGTATTGAAAAGCAGTTTTGGTTATTGTTGAGACACAGTACTTAAAATTATAATCCTCTGCAAGCTACAAAAATCACTTATGCCTCTGCCGTGCTTCACAATATCGCAGTGCATTTTAATGGTGTATTATTTGAAGAAATAATTGATGTGAATGATAATGAAGATCACAACAGTGTTATTCCACATAATCCAGGGTAGAAATAGCGTAATAAATCAATTAATTATTTAATAATTTATTGATTTAACCATTATATAAATTAAATAAATTCACATTTTATTCAAAAATGAGATAAACTGTTATAATATAATGTAGTATATAAATTGACTAAATAAAAGTTGAATATAGTTATAGTTTTATTTAATACACTGTGGAAACAAGTTATAATGAGTATCACAGTACCAAACATTTCTGTTCCATTTTTAAAATAAATTTCGCCACTGAATATTTAAATTTCCACCGAAATATTGGGTTAAGATTTTCTTTACACTTCTTGTCAAAAATGTTAAAATTCAACGTAGCAGCACATGCGTGTGCAGTAAATATAGCCTCTCTACAAGGTGAGTTAGCACCTCGCCTTAACAAATATTGTATTAACGCTTACCTTAACAAATGCTCTTACAGAATAGCATTTTTGGATGAAGGCGTTAGTCATGGTGTTAAAATAAAATATTAATTTTACGCCAATTTTAACGCATTACTTACAGAATACACCCGAGTAAATGCTAGTTAATACATTTCTTTAATTATTTTTTGGCGTATTTCGCCAATAGCTTAGGAATGTTTAGCTTCTTCAATATCTTTTTTGTATGTTGTATATATTATTGAAGTTTTAACAAAAATTTAATAATACTACAATGTAAAGTTTATCCTAACTTTAACCCAGTAATGCCGGAGTAATTTTTTCTACGAAACTTTGCCTTAAATGGGTTACATTGTGTATTTAGAATACCCCCTAGCTGAAATTTTAATTTGTTTTTTATGTTCGTAGCATGTTGCTCTCTCGGACTGTTCACAGGAAGGTGGCAATATTTTCGCGACACGTAGATTTCAAGTAAGCATTACCTTACGCGATACATTACAAGTTCGGTTCGCTAATATGGACCCAGCTTTACCTATTCGAGAACATGCTCGTTGATTTGACGAGCAACCAAAGGTATCTCCAACGTGCTACGGTGAATCCATACTATTTCTATAGACACAAAAGTCCATATTATTTAATTATATGGGCTGGTTATTCAAATTTAGAGATATTCTTTATAAAAATAAAGAGAGATGACTAATTATAAAGGTTTTACTTAATAAATATTAGGAATCTTCAGTTATAAGAGATATTAATTATAAGGAAACGTTAGAACACTACTTAGTACAACAATTAAATTTTTCATCAGATTGTCTTTTATATTTCAAAACAACAAAATAAGTGAATACATAATGCGGAATTTTAAAATATAATTCATTCACGATGTTTCTTCATCTGAGTAGGCCATGATATTTTTTTGTTAGATTGCATAAAATTTGTCATTAAAAAGTATATACAGAGTGATTATTTAATGGCGAGACGACGTCACTGAATTTTCCGTGCCTCCTAGCAGAAATACTGGTGAATACTATGACTATAATAACCTAAAATTTGATTATGAAGAAACAAATGCACGCATAATCGCCTGCTACGATGTGTATGAAACGGCAAATTATTAAAACTTCCAGTGACGTCGTCTCGCCATTAAATAATCACTCTGTAGTTACATTTTTTCATTCTTGTTTGTTTTTTTTTTTTTTTTTTTATGTTCAGTTAATATACATGAAAACATGTTAAATAAAATCTATTAATTAGAAAATCTACAAAAATTTTTTAGTCTACATGTCTAGTTATTTTTAGTGGCTATCAACAAAACTGCCATCCTATTGAAATGACATATTCGGATGAGGAAACATCGTGAATGGATTGCAGTTATAGAATTATTCTTGGAAAAATATAATTATTATTATAGAAATAAAAACTGCAATATTTGCTAAATGCAAAGCTTAATTGACGACATTCGATTCAGCTAACATTTGCCCAACATACTCAATTCTAAATATATCAATCGTTTAGAACGTGAAATATTAAAAAAAAAAAACATGATTTTTTACCAACTTTAAGTAATAATAACTCTTAATTAAGTACGGATTAAGTACGTAAATTTTAAACGGAGAAAGAATAAAATTGGCTGTTATCGTTTAAAATATCGCCCATTTAACTTTACCTTTTCTTAAACCGCTGAACTTTTATACATTTTAATAGATGATACTTTAAATTTAAATAATGAGATAGAATGGAATTGAAGTCAGTTAAATTACTTAATTATACTTCATGAATATTGAATTGCAGTTCATTTTAAGGGTGTGAATCAGCTCTCAGTTTCATTCTTAATGATAGAACTCTAGGTAGTCTATAAAAATACATATTTCTTAAGAATGTCGGTAACAAAGATTCCTGTAATCATAAACAATATATCTCGATGCAGTTAGTGGTAAAATATGACATTTTATAATGCTGAGATCTATTCTAATATCGAAGTTATTGCTACATTTAGTGGCACTGCAGTATTTTATTATCAAATCGAGCTCCATTTTCCACACACGTGTTTTTTTATATACTGCAGAATTTTACGTAGGGTACGATATGGATGGTAATATTCTTAAATCACGCAAAAAACACTGCCTTACAAAAAATTTATGTAAATGTGATTGTCAAATAATTTATGTTTTGGTTTTAAGTAAATTTCAATATACACTAGAGACTTAACAGTTTACTGCAGATCAGGGGGAGTCACAGATCTATGGCCTGCCGAATCCGGATTCGTCACATGATTTCTTTCGGCTCGTGTAGACTTTGATAAAATTAGAACTAATTTGCCAACTAGTAAACGTCGTATATAATAAAATGCCTAAATAATATCATTTATACCTTAATTTCAAATTATTATTACAAACATATTTCAATATTATTCCTTATAGTAAAAAAGCGGAGGAGGGCAACTAACTGAAAAGGCTGAAATGTTCTTTTGCGTACTGAGATTAAGGTTTCTTGCGCACCTACGACCGGTCGACGGAGACCAGGTCGTCTGAACAAGCAACTGAAGCAATAACTAAAAATTAATCAATGTGATTAAAACGGATGTCAAGGAAGTTACATTTTTACAATTTTAAAGAATGCCAGTTAAAGTAGAAGAAATATTGGGTATACCTTGTATTACAAGGACGTCTTAGAAATGAAATGTTTACTTTTTTTTTTTACTTACGGAAATTGGAAAATAAATAAAACGATTGTCAAACGATTTTACACTAAATGTAAAGTTGTTTTACAAATTGTTAGGTCTATTGAAAGAATCAATAACTTATTAATCAGAGATTAATGAATGAATCCTAGAAGACAAATCACAGATGCCATTGACAGATTCTATCTCAGAAATAAATGTCTCGAAACTCATTGTGACAATTTTACAAACGTAGTAATAGCCCACCATCTAAAAACGCTTATTTAATTGGCTCTCTTCTGTCGCGTTGTCTGTGTTAATGCAGTTGCCAGTATCACGTCCGTCTCAGCGACAATATGCCATATCATATATTTTAGTATTTAGTTAGTGGTTATTTGTCGGAGATTTTAGATTAGTCTCCGGCAACTGGTCGGCAGTACGCAAGGAGTCTAACATGTAACGTTCAAACGTTTGTTAAATTTTGGGACCCCCCAGTTACTCGGATTATTGCATTCTTATATGTAATTAAAATATATACGTATACAAAAAAATTAATTTTCAATTTTATAACCGTTTATTACTTTCAATATTCGTATGTGACCCGCTTTAAAAAAGGTTGGGGACCACTTCTGTAGTGAGAAGATCTAACTGCATTAATATCTATAAAAAATGCACCTGTGTCCATTTTATGAATTAACGTCTATAATGGTTTTGTCGACAAGTTGAACAAATATGCAACAGGCTTACGTTCTGAAATATTATACTATTGCCCCGCGTCGAATTTGCGTGCATTCGAATTGGCATGTACTTGTTAAGAAGATAGTGGAGGAGTAGGCCGTATTGTCTCGATTGAAATGAAGATTTGCGTGGATTTCGCTGTTGTCTCGTGTAGCGTTACGTTCTAGAAAAATGTAAAAAAAAAGAACGCGTAAATATCATTGAATGATATTTTTTTCTGACATCGTGAATATTTTTCTTCGACATGATTTGAATTTTTAGGATTAGCAGTATTACGGGTTTAAAAAAATCATTTTTTTTACTTTCCACTTTGTTCCAATGCGCATACGTATTGCATATTAAAGACTCTAGGAAGCAGAATATATATTTACTGAAATTTGTCAATTATGTTAATTATATATAAAGTTAATACACTTTTTTTTTCAAATATGAAATAAATGTTGGTTTCCCCAGTATTTGATTATGTATTTTTTCAACTAAAAATTCCGTTGATCCTATTTTTGGTATTCATGTAAAAATTTTCTCATCTTTGTTTTCTGGTCATATCCTGCCAAAAGCGAACAGTGACCTTTTCTATGAATCACTCTTGGGACCGCATCCGTCCGTCCGAAACCGAAACAGACATATCACCAAACACTTAAATGTGAATTTCACATTCCCATGGTGGCTACAATTCTCATGTTCCCTCCATGTGGTTCAAGCGCCTCTGCCGTCGGTTGACGACACTAGCTAAGCCGCGTCGCGTCTTGAGTTCTCTCCGACTCATCCATGAGACACTTCAACCATGACCCCACCAACGTGAACGTACTTGAAAAACACTGCTTTTGCTAATTACTCAACCACTACACTGTACAACTCTATTTTCAAACCGTGGCGCTGGGGGATTCTATTACACTTTTTCATTAACTCAATTGTACTCTCAATTTTCTTCTTCTTGGAAACACTTGATATTGAGAATATGCTCGAGTGATATTTATTCTGCTCCGTGGAATACTTTGATTTCGAATGAGAACATGCCGGGCTTTTAATTTTCTTAATAGTTATATTTGTATAAAACATTTTATTTGGATTAAATAATTTTTGGAAGTACCAAATAACACACCATTGTTAGAAACTTTTAATTGATGAATTTGCTCGTATTTAGAACAAAAATTAGTTCTATAGTGTACAATCGATGGTAATTCTAATACCTCGTAACCCAAAAAACTCAAATTTTGAGGAGAACAAAAAATCGTTCCTAATGATTGAAAAACTGATAAATTTGTTTGAATTATTGGTAATTTCTATTATTATATTCAAACTGACAAATGAATTTCTTTTATTCCGTAATTTAACGTGTTTATGTTAGTAAAAGTTGGGTTACGAGGTACCAGTACAGGTACCAGTACCAGTATCGACAACTGTACCAGTTTTGGATACGAGGTATTTTTTCACAGTGTATAGCACTAAAGTCAATTCCCTGCGGCTTACAAGGTTTCCAATCGATTTAGCGCACTTCTTATCATGGGAATAGCTCATAACCCCAAAATCGAAAAAAAGTGGGCTACGAGGTATTAAGCCTGGTTTATAATAGGCTCATAACATAACGCATAGCCTGGCTCCATAACTTAATGAAGTTGAAACATAGCACTCTCGTTGGCCTGTTTATAATACGTCCGCACAACACAGACACACAACTCCATAACATAAAAATTCACCAAGTTGAACCGTCATGTTTGTGCAAGCTATGCGTAGCCAATCACAGAAGAGAGTGGCGAGCATGCGCCGTGCTTGACAATTGTCTGACAAGTTTTTGTATATTTTTTTGGTTATTATTGTGTCTACAACTTATTAAAAATGGAAAAAGAAGCGAGGTTGGTTGAATTAATGGAAAATAATCCAATATTGTATGATAATTCAAGAAGAGCTCCACGTTCCGACTTAAGGGCGTATCACACTAGAACGCTATCCAAATTTTATTTTGTAAGTATTTTTCGAGGATTCAAGTCTTCACGTCTTCTGCTATCACACGGGAAACAAGGATAAGTAACTTGCGTCTGCGTACATAACGTTAACAATAGACCCATCTCACTTGATCTGACTGAGAGGGAGAGGCCGCGCACGCGCATTTAACGACTTGGATTTCGTCTGTCTTCTAGAGATTGGGGAAATGTATCTCGATGTATTTGCTCAGTCTTAAAAACCTAGGTTTTATGTCATACTATCACACACACAAGACTTCGATTCTAATGCAGACTTTAATTTTCCAGACTTGAATAATAACTCAAGTGTGATAAGGCCTTAATGCATTAATACCGGTACACCGGTTCTATTATAAACACCGTAATTATGGCTTGTGCGTTGCGCTGTGGAGACATGCTATGTTATATGCCATGCGTTATGTTATGTAGCTATTATAAACCAGGCTTTAGAATTACACCATCGATATGTTTGGATAACTCAAGTATGCTAGACAAAATATCTAGAAATATAATTAGTATTAAAAATTAAAACATTTATGGGTTGTGTTCATTAGTTGCCGAAACTCCTACAGCAGAGGCGCTGCTAGCGTTCCCACCGCCTGATTGCGACCATCATATTGCCGCCCCTTAAAAATGGGCGCGAGTTTAAAAGTCGCGGTCGGGCTGGATAACAACAATAATACCTTCAAATAATATATTTTTAAACCTTCGTTAAAAAATATATATATTTTTTTAATTTTTAGTTTTATAATTATTACAAATTGTAAGCAATTTTTGTATCATAATATTTTTTTAACGAGGTTTATTCGGGCCGAATTTAAAATGTTGTCGGGTTCAGGCCGGGTAGATACAATAATTGTATTAATATTTACGGATCGGGCCGGACTGGAAACATAACGAGCCGGGCCGGGTAAAGGTGGTCCAAAATAGGCCCGTGCAGACTTCTAATGTACTGACTACATTATATACATATACATTTTGAGATTTGTATCCAAGAGCATAATTTAAATTTTGTTTTATCGTATTTGTTACAGCAAATATAAGATCGTAAAAAGTAAATGTAGTAAAGGCAGTGTATGTTCTAAACCTGTACAAAATATTTTAAATCGATCTTAAAATGTTTTTTAGAAATGGAAATTATTTAAGGATTATAATCTGGAGGGTGCCGCTCACGTACGCTAGTAAAAATTACTCGAGTTTGTAGTTTCCAGCGTCATTTTCCTTTTACTACTTAAGCGATCGTTTGTTCATAAATATGCCTTTGTTTCTATCCACAAGCACAAGAGGTTTTGCATGCAAATCCTAGACATTGAAAATTTAAAAAAATCTATTTGTTTTCAGTATGCAAGTACGAGCTGCCACTGTTCTCGTCTCACTTTTATTAAGTCAAGTAGCGGTGTGTATGTCTCTCTTTTTTTTAGTGGGAGTATGTTGTGCCGCCACACTCACTTGTTATTTTCCGTCCCTTTGTTCTGGAGAGGATGCGTTGCAGAGAGTAGAGTGGTGGTTTGGAGAGGGAGAGGATTATGTAATTGTGAGCTACTGGGTTCGAACAGAAACGTAAAATTTGTTGGGAAGAAATGGTTGTGACACGTACAATTATCTGGTTTGGATAGGTATGCCAAATTAATAAATAATCGGTACTCCAATTGTGAGAGATTTCAAATATATAAACGATACTTGAAAAGAGCATTTGATATTTGGTTTTGAGTTATTAATTCATCCAAATATTATGAAAGCAATGCGACAGCAAATTGTTTGACCCGGATATCGGTTCAATAATAGCAAGTTTAACATGTTTGGACGATGAACAGAAAAATATAGAATAACAATAATTACAATGGAAATCGACTAGAGGTAAAATGCTGTAGTATTACATGGCTAGCAGGCCGAATAACCAGTGGTGAAATTAGTAGAAGGGGCGAGGTAGAGGAAAATACGCTGAACTTCTTTTCATCTTCTATGTCGGTTTCTTCTAGTATCTATTGCGATTCGTGAACAGTAGGTCACAAAAAACAAGTCTTTCCAACGGTCTAAATGTTGTACCCGGCTACCACTTTGATCTGAACTGTCCACCAACTAAGACACCAATCACGAGATCTTGTTCCATGGGACTTCCGCTATAGAATCTCTCTAGGTTATCACTGCTTTGTCTTTATACATAGTCAAGTAGATATTTTGATAAAAACTATTATCGGCATTTCTGTTATAATTGAAGCATGTCTTCTACTTTTGGTCTGATAGTCGTTCCGCCTTTTGCCATAACCACATTTCGCTGAACTACAGAAAACAAAAAAGACTGGAATTGTGCGGACAGGCGTGCACCAGAAATTTTTTCTTGGGCGAGGGCGCATGTTTATAGTCATTCTATTATACAAAAATGCGTCTTTTAATGACGTGTAATTTGAAAGTTGAGGAGGGGGGTTAAAGTCCATAAACCTTCCTTCCTTAGTGCGCGCCTGGATACGTTCGTATCAACTGTAATGACAGTTGCAAATGGATATATAAAATTACTGAATGGAGCCTTCTAGATTGAAGATATAAAGGAGGCCCTCAAAGATTAAATAAAGTTATCGAGGCAATGAAAAAAAGTTTAAAGTTGACAAAGATAAAGAAAAATGCAAGTAAATGGTCCTCACCTGATAACATAATGTATATAGATTAATCATAGCCCCTCTGGGTCGTCGGCGTTTTCTCACAAGCTTCTCGTGAACTTATAGCATATACCATGTCATTCTGGCGGTTGAAAGTCTCTTCAATATTAAAAATCTTTCCAAGAAATCCTTTGTAATACTATTGACGAGTGGCCGTAGAGACAAACAGCATTGTGTAACGCCAGAAGTGATCATTTTGAAAACTAATTGGTTTTTCTTGTTTAAGGTGCATCTATGTATTATGTACTAAAAGAAAATTAAAATATCTTTAAGCATCTTGTGGAATTTTACTGAAAACTCAACACTATTTGTGACAAGAAGAGGTTTTATAACAAAATATCGTTGAGCAAGGTAGCGTTAACTTAACTGTATCCATATATGCAGGACTGCGGTAGGTACTGTAAAATGTTCTTTGCTATTGTTTTTAATCGATCTAATGTAGAGGCATTTATTCGAAAGATGTTAAAATAATTTTAGTGTATAATTATTTAAATCCATTATCCTCCCGGACATTTTGAATAGACTAATTTCCATTTTTACTTTGTAGTATTTCTAGAATTTAACGAACTCTAGAAAATAATGACGAACAATATACATATTTATTGTCTCGTCTAGACTATCATTAGTAAGGGAATTTTTTAACAATAAAAAATTCATCAAAAATTTAAAAAGTTTTACACTGAAACATGTTTTTGTGAGTACAAATGTACAGATGTATAAATGAAAATTTTAACTTAAATGATAGAGTATTCATCTACCGAGAATTCATGTATTCTTCGCAAAAACGATGGTAAATCTGATATTTAAGTTTTGTATATGATAAATATTACCATTAGGTCCGCATGGGTGGTGAAACTTTTTTTGCTTGCTCACTTGCTCACTCTAAAAAATTCATTATTAATTCCCTAAATTTTGTTAATAATGAGGCGAAGTAAATCTATTTTTTTTTTTTTTGTCAATTTTTGTATTATTGTTCATTTAAAAAAATATAATTCATTAAAGTATAACGTTGTTCTAATGTATGTAGACTTTTGTCATTAACTGTATTAATTTTGCGTATTTGAGATTGTGTTTGTAATTGCAATATACGTTTTGAACTGAGAATGAGAGTTAAACTGCTCTCCAACTGTTTCTGGGTATCTTCTTTTACATCCCGTACGAGTCTATATTCATGTTCAGTATGATCGATATTTTGAAAGATTCAGCGAATATTGGAGGGCTTATCTAATCAAATGGACCGCCAACTATTTTCACAATTACCTTTTAGATTGCAGTGAAACTATTTCAAATTTAAACAAATTTAAAATTATTCATAGATATTTGTACTAAAGTTCATTTACGGCCATTAAGGCTCGAGGGTAATTTATTATTATCATTTGAGATATTTCGACGGAATCGTAATGCTAGCGATAATCTTCTTTACGATTAGTCCATCTGCACTCTTTCCCGGTATTATACTGTTTTCTTTTTTTTATTAGTTCTGTATATATTTTTATATATTCTATGTTATTACTTCACTATAAAATTTTGAAACCTATTATTTTTTATTTTGTGTTATTCTTCATTGATTTCTCATAATACCCATTGTCACACGTACATCATCATCTTCAGCCCATAAATGTCCCACACTTGGCTCACCGAGCCATAGTTTTTCACTACCGTACTGCTACTTTTTTTTATCTTCACTCTTCGGAGTGAAAGGCTCGTGCCTAACATAAAAAAAAGTAGCAGTACGGTAGTATATATAGTATATATATATATATATATATATATATAATGTTATATCTTGTTGGACAAGTGTCGGGTCGGGCAAGTGTTTTTCGCACGGGCGTTATCAAACGGGCGAAGCCTGTACAAATTACCGGGGTCCGGACAGACTGCAGGATCCAAGACTGGGTACTCCTATTTTTTACAAATTACTGCCAAATTTTTTTATTTGTAATTTTGTTGCATAATTTCTTTGTCGGTAATTATAATACTTAATAATAATAATTGTAGTAATAGTGTTTATAGTTCCGGGACCCAGACACGAGTTGACTGCACACTTTGTTTATGTATGTAGACAGAGCCGCAGTAAGGAAAACTTGCGCTAGGGGCAGAGCCGTGTTTTGGCGCTCTAGGCAAATAAAAACAAGATTCTCACCTCTCAAAATTGAGGTGATGAGCAAATAAAAAAGTCCTCACCTCCAAAAATCCAAGTGACGAGCAAAAAAAAAGGTCCTCGCCTTAGCAATGGCGCCCCTTAGTCAAGTCCGTCAGCGCCCTTTTCCTTGGTGCGCCCAGGCCGTCGCCCCCTCCGCCCCCCCTTTATGCGGCTCTGTATGTAGCTGTCATCAATAGCTGTCATTATTTTAGGCCTCTTTGTGTCATTTCTGTCGGTAGCTTTCTGGCGGATACTATGCACGTCACGTAAATTTATCTTAGATATTATATGTAAGTGTTACAATTATTATTTTCCGGGGCCCGGCGCTGATATTATTATTTATCGAGGCCGATATTATTATGTATCGGAGCCCGGGCCCGCTCTCGCCGCCCGTCGTATTTGGATATTTGTCGATAACTCTGTCTCAGTACAAACAGTAAACAATTACGGTAATTTCCAAAGCTCGTGCAAATCGTACTGAAAAATATAGCATTGGTGATTGTGGCATCCTACAAATATTTAGGTTGCCCCTTAAGACGTGGGTTACAGAACAGGAAAATAAATCATGAACTCTGCACAAGCCAGAAGTGCCTTTATGAAATTAAACTATTCCTATGTAATGAATACCTTTTTTTTTTTTTTTTTAAAGAGGAGAAATCTTCGCAAAGACACTTGCATGCCCGTGCGTGCAGGTAGTGCAGGATTTCTACCTGCTAAAACTCCCCTTCTTCGCCACGCTTGAGGCATCGGGAACCATCCGTTAGGATATCAGCGTCAGATGCCCCCTGGTAGTCTATTCAGGCTCCCCTCTATTCGACTCCTGCTGTCTGCTCCTTTCTTCTGTCTCTTTCCTTTCCATGATGGCTTTAATCATCTTGTGGATGGCTTCCCACTTCCTCCTGGATTGCATCATTTCTGCAACCAGGGCGTCAGGTGTTAATGCCGCTGGGCATAGGGCCCCCACCTCCACCCTCGCCGCGTCCCAACGCATGCACTGAAAGATGGTGTGCTCCACAGAGTCCACCATTCCGCAGTACACGCACGTATCCTCCAGGTCCTTACCGATTCTCTTCGTATACGTACGAAAAGAACCGTGACCTGTCAACGCTTGGGTCAGCCAGTAGTCTAGCTTACGGTGAGGGCATTCAAGCCAGGTCCTTACGTCTGGTATCAGACGTTTCGTCCACTGGCCTTTGGTGGTGTTCCTATTCCATTCGTCCTGCCATTGAGCAATGCTCTGCTCCCTGGCATTCCGTCTGGTAGTCTCGCCGCGACTGGCACTCTCGGTCACCACCCTCCTTTCCTCGACCAGGAGGAAAATCGGAACGGTTCCCGTGATCACCTGCAGGGCAACGCTCGACACGGTCCGGTAGGCCGACGCGCACCTGAGCAGTGCCTTCCGCTGTGCACTTATAAGGATATCCCTATATTTTGCATATTTGCACACCTCGTGCCAAATAGAGGCTCCGTATAGGAGTATCGAGTGCACCACTCCGCAAAGCACCGCCCTTTTTCCACTCGAGGGGCCTCCAACGTTCGGCATCAGTCTGCCGAGCATGGATGTCCTCACCTCGGCTTTCCTGACGGAAGCGAGCACGTGTTTCGTGAAGGACATCCTCTCGTCAAACGTGACACCGAGGTATTTAAGCGTTTTGGAGGTAGGGATTACGGTGTTCCCCAGCGAGAAGCTGATACCGTTCCTATCCCTCTTCCCCTTCAGGATGATAGCCTCCGTTTTGCCCGGCGCAAGCTCTAGCTTGTGGGATGTCATCCAGTCGTTAACCAGCTCGAGGCACCAATTGACCGTCCTTTTTAGCGATCGCTGGTCCTCCGCCTCCACCAGCATGGCCAGGTCGTCCGCAAAGCCGATCAGGGTGGCGTCCTCGTGCGTGTGCAGCGCCAAAACCTCGTCATACAGGATGTTCCACATGTAATGAATACCTAGAGGTAACGACGAGTAATAAGTACCTATACGAGGATATAAAGGGCCGGTGCAAAGAGGCCAACTTGCACCTCTTATTTCGAAAGATGGAACAAAAATAAAGGGTAATTCAAACTAGGCAATGAACAAAAAAAGAAGGAATCCAAACTAGTTAATGTTAATGAGCAATAAAAAAGGAATCCAAACTAGCCGATGAAAAAAAAAAAAAAAAAGAATTGCAAACTAGCTAATTTTATTCGCTGCACATAGGTGCGCCCGTGGTGAAAACCGCTTTCGCCACGCCCAAGTTACGGGCCTTCAAGATCAAGACTTCAGATGATACAATGCTAAATTTTCCCAACTTGCTGTATAGCATGGAAATATGGACAGTTACCAAATCCATTTGTGAAAATCTGGAAGATATTTGGACACAGAAGAATTAGAATTGATATCGAATTTTTTACTCTTCTAATTTATTTAATATAAACTAGATGAACATTTCGACTGCTATACAGCCTTCATCAGTAGTACAATCAGAGTGATTTTACTACTGACTGCATTCGCATTTTTTGTTTGTTTTTTTTTCCAAGCCATAACTCGTAAATTTTTTAAATCGGATCCATGTTGATTAACTCTGTATGCTTAAAAATTAATGAAGGCATGCACTCCTGAAGTTTGTCAGATTCCTCCTGGGACACTCTATATAATGTTATCAAGTGTTATGTTATAGGAGTATTATTTTTAGGAAACTTTATTAACAGATAATTTGTTTATAATGAAATATATCGCGTCCATGTTTCCAACACACTCAAACAATTTACCAATTATTCATGCCCCTTTTAAAACCTAACTAAAATCTGTGCGTGAACTAAAACTCAATTAAAATACCTTCTCTCCACTGCACTTAGACGCGAAGGGTAGTAATAACGATAATTGAATAACAGGATAGTTCGTGCGTTTCTCATATCTTGTCGTTTTTGTCCCCCAATTTGCGAAGGGAGGGAGTTTGAAGGGAGAGTGATTTGCCAGTGCTGTGGTGAGAGCAATTGTCTCTGCTTGTGTGGTCGCCTAACCCCACTCTGCTCACCTTACTGATGATGCCTGGAAACACAAGATATACGTGAAAAGATGTGATAATTGGAGATGATATGTATGTTTGAATTTTGCGAGGGTTATGTGTTTTATTTGGGAATTAGATTTGTTTGTTTTAATTGCTCAAATTGAGAGTGAAGAGATCTTTATTAATTACTGGGTATTGTTATGACAGACAATCGTTTGAAAATGGAAACTTCATTATGTGATATTGTTTGTATTTTGATCCAGAAGATTCAGAGTTGTCAATAAGTCTGTTCGTAGAGTAATTTTCAGTTGTTTTTTTTTTTTTTTTGTTTTACTGTCCGCTACGAGCAGAGTTCGTAGGAATGCTAAAATTATCTGCGCTGACGGCTGATAATAACACGCCATAGGAAATGACCAGATCGATTAATGCAATATTTCTCTTTCTTATATCTCGCATCTTGTATATCTGCTAGATTAGTGTTTCTCAACCAAAAACGCACCGTGGACCAGTAAAATATATAATTTTCTAACGCGGACCACTAATAGTAATAGTTTGTTCATTTTTTTGAAGATATTTATATTTAATGTGCTACTAAATACATTTGTTTTATTTGTAGAAAATCAGGGAAAATTTACAGAAAATAAACAAAATATAAATTATTTATATAAAAAGTGTGCATAAAAAATAACAAAAAACTGCAAAAAAAAAAAAACACATACAAATACTTTCGCGGACCACTAAAATTTTTCTGCGGACCACCTGTTGAGAAACACTGTGCTAGATCATCTTGACATTCTTACTCACGCAAATCCTTGTTTTTGATTTTTTAAATATAAAGTATTTCTAGCTGTCAGTAAACCAGAACTTCTGTTAGCTGATCTCTCCACATTTTTTGTGGTTCCCAAATCTCCTTTATAATTTTATCTATTGTAATCACCTACCTGTCATTTCCTGTGTGATACGTGGCTTTGAAAACATTGCTCGAATATCTTCATTCATGTAGTTCCTCAATTTGTTTGGAATCAAGATTTGATTACTGTTTTGTTTTCAAAGTCTGTCGTTTTCGTTTTTATCCATATTTCGTAGTATTATAAATTGGACATACTGTAATTTAGCAGTGTTTGTGTGAAGTCTTTCGCTTTATTAAAGTGTTACTCTGTGTCAGATGGTATTCTGAAATATAGTCTAGTCAAATAAATGGGATGTGTTAGTCGTAAATAGCCATTGTTGTTGCAGTATAGTAGTAGTCTGATCTTGGTGTTTCTCGAGAAGAATTTTGTTTCATTGACAAATCGAATGCAAAGTAAGAGGTATTATAATTTTGAATTCTGTTTTAGATTTCTTAAATCGTAACTAATTTCTCATGATGTCCAGATATTTGAAAGTACAAACTCTCTCAAAGGTTTCTTTTTTTTAAACCTGGTCGACTTTTCATGAACTTACTGAAATATTGGCAAAATATACTGATTTAATATCTTGATTTTACAATAAAATGTTTTTCTTTTCCTTACTTTTCTTGTTCTTGATATTGGCAGAATGAGGTGCGCATCAAACTGTTCAGAAGCTTGCCCCTCTTGTTCAATTTATTGTGATGCTTGTTAAAACCTCGGATTTGCGACCTATATATGTCACATTCAATTAATTGCAACCGCAGGAGAAAAGTGACTTTTTCTTCCTCTTCAATATTTAATAGCCCACTAGGGCATTTACCCTTTTCCCTTAGTGCTCGTGTCTATGGGGGTTCTGTCACTTCTCCGCCCCATGGTTTACGGTTTCACTAGTGTTGATGGTCGTCGCTTCATATCGATCCACTCAACTCTACTGGACGTTAAATATTTAGTTGGGAATTGTGATACGCGACAGCTGTACATCGAACAAGAGTATTTTTAATTCTTTTTAAGGTATTGAAAAAGAATAAACGATATTTTATTCCGGATATGTATCCGTAAAATATACAGATTGAATGTAAGAAAGAGACAGAATGATTTATGAATACATTTTCGGAATGAACTGGTTGGTTCGTATCAATCATTTTTTATCTGTAGAAATTAAATGGAACAATGTACTATTATTTTGGATTTTGATAAATCATTCTTTTGTAGAGTAAATATCAAATTTATCGATGTTTAGAGAATGAAGATACACAATAGAATAGAACCGAGGGTTATGAAACGTTTCTGTAGTTTTGTGCTTTTCATGAAACAATCACTTTTTTATACTGAGATTTTTGTATATGTACAATATGAATAAAATTGGAAATATAAAAATGCAAAATACTATTTTTAAATAAGAGCATTAGTACGAGGTATTCAACAGATTTTTTTCACCATAATATAATAAATATCAGGTATGTATTAAATAAATCAGTCGATTGAAATATTCATAATTAGAATATAATTATCCAGTTACGGTAAAAAAATTATTCTAAAGGATAAAAAAAAACGATTTTTTAGAAAGGGCATACTTAAGATAACTGCAGACATGTTTATAATTAAATTGTATAAATAGAATCTTTGACCGTATTAAATGGTTTGGATAAGTATTAATTTTTTGGGGCCAATAGTACATTTCGAATGCTTCAATGTTATTTTTTGTTTCGCTTTAGCGATTAGACCAAATTTCCTTTACGTTGTCATATTTATCGATTTACGATCTGCCCAGATCTTTGCACCACTGAGATCTTTACGCCATTGATATATCATAGTATATCGTTGAAGAAGTTAACTTATAAAAATAATTCTTTCTACATAATACTGGCCAAGACTAAAGCCATCTCTTTCAAACTATCGACTAACCGATCTTTAAATACATTTTCTCTTATACAGTTTTTGTACACATTGTTTCTTAAAGCAGCTATTTGGCACCCTCTCATAAATCTCTGA
This sequence comes from Liopterus haemorrhoidalis, assembly GCA_963971575.1. NCBI lineage: Eukaryota > Metazoa > Arthropoda > Insecta > Coleoptera > Dytiscidae > Liopterus > Liopterus haemorrhoidalis. Next base: position 127,683,101 of record OZ020611.1, read on the forward strand.
GCTCGCTAAAATGACCCAATATTTACACTCCTAACAAACAAAATCAAACAGTCCAATCCTGTATGCTGTCTGCTCCCCGCAGTGTCCTCACTAAGTGCCAATAACCCCTGCCCTTTCATTTTAGCCATATTCGTGTCAAATTGCCAAGTAAAATTTTATCATCATCAGTTTATAAGGTTCTTTACGCGATAGAGGTCTGGTTTATTGCACAATTACGGTGTTTTATGTTTAGCTATTGGAGGCAATTGACTGTTAAATTAGCGCGAATCTTTTCTCATTAAAGAGTATCTGATTGAAAAGTATTTTATTGATAAAATGAATGGAACTGTTTAGATATTGAATCACTGTTTATATTTTGGAGGCGCGGTCAATATGTCAGCAGTACCCAAACACTTTTCGAAAAGTAAAAATTGAGCATAATATGAAGGATAATGAAAACTATAATTATGTAGTCACTTTATTTATTTTGTTGTTATAATTAGGGTTGCACCGATTAATTAGCAGATAATGGGTAATCGATCATATCGGTCATTTTACTGATTAATCGGTATCGGCTTTTTGGCCAATTAATTGGTTTTGATAATCGGCCATTCTTATTATTATTATTATTATTCGGCACGTAAAGACAAATCAACATGTAATAAATCTATGAAAAACACTTTTTACATAACAGTTTCATTTAAAAAGGCACTAAAGTAAAATAAAGTTTTCGGTTATCACATTGGTTGATAGGATTGATAGTCCAAGATAGGTTATGGGGACGAAAAATAAAATCGAGAGCTGCCCATAAAAGAATTTCTTTAAATTGAACCACAATCCTCCCAATTATTTTCTATATAATCATATAAAACGCAAGTATCAGCATGATAAAAAATCATTCTATGATTAAAAACATCAGTTTACATTTAAATTTTGTGCAAATTTATTGAAATTTATAAATGCCATTAAATAATTTTTTTGTTAACTCAGCGATTCTCAAACTGTGCGCCGCGGAGCCCAGGGGCGCCGTTGCTAGGCTATAGGGGCGTCGCGAAATCATTCCAATATTCCTCCAACTGTGTTAGTTAGACCAATGTTTTGACTTGGGGCGCCTTGGAAAAATTCTGATACATAAAGGGCGCCGGGAACCGAAAAGGTGTGGGAACCACTGTGTTAAACTCATATAATTGTTTATTGCACCCCATGATTTTATTTTTCGTCACATATGACCGAAATTTGATAATTGCAAAAAATATATATATATTTTCTACGTTTTAGTGTATTTCTAAATGGAATCGTCTAATTTGATAGTATTTTATTTAACAAGCATATAACGAGGATGAAGGTTACCACCCGAGCCGTAAGCAGGGTTTATAATCATCCGAGTGAAATATAGTCATTATATGTGAGTTAAATACAATATTTTATCTACAACTATATAGTTTTATTATTATACAAATTAGTAAATTAATTTAAAAAACAGAACTTCTGTGTGTCATTTGGTCAACTGCAGAACTCACGTTATCAAATACATCAGCTGATTGTATTATACATGGATGTTTAAAATACTATTATTTATTTTAACTTAAAAATAATATTTTAGTTTTATAAAAGGGCTGTGTGAGGCGCAAATAGCAATCATTGATGAGCGCCAAATATTTTAACTTACATTTAAACTTACTTAATTAAATCTTGCGGTGTAAAAAAAAAAACGTTAATATTTCATGGGTGAGCACGCATGCGCTTCACTTTTTTACACTTTGTGCAATATTAACAGCTTTATATATTTACCGCTGGACACATAATGCATTTATTATTTGATGTCGTAGATAAAAAGTTTAAAAAAAATTGATGTGAAGTGTGAATTTTCACACATTTCCGGGTTTTGCAGGTATTTAGTAAGTGAATGATGATTATTTTGGATGCGAAAACAAATTTTATATTAAAATATTTTTTTTGTTAATTTTAATTCGAACGCCTAATACCATTATTTAGGTTTCTAAATATGTGCAGTATTTTTTTTTTTATATAGCAAGGTTCATTAAGAATTTTAAAAATTGCGCCTATGGTTGTTATAAGTTCCGCCCCTCTGATTTCGTGTACATTGAAACAGAATTAAATTATAATTTAAACAATTTCCACTGGCTATTAAATTTACGCTTTTAAAAATTAAATGCAACATTTGCCAAAATATAACTAGAATTTTGAAAAAATAATTTAAACAATATAAAAATTTAAAAAAAAACAAAAAAAAATATAGTCTCTTCTCACAGGATTCGATCCCTTTCGGGTCGGGTTACTTCGGTGAAAAATCAACGTCTAATACCACAAGACCAGCAGACACGTTACAGTGTGGCGTGTTACAAAGCTATAACTTGTGTACATTATTAGCAAAAAATCACAAAAAATGCGTTTTTTTCCAAAAACATAATCTGATCAAAAATTCCTGTTGAACTATTCCGGTTCACACCAATGTACATTACTTAGAATTTTTTCAGATTTTTAGTTTAAACCATCTGGGCTACAGGGTGTGGGACAAAAAATTTTTTGCACAATTTTGGCAAAAATCGCTTCAAAATAATTTATTTTGCAAAAATAAAAATTTGATCTTTAATCCACGTACCAAGGGCTTTCATTTGATACCCTATTCAGAATTATAAAAAAATATTTTTTTTTTCGATGAGCACATATTTGTTTATATTTTTAGGGGGATATGATTTTTAGATGTTTTAGTATTTTTCCTATATGCGGGTCAAAGAGTTGTATAAGCATGCCAAATTTCAATTATCTAGGTTTAGCCGTTTGGCTACAATTTTTACCGAACAGACAGACAGACAGACAGACAGACAGACAGACAGACAGACAGACAGACAGACAGACGACAAAATGACGGTATAAGGGTTTTTTGGTCATACCTACAAAACCCTAAAAATAATATTTGCTGCATTTACACAAATTCGCTATATTGCTTTGTTAATTGCCAGTAATATTCGTCTCTTGCGAGGTCGCACTGACCGACTGATGGTAGATTTGTTGCTCAATAAAGATCGGAAAGGAGGCTAAGGCTCATATAGAGCTGTAGTGCCAATCATGAATATGTACTATGAAGAGTCTTATCTGGGTGTTACAAAATAGGAATTTGTTTTGGTTTCGGAGATAGCGCGATAGAAACGATCTAATTATCAACTTTTTATTTTTTGTTTATGATTTATTGTTGAATCGACTGGCAATACCTGATTTTCTTTACAATTTCCCTAAAATGTAGAGTATCATCTAAAAATAGTGTACAACATAAAGCTTTTTCACCAATTTTAACGGTGTACCGTACACATTTGTGTTATATGTTGAACGTAATTAAACTATCTTGCAAAGGAATTTCTCACCTGTGTTCAGAACCGGTAGACCAACATCCTTAAGATGCTAAACTTGAAATAACATTATAAGTTACCCCTAGAGGGTACATTAAGTTCCCTTGTTTATAGCTGTCTGTAATTGTCTCCCATTAATATTGAAGCGATCGTGTTTGTCAAGCACCGGTATTGCGCGTGCCACAGTTAGGTAGCCTATGCTTTATTTACGAAACAAATTACTATTTAATAAATTCTAAGTCAAGTTTAATACTCAATTGTTAAAGGTGAGATTACGTTCTTAACTCTCAGATTAAGATTATTATCTCAGATTAAGACCAGACGGAATTTTTGATTACTTAATAAAGAGCATAAAAAATTCAGTATAAGTGAGTCTCAGTCAACCGAAGCATTGGTATACGGTACACATAGAAACACCTGACAATTAAAAGATCAAGATGAAGGACTTATGTGATTGAGGCTAAAATTCAACCTGACTGACAGTACCCAAAGAAAAAGAAAATAGGTGTGACAATTTATGGACTCTTTAAAGCCAGTACGATATTTTCAAAATTGACGGTTTCAATTCTATATTTTCTTTAGTAGGGTTTTACAAAATAATAATAATAATAATAAGAAATTTAACAAATAAATATGTGTATAAAACTATGTAAAATGGATGTTTACAATTCATTCTGTTTGTTTATAAATCATTTTGTACTTGTGTACACAAACATATTTTAAGAAATTCAATCCATGCTCTAAAAATGTTAATGGAAATTTTTATGTAATACTAAATCCTTAAATATTTATTGCTGACCTTAGTTGTCCAATCAATCTCACTGGCCAAACTTGCGTGTTCCCGCAAAACTACTCGGGTCAGGAGTAAGATTAATGTCGTCATGTAATAGTTAGGCGAAAAAGTCCTGGGCTGCTCGGCTTCTGATATCGTCAAATAATTTTTCTTGTGTAATGGATTTGGATAACGAATTAAGAGTGAACGTAGATAGGGAAAGTTATATTACAACTAAATTTATCAGCGTCTAAGCTTAGGGTTCAGTTGTGAACTCAGTGGTAATTGTTTTTGTAATGGAGATAGTACATCAAGGGCTAATTATAAGTTTTTTTTTTTTGTACAATTGTAAAAAAAAATCACTGTAACTACCACTCACATTTAAAATGTTTAAAGTTAGTTCATATATTTTTATCATAAAATCAAGAACATATATTCAAATCAAGAATAATACATTAAGGACAAATTATAATAAACTACAGGTAGTGCAGAATAAGTGTGGTAGGATTGCCGGAAACTCCATAAGTTTAAAAGAGTGTCAGAAATTCACGAAGAAACGAGCGTCAAATAAGCAAAAGACATTGTATATGGACTGACGGAAGTTTTATAGTAAGTGTATGATTAGTGAAAGTCTAAGTTTAAAATAAGCTAATAAATCATTTCAATAAAAAAAGAGCATATATGATATCAATTAAACATTTCCATCTAACTCGTTTGCTTGTATTTGCATTGACATTGATTTCAAATCAGTAGTTATTTATTTCGGACAGTGTTGATCTACATCAAATCTTCTTGAATCGTTTTCTTCTGCGGCTGCCTTATGGATCGTATATCTCTCTAGGAGATCATCAAAGAGTACCCTAATCATTCTCTTAATATATTCAAATACAGATATATTTAAAAGCATTTAATTGACCAAGGTAAGGCGAACTTGCGAGGCCCTAAAAGTCAATCTGAATGACAGCACCCAAAAAGAGAAAGAAAAAATATTCTATATTAAAATATATTGCTGTTTATCAGTCACTGTAAAAACTAAAGTGTTCGTATTTAGTTAATTGTTTCTGATATTTTAGTATATATATATATAAGAAATAGAAATGGAATAAAGCTCTGAACAACATTAATTGGGGGTAAATATTAATTATATATCAATTGGCACTAGTTAGTAGTAAGATTTATACTGAAATCTTTAAACCGATTTTTAACCCTTTGTTGCCGGCAGTCAAAAATAATTTCAAATTAAAAATTATTTACAAGTTTTATAAATGGTACTGTTAAAAGAAAGATATATATGCAATTATTATTTTATTATTTCATCCCTCCTCTTAGTTACACCCCCCGGTACTTGCAAGTACCGTTAGGCTGCGAAGAGGTAATTTTAGAAGAGAAAATCGATTATATTGTCTTGTTATTTTACGTATTTATTTAATTTTCATTTACATTTTGATAATCACAAAAACAATTTTTCTTATCATTACAACATAAATAAATTTTGCATGTTGAACAAATAGAATACGGTCTAGACTGTACTCCATTTATGCTGCAATTTTGTAACATATAAGAATAAAGCAGGGGATCCCCGAGACCATAACCTTGCTGGCTTTATTTTCTGATGTATCTTATAGTACTCAATGGTACTTTGATATACCGTCTAGCAAGAACAATAATTCTTATTATACATAGAAAGTAACGGGCGAAAATCAACCGGTAATAAGTACCGTCAGTCAACAAAGGGTTAAGTAAATTTAACCTTTTAATGCCCACTGTATAACAATTTCTTCGTTAATTTTAGAATCGATTTTAAACCTTATTTATATAATGTTATAAGAGTGATTTTTACGTATACTGTAATAAGAATATTCAATCAAATTTGCAAGAGTTGTCACACACGTCCAATACGCTTTATAATATTACTAGAAGTGGATGATGGTTAGATTTAACATCAGTTTTAGAGTTAGCCTTAGTTTTAGTTTTTGTGTTATGCGTAATTAAATGAATATGAATTTATACAATGATTTAGTTTTAACAAATATCCAATAAAACGCCGAGTTTTACGCGGGTGCATAGTGTCCTCGTTTAGTAATGTCAATTGAAATTTTTAAACGTTTAAAATTAAAATATTTGATCATAGACAACGATTAAAAAAACAAACATTGTGAATAAAGATGTACCAAAATAAAAACATATTTGGTAATTTAGCCCTTTGAGGACAGAATTAAGAATTCATTTCTAAATACATTTTTATTGATGAAAAATATTTACTATTTCGTTTTATATTCCGATCGGTACTTCCTCATACGAGTTTTATTATAATTTTAATCACATTGTATGCGAGAAACGAGAATTACCGTTTTCGATAAGTCGATCATGATATAAGAAAACGTAAACTATAGTTTTCTGTTTCCACACTTTGCCCCGTGTAGCTGTATTGGAATGAAATGTAGCTTGCCTTACTGTGCCCAAGAAAATACAGATATGTAATATCCTCACTACGTTTAAAACTCCTCAAACAATGTATTAATATACAGTGTTTAGCAATTTAGTATTATTTAATTTAAATTTATAACTTCTAATAATTTCTCTCTTTTTTCAGGTTAGTACCATATCCTGAAATTTTTGACAAGAAATCACTACTCAATAGTAAGTTAAAAATCATAGAATAATTATTTGGTTAATGTTCCGTATTAGTCCACCGCAACTAGGCTTGTATGCTTAGAATGAATTATATTATAACGTTAGAAACGAGAAGGCATGGTCGTAAGAGTGGGGAGCCAATAGTAATCATTCATGCATCTGTAGTTGGCAGAAAAATACGGTTTTTAACACAAGGAACGTTCGAATATATGTAACTGATATTTTTGGAACTCTTTATGAAGTTAATGTTTTTCAAAATACGTATCCTATAAATCTCATTGGAAACAGGTAAAAATTCCTTATGAGTATCTGTTTATATACGTCTAGCAAGTTTAAGTTTTTTCTGTCTAAAATTTTTGCTAACTAAACCTAACCTAATTAGTTTTATCATTGATTGTTTGCATATAAAGAAGATATATAAATGCTTTATACAGTTTTAATACATTTACATAATTAAGCATCTATGAATGCGACGAAAAACAGCATGTTCTATTTCAGACATAAAATTGGTAGGTCGGAATATATTGATATTTTTGAGGATCTCTTTTAATAAAGTTAATGTTTTTCAAAATATGTATACTATAAATCTCAACTAAACCATTTAATTGTGACTTTAAGCGTATAAATACTGAAATATCGTTATTCAAGTTTTTCTTTAAAAACCTTAATACGAGCTAAATGTTAACAAACACTTATTAAATAATTGCTTGGATTTCAAAACGTATAACTATCAAGTACTTATTTAGATTTCAGTTTTGAATAAAAATATTGGAAAAGATAAAGTGAATCGTAAATGTTATGTTTTGAAAGAAAGGGGCGGCGCTTCGTCAAGACCAAATCTCATTCCTAGCATACACGTTCTGTCTGACGAGTTATGTGTGGTGGACTTATACGGAACATTAACCAATTATTTTTATTTTATACTATGTTATAATAATTTACATTTCTTGTCATCAAAAAATAATGATATTTTTCAACACATGGATAGACTACGAAATATATGCATTACTTTATTGCGTTTACGGTTGCATATCTACATTAGTTTCAGAGTTGCTTGTTTCTGGAGTCGTTAGTTTGTAAGACTATTCTTGGCCTCAAAAAACGGGTAATTAAAATTGATAATATAATTAAGTCATGCTCTGAGCTACACAAATAAATTATAACTAAAATTTGCGCACTAACGGTCACTTACATACGAACTAGCTAATTACTATATATTATTACAGAATTCTATTTTAAACTCATTACGTGATTTGTTATGGACTTGTAGTGTAAGATGACGTACACGAGAAATATATTACATATTTATTTAAATTTATGGTAGCCAATTGGCGTGCAGATAAGGTTGAGTACTAATTTCACGACACAACGATCCAGGCTTCGAATATCAGTTAAGTATTTAAACTCGAAACTCGAAAACTATAAGCTAAATTAAAATTAGTTAGTTAATATAATTTTAACATAACTATGTATAATAATAATAATAACATTTATTGTTCGAAATTTCTATGTGTAAAAAAAAGTGGTCCGTAATTTTAATAGTGTATTGTACTGACCAAAATGAGTGAAAATCAACATGGTTCCGCAAACCAACCGTTTCAAAGATATGACATATTTTAAGCATTGCACTATCTATATAACAAAACAGTGGTGTTGTCTAATTGACGATTTTTAACTGAAAATAGCTTATATTTTTGAAACGGTTGCTTTGTGGACCCATGTTGATTTTCACTCATTTTGATTAGTACAATTCTCCCTTAATATTTCCAACCACTTTTCTTAAACTTACGTATGTACGTATACCCCAGTATTATCAATCAGTAAAAAAAAAATCTAAACTTTCGAAAAAATAATATATTTTCAGCACATTATGTCGGTTTACATACATATATGTGCACTATTCATTTTCTTTTCAAATCCCTCTGGGTGAAAGTTAACAGTGGGGTACAAGAATTTTATCGCACATTTTATCGAATTTTATCGCATATATAAAAGGCAATGTCTTTCCATCTGTCTGTCTGTCCGTATGTGCGCTTTTCTGTGGCTTCATCATCTGGTCTGGCAGAATGATTTTTGTGCAGAGCTGAAACAAAATCCACGTTTTCCGGTCATATTTAACGTATTTTCTTGAATTTTTCAATATATATATATATATATAAGGCAATGTCTGTCTGTCTGTCGTATGTGCGCTTTTCTGTGGCTACTTCATCTGGGTAAAACCATCATATATGGGTATATTTTTAAAAGTTGAATTTTCTAGAGCCAGTTTGACCATAATTTCTACTGAACTACTAGAACTACTGACAGATGGACACAGGAGTGACGGTATAAGGGTTTCTCGATTATACCTATGAAATCCCAATGATATTAAAAATTAGATACATTAGATCATAGAGAATCTCTAGAACTAACTTTGGAAGGTTTTACTTTCATCTTAATTGTCTATTGCGATATAATATGTTATCAATTACTGTAACAGAATAAAAGAAAAAAATGTTTTCATAAATATACTTATGTTTATTTATTTTCTGTGGTGCTCATAGCCGTTTATCTGAACTATCGCAAACTATCAACAATGTTCATTTACTCATATCGATTTATCTGTTGTACAGAATTTAGTATTCTAATTAAGCACTTATCTAGCAGATTTTAAGCACATAAACTTCTACATGTTATCTTGATTCCAATAAACAAAACTAAACCATGAATACGTTCCGTTAGAGGCATTTGTGTAAAATAACATTAACCTATGCATTATTTTGCCCCTATAATTAGTTTATTCATTACTTTAACATATTCCGTAATGGTGGTTAAAATGTACTGTCAACCCATGTAATATACTATACAATCACACAGTAGGTTGTGTGAAGATTGATTTATGCCTCTTTGCACACGCATACAACGTATTTTTTACGCTATGTTGACGTAACCCCATTTACGCACTCTAGAAACGGTCAATTTTGTGAGTTATTGTTGTAAACATATCACGCTTACAACAGAATTTGTTGTTTTAAATATATTCGGATTCGGGTTGTATTGTTGAATTTTAGAGCGAAATTTTCTTAGAATATGAGTAAAAATAGATGTATTTGTTTTCTTAGATTAATTTTGTTCACTTATTCAGAAAATAAACGAAAACTATCTCCTTTCTAAACACTTTCTTGTTCATGTGTTTTGTTCTTAAGGGTTTGCTTCAAAGTAACGCAAAAATTGCACAACTTCACTTACACTATGGACTTTTAAAATATTCCCCTTTAAGATCTAGTGCTGTCCATTGTTGTGATAGGTATTTAATGACCTTTATTTCTTCACTAAATTTAAGCGCTCGGATGCGGCTGGCTCGGCTGCTTACTCTATATCTAATGTTGGGAATTTTTAGCTTCGAATTCACCAAAACCTATTGAATTCATATTTAGACTGTATGTCACTTATGTGTTTGTCTGCCCACCGTCTGTTTGTTTGTATGGTAGAAATTGTGGAACGAATTATGCTCCCAATCCAAGATTTTACTGTATATATACAGCCATGCTCATATGTATTAGGCACTTGTTATTCTAATGAATAATTTTTGGAATAGGTAATTTTGAGACCACTTATAATTATTTATTATAAAATTAATACATCAAATTAATATTTTATGGATCCTCCTCCAACCTTAATTAATAATTTTATTCTACGTGACATACTTGATACCAAATTTTTACACACATCTGGTGAAATTGCGTTCCACTATTCAATTATTCTTTGCTTCAGCATTGTTTTTGAGCTGCATTTGTGTTTTGCAATCTTGCACTTTAAAATGTACCACAAATTTTCTATCGGGGATAGATCAGGAGACTGGGGTGGAATGTCGTTTTCTTCAAACCAACGCATTGCTTCGCGGGATTTGTGGCACGCTGCATTATCTTGTTGAAAGTGATATTCCGGAGGGTCAGATTCTACTAATTTTAATATGGTTGGCTCCATAACTTCCTCTAGCATGTCGATGTACTTCCTAGAATTCATGCGTCCTTCACACAAAAAAACATTGCCGACGCCACTGGCAGGCATGGATCCCCAAATCATTATACTCCCTCCTCCATATTTCCCAGTAGGGATCAGACATTCTTCTTGGAAAGCTTCACCGCTTCTTCTACGAACGTAGCGAGCCCCAGGTTGACCGAATAACTAATAAAAAAAAATAAAGAAAAAATAAAAATTTGTTTTTTTTAAGGAAGATGTTCTTTGAAGAGATTTTTTTGTATTTTACTGGATTATTATTGCTAATACATTAGTAGAATATTACCTCAACATTGGCTGCATCCGTCCATATAATTTTAGCCCAGTCCTCTTCGGTCCAATTTTTGTATTTTTTTGCCCACGAAAGACGTAGTTTTTTATGCCTGTCAGTGAGAAGTGGTTTACATCGTGCCTTTCTCCCATGCAAATTACAGTCAACAAATCTTCTTCTAACACTACTTGCTGCCAAATTTATTCCGTGGTCTTGCAGTAATTCGGAAGAGAGTTCTTTTGAAGTTTTCGTCCTACCTCGAAGAGATATCCGCTCCAAAATACGGCCTTGCTTTGCACTGGTTCTTCGTTTTCGACCACTTTTGGGTCGATTTTCATAAGATCCAATCTCGTTGAACCGTTTAATTGTTGTTTGGACTGCGCACCGAGAACATTTCATTTGTTTTCAATATCGCATTGGGTGACACCCTGCTTATGCAATAACACTATCTGGGCGCGCTCGCAACTGTTAATTGTCTTTTTTTCGGCATCTTCACATTTCAATAATTCGTCAAACCAAAATTTTTCTTAAATCAACACTTGCTCACTTGGATAAAATCTGTACTAGAACTGATTGCTATTGAACGAAAAACCTGTCTTATATGGCATCCCCCCCCAGCTTGTTTGGAGCTTAACATATTAAAATCATACCTTCCCAAAAGTTATTAGGGCTTCTAAGAAGCACACCTGTATTCCTTAATTGCCTCGAAACTTGTTAATCTGGGATAAGTACACCAAATCATTAAGTGCCTAATACATATGAGCATGGCTGTATATTGTTTTAGATTTACAGCATTTCTTGACTACAGTTATGACTTCGTTTACGAAATCCTGAAATGTGTAAAAATTAACACTTTATATATATTTTTTTAGATATATTATGATTATTATTGTATATTTACTATTACTATTTTAGCGCTGACCGATTTAAATACATCGTTACTAAATAAACGAGATAAAACGAACTGCTTTACGATTGATACCGTTAATCAAATAATTCGGATAAAACATGCAAGAGAATAACTCATTTATGCGGAGAAAAGTATGGCTAAACCAGGTCTAAAGCTGAGTTATATTTTGAAAAATGAAGCATTACACAAAAAATTATTTAAGAAATGACAGGACAAATGCAGATTAATAAGTAGTGCACGAATAGTATTCTAGATCAGGGTTTCTCAACCGAAAACATACCACGGACCATTAAAATATTAATTTTTTTACCGCGGACTACAAAAAAATAAATGTACTGTTAATTTTTTTTTTTTTTTTTATTGTATATGTAGACTCTACATCTACAATATCATAATATCTCAGTTATAAAAAATCACTGAAAATGAACAAAAGATTATAAAAAAATAACAAAAATCTCAAAAATAGTCATGTTTAAGCCTTTCGCGGACCACTAAAATTTTATTGAGAACCACCAGTAGTCCGCGGACCACCAGTTGAGAAACACAGTTCTAGATACTGTATTGGTGGTAACTAGTTGATTGTTCGAATAATTGACTGATTCATAATAGACATTCGCATAATCGGCATGCTTCTGTATTAAATGTTTTATGTCAGGGTATTTCCCTCGTTTTGAGTAAAATTACATAATTTTATATAGACAAAAATCAATTCATTATTTTAGATAACCTAATTTAATAATAAAACTTTTCGAAAACTTTTCTTTTAACTCGTAAAGCCAAGAAAAAAATAAATTAAAAAATGTGTTCTTCACATTTAAGTCTTTCATAGCTTGTGGAATTCTCATTAGCTATTCTCGTGTGTACTTTTCTAACAAATTAACAAGACCAATCTAACTTTTGATTACTTCATTAATACAGGCATTAGTGTTTAAAACTGCTTTCACAGTCTAAGTGCTGGTAAAATGTGTACATTCAACGATGAGAGATGTATGAATGTAACTGATGTTTACTAACAAAGGAACAAGTTGAATATTAAGTAAGGTAAGACCGCCGTTACTACTGATAACATTTCTATAATGTTTAATTCTTTGCTTAGTTGAGTGCTTCTCGCAGTGTTTTACTTCTCTTTACAAAGGAATAAGGACGTATTGTATAACAAAGTAATACGTAACCTTTTTTTTTTCTTGGACTGCGTAAGAAAGATTAATGAATACATCCAAATACGAGGGAGGTTCATTTTTGAAGAAAAATTGAAAAATATGTATGTATTTTTTGAAATTTAATTAATTGAAAGTTATTGATACTTAGATTAACAGACGATCCATGATTTCCAAAATATTTTCTCATTTTAACGCGATTACAGTAAAAAATATTGTCTTAAGACGTTCAACATTTGAACCTTTGTTGTCGCCTACGCTTATTGAATATCAACGAAACCCGAAAATGTCTGAAAATTCACATTTTACATTGATTTTTGATTAAAGTCTTCTGCAACTATCGTTTGCCTAGCATCACAGTTCAGATTGAGTTCTTTATTAAACAGAGGCTCATCTTCCATCATTTCTCGGTCATCCGAAAACGTTATGTTTTCGTTTTTTTTTTTTTTCCTTTATCATATTGAGTCACAAAAACATGTACTTAATCAAATTGTAGAATCATATGTCTTTAAGCTAGCGGATTTACACTGAAGGTACAATGAGGCTGTACCATCGGACTAGACTCTTCATTTTAGTTTTGTAAGTGTCGATAGTATCTCAAAAATATCGGTTGTCCCGGTCCTCGCATTTGCTCTAAAAGTCCATGCTGGTATCAATTTACTTTTAAAGTACCTTTTACATTTATTTTAACTGTACTAATAAAGTGTCTTTGATGTTATATTTCCGTTGAAGTTCCATTTACAATAGAAAATCTACTACGACGCTCTGGAAAATATAATATAGTCAGGAACTGCATAATAATAATTACTCTGTCCCGACACAAAATAAGATATTTCTGCAGCATACATAATTTAGCAAGCGTTGAAAAATATCCAGCGTTAAACAGTCCTCTTTTAATAATTTTTCATCACAATATTCTCCCTATCAAACAGCTTTTTACAGCTCTATTTTTTCTTTTTATTAGCTTGGCTGTCGTGTTTATATAAATGCCTCCTCCAGATAGACTTCCCGCAATACACTTAAGTTAATTTGGTTGCTAGACTAAAAATATCCAATCTACTTCTTGCGGTATAAATAGAATTAGTTTTCTTGCACAAAAGCTGGGTTATATTTTTAGAATGATGGATTCCGTATTTGTTATACATTTCGTGTTTAATTATGTTAAAGTTAATATCGTTTTAATATGTCAATTATATTTCAAGGGTGCACGAATTGGGTTATTTTATGGGATTTTACGTGGTGAAATTTTAGTTAAATTGAGAGGGTTACAACTTTGTAATCAAGTTCGTATTGGAGCTTTATTATGGCATTTAAAACAATTCATTTAAATATTTTTTTATGTCAAAATGAGTAGCTTTAACACCCGAAATTAATCATTTTCATCAGGATTATTTGTTTTTGAATTTTTTATTTTATTAAATTTTAAATTATTTATAAATTTTGTAACGTTTTTTTTTTTATATACATTATAAATAGTGTTTAGGTTACACCCGCAAAATGTATGTAAAGGAATACTTCACTTACGACCAGTGGCGGCTGAGACAGGGTGTGCTGGGACAGAGACCTACTAATAACTTTTAATGAAAAATTTGAATTTAAAATGTCATTTATATTTTAAAATTGCATTGAACTAGCTAAATATATCTGCATATTTTTATTTTATTATTTCTAATACATTCAAAAATTATTTTTGTTTATAAAAATGTAGATCTAGAAAACAATCTTAGATTGCTTCACGCAGTGTCCAAATACATACACAGCGTTGCCACATGCGCTTTTTAATACATTTATCCACACAAGTAATAAAAATGAACTGAAAACGGCAACAGTTATTGAATTAATGAATTACGACCGGTGTCCTTAGCTTAGTTCGTTTGTTTTGATTTGTGATATGTACTCAGATATGAAGATAAATACAGTACATTATATTAAAGCTAACAAGCTTAACTATGAAACAAAATTATTAATAAAAAATATTGGTCCTCATCGGCCAAAATTGAATAATTAACAATTGAACAAAAATAGAAATAGAACATTTAATAGAGAGTTCAGTAAAAAACAATGGTAATAATTTACCATACCCAAAACTACATTTTTTTCTAACGACAGATGATTGAGCTATCTGTAGCTCCGAGCATAATAATAAAAAAATATATATTACTAATTATTTTTGTTTTTGTTGTGGTCATCTTTGGTATAATTTTTTTCTCATCGCGTTTTTGAGAAAAACCGTGTTCTCTTTACCTTGATACATCCTGAATATCAATTCTAGGTATATTTCACGGCCAGATTGAGTTAAACCGGGGGCTAGATAATTAAAAATCACTGACGAAGGGTGGTGGCAATTTCTAAAATCATTTCAGAACGTGTGGAAGAAATTCTGAAAGTAAATTAAGGAAGAGGGGGGGGGGGTGAAATTCTAAAATTAATTCAAGGGCGTGGTAGTGCTTCCAAAAAAACAAGAGGCGGAAATTTCGCGCGTGCCGTTTGAAACTTATTGTTGGGTCGGATTCAGCCCGCGGGCTTGACACCACTGCGGTATGTGGATCAAAAAGTGTCCCTCCAAATACACACATCGGAAAAGTCTATGGATATAAACATATATAGGAAAATAAATACCGTATGGTTTCTTTTGTACGTTTATTGTATTCTATCAATTAAAATACTCAATAACGAATAGTTTACAACAAAATAAGCAAAATTTTATTTATAAAAATAATCAATATTTGAAAAAATAAAAAATAATGTACAGATTTATGTACAGAATTGTAAAAAATGAAGAAAAAAAAAACAAAAACAAAAACAAAACAAAACAAATGTTAATAGAGAGTATGACTCCATGTTGGTTGATCACAGGCCTACATCTGCGATTCATGGACAAAATAACATTATCGATGTCTTAGAAGCTCTCTGAATCTAAAATTATCGTGGATGTTATCCATATGTGGAGTAATTCTTCTCTTACGAATATCCCACACATATTCAATCGGATAGATCCGTTGACTGTGCTGGCCATGATATCGTATCAACACCTTCGTTATCCAACAAGTTTGTTACAATTTACGCAACATGTGGCCGAGCATTATCCTGGGCAAGATGAAACTAATCACCAACAGCACTATGAAATGGACGCACAATAGGTTGAAGAATATTATCCTAATAATGTTGTGCTATTAAAAATCCATTGGGAAAAAACGAGATCAGTTCTACCGCCAATGATTATCCCACCCCATACCATAACAGTACCACCTCTGTAATTGTGAACTTCTTGGGCGTGCCTCAAACGTTCCAAATTACCGTATCTTGTCCATACCCTTGTTCGACGAGAATCTGGATGAATTCCAAATATTGACTCATCAATATACAAAACTGTAGCCCAGTCTAATCTTGCTCTGCGATTGCCTCTAGAGAGGAGTTGACATCTGATTGGTCGTCGAGATAGAATATTAGCGTCGTGGAGACGATTTCTTACAGTATCACGACTAACGATTAAGTTATGCGCTCGCTGTGACTCCCTTACCAATTCGGGTGCTTTAATAGTAGCTTGTCTTCTAGCATTTAAGATAAAAATCTGTCTTGACCTGTTGTTGTACAGCGACCACGTTCCGGATGTTATTCGGCCGGACTCCCTGTTTCCCTGTACCGCTCCATAACCTCCGTAACCGACTGATGACACTTTGAGAAATTCCTATCCGCATGGCACATCCACTTGCCTGAAGTCAGCTTGGGGAAGTCCCACCGCACGATTCATTACGTGGATAGTTAAATGCTGTCTCTCCATTATTAAAAAAGAATGCCACTACTTAAAAACACTGCAATTATTAATATAAACGTTTTAAATCGAATTAAAATGAAACATGTGATCAACCTACGGATCATGTACTAAATAAAATGTGTCAAATTTGTATTTGTTTTGTCTCTTTGGTTATTGGTTTTACTTGTTTTCCATAGCCAACTACTCATAATTGCCTACTGTCATTGAAATACAACATTAAATATATTCAATTCTTTCAGTATCCCTAGACTTTTCCGATGTGTGTATTTTACTCACTAGCCGCTACTATTTGTGACATCTTTGGTTCAAAATCCTTTACTGCTTTTACTGGTACATGTATTGGTGCTACAATCGTCGTAATCAAAATAGGTATATACTGAACGTAGTATGCCCGTACCACACTGTAGTCTTAAACAATATAACATCATTGTATCAACGAGGAAAATGTCGAATACTGGGATATTGTCACAAGTTATATTAACATATATATGAATCGTCGGAATGCCAATTGTCACAATGCGGAATATGCCTGTATTAGAACGTAAGTTGCAGCTGCAATAACTGGTGGCTGATATTATATTAATCAGGCTCTGCTCGAATGAGTCACCTGGCTAAATAATTTTGGTAACATGTAAGTTATTTTATTTTTGGCATTATCTCTTTGCATCTTAATTCAAATATATGTATATATATATATTTTAAATTTTAAAATAATTTCGCCTGGTTATGAAATTGTTCTAAATTTGATTTAATATGTAACTTTGTT
This sequence comes from Liopterus haemorrhoidalis, assembly GCA_963971575.1. Classification (NCBI taxonomy): domain Eukaryota; kingdom Metazoa; phylum Arthropoda; class Insecta; order Coleoptera; family Dytiscidae; genus Liopterus; species Liopterus haemorrhoidalis. The sequence continues at coordinate 127,700,732 of OZ020611.1, forward strand.
CATTTGATTTAAAATTACTCGCAAATAGTAAAATGATATGTTTTAAATAAATAAAGAAACAAAATAAGTATATTTTGTAACATGTTTTGGTAGCAGGATGTTGGAACTAAGTAAACTCGAATAAAACATCCTGAAAATAATTTTTGCATAGTAAAAGGTTAGTTAATTAAGTATTTTAAACAACATTCGAGAGAACTGGTTAAGATGGCTCGGTTAACATAATGGATGAGGACACTGAACAAAGAAAAGATGAAGTTTAAAAGCAAGACGATGACCACTACAAAGATCAAGAGCAGAATGGAAGGATACATTAGACCAGTGATTTTCAATTCGGTGGAGATTTAGAAAATAGCTCTGTAAACAATAGACGACGGCTAGAATTGCAGTAGTGGCAACTGTTTATAATAACTGCAGATGCAAAACACATACGTACCTGTTTCAAATTTTTGCAGTTCTTCGGTGTTGTAACTAGCGTTGTGTAACACCCGTTACCGGAGATGTGGAAGTCGTAGGATGCCATTAGCATGTTAGGTTTATTGTTAGTATTAAGCAGGAGTCTGCAAACTTTTCGGCAGAGGGCCACATCAATTTTTTTTAAATAAATGACTGGCCGGACAGCTTTAATTCATCAGGGCTCTTGGCGGTTGATTTTAAAACAAGCTTAGTAATAATGGTGATAGTATTAATAAAAATAATAATTTTCAGAATCGGATATTATTTAGTTATAATTATGTTTTATTTTGCGATTTACTGATTATTTTGAATGGTTTGTATGTAAGTAAACTTAAAAAAAAATGTCCATAGGCTAGATGGTATCATCTTGTGGGCCGGATTTGTCCCACGGGCCGTATTTTGGAGACCCCTGGTATAAAATGATCTATGTCGTCAAGAATATCTCGGATAGTTTTGAGTCGAATGCCGCGAAGTGGTTTTTAAAACTAAGTTGTGTTATCATTTTTATGATTACGACCATTGTGCTGTATATTTCGTGTTTATCCCTTATCCGTTATATACACAGAAAATAAAATTTGATCGTAATTTTATTTGCTAGTCACAGTAAATTTTTGTATATTCATGATGTCAAACCGACAAGAAACAGACAAAGATAATAAAATTACTATTTCTGTCCTTGTTTTATGCGTTGGAAACAATACACAAACTTTGTTCCATAAACTAATGGGTATTATATACAGATAAATTAGGGGAGTATGAACGAATCAATATGAGATTGAATAACATTTCCAGTTACTTCCAGAGGGAAAGTAACTTAAACAACAAGGAAATTAAATTCCAAGTTTTGATTTCTTAATGTAATATGTCAGTCTAAGAGGTCCTTGGAGAATCTTTCCAAAAGTAATAACATGTAATGGTAAAGCATTTCTTAACACTTTTTATTTCCTTGGAGATTTAAGAATGAAGGAAATGGAGTTTTGAAGAAAATTACAAACAAAAATGGAAAGAAATTAAAATTTGTCATATATATCCACAGTTGGGAATTTTATGTTTAAATTTTTTCATTTTTTTATTCGTTTTGTGAATGTTAATACCTTATTCTGATATAAATATTCTGATTTAAATAGGATGCTGGCGTGAGTTGTACCTGTGACAAGCGTTGACGAGTATTCATTTCGGAAGAGATGCTGACTGCGTCAACGTTTGTTTTAAAACATTGATTCATAACACAGAAGTATAGTTTTCATTACAAAAACCACCTACTGCTTTGAATTATTTGACTTGTAATATCATATTTATCCTGAATAAGTTATTTTTTCTACAGTCTCTGTTGGCAGATTTTTGACCTTGTTCACACAAATCCTCTATCTTGCCCTTGATTTTTATTTAACGTATATCTCCATCTGTGGAAAATTCTTCCCATGGACCAAGGGACTTTCTCTTAGAAAACAGCCAGATCTTCTTTGTCATTCTGTTCTCTTTTATCTATCTTCTATATACCATAAATACAATTTGAAGCTACATTGCTACTGATCATAAAACGATATACGCAAAAAGCAATCAATTTCTGTCTGTCTCTCTGTTTGCTTATTTGTCTTAGATCCACGCAAAAAACGGAAGGATGTATTTCAACGTAATTCGATACTTGAAGAAGTATCCATTATTTATTAAATTCTTAATTTTTAATTTAATTTACACATATTTTTCGCTGATGTTCTTTTGAACGTTTTCGAATCGATACGAGTTTAGAAATATATTTTTGTCTTCACGATGCTCTAATCGCTGTTCTGCTACTCAGCGCGCTGCTTCAATATTAAGGGTGCGCACAACCGTATAGTTTCTTATATAAAACTAACAATCTAAAATAAAATTAGTAACATTCTTTACATCAAAATTTACAACGAATTTTTATCTATATAATAGGATATTTTTAATTGTAAAAAGAACTGTCATGTAATTGTAAATCAACAAATTGCATCATACACGCCATCTTGTAAACCATTCGACGCATATTTGTGTACCATGCGGCAAATTGTAGCTAAAGCTTCATTCGACAAATATGTAGACATTTTGTTCTATTGTGAAAACTACTTATAGTTATTGTACTTGGTAATCTACTTTTGCCGCCATCTCGAATCTGCCGCTGTCCTCAATATAGGTGCTGCGGGTAAAAATGATTTATTTATTGTAAAGAATATGTGTTCAACTAGATGTTCAACCGGTAGGAAAGAGAAAAGTAGGGAGACCTAAGCTACGTTGGCAAGGCGGTGTTGAGCAGGACATCAGAGTCCTGAGAATTCAGAATTGGTGGAAGGTCGTACAGGATAGGACAGAATGGAGACGTATCTTACGGGAGGCCAAGGCTCAGCATGGGCTGTAGAGCCAATGATGATGATGATGATGATGATGATGATGATAAATATGAGTACCAAGTTGCATTTCATTATCATCAAATATAATATTTTTCGACGAAGGTTTTAAACTACGAATAATCATGTCGCAATTTTATTTAACGTATTTGAAAATTTCTACACAAAACTATATAAATATAAAAGTTATTTGAAACCCACAAATATATTTAAAACATTACAGAACATTTTGTGTGATAACCATTATTAAGTTGTTGAGCGATAACATTTTTACAATTAATTTTTGTACCATCAAAAATATCTTATTTGACAGATAAAATTCCGCGCGAAATTTGATGCATAGATTGTAACTAATTATAAGACACATTTAGCGTAAAACTTTGTTTCCAAAGACTGTGTAATGTTGTCTGACTAGCTTTGTCAAGATTCATATTTCGGAGCTTTACATAAGTATGGGGCGTACTATATCTTGGTTGAACCTAATCTTGTAAAGAAAAGTCTTGATTTGCAGAGAGGCCCAATGAAGATGAATTAACAGTTTGAATTGTGATTTGATTTCTTTTTTAATCAGATTTATCCAATTTATCATGGTGTTCAGGTACAAATTCGTTCAAATTTTGTATTGATTCATTAATTTTAATAACTTCTGTCAAGGTGGTTTCAGGTCGTTTTCACTAATGCCGTTAATAGCCAACATGTACGGAATCACGACATAGAAGAAGATAACAAGGGATTTTGTTTTTCTTTCACTCGGAAACAACAAAGCTGAAAATATATTTATATAGCTTTATCGATCTTTTAAGAACTTCCTTGTGAATTCCCTGACGTATTGATAATACTTTCTGGATCATCCTGTATGTTTGGTATTCGTGCAGATTCATATCTCCGTCCTGTTCTATCGATGGGGGTGGCGTGACGTTATTGTTTTATCCAATGCTTTATTGTCTTAATCAAACTGAACATCGCGATTTCGTGCCATCTCACTTCGCATCTCGTGACTTGAGATCGTGCTTTCTCTGTTTACATTCTTGATCGGGGAGTTAAGAACTAATTTTGTTTGAGAACTTCTCCAGTTACAATATCGAGTAGGCAGATGGCTTTGTTCTGTTTTTTTCAACATTTTATGATTTTGTTCCGAATAAAGTAGTCGGAAATTGGACAAAAACTCTATATTTTTATAACAAATATAAATTATGTTATTAGAACTAATACTTTTTTATTACTATTTGTATACAGTCTCTAATAAAGCTCTTAACTGAGAGCGTGCGTGCAAGTTTGTAAACTTGATTTTGTAAACGAATACTTTATGTGAAACATTGGTCGAATATTAGGTTAATGACAATGTGAAATTGTTCATTTGGTTGACATTTTCTAAGAATAACCTAAGAAGTGTTTTCAAAATGGCAAGTACGATGGAGTCAATATGCTATGTCCCATTTAAAGAGACAGATGTTTTACACGCATCTTATTATAATCTTGAGTCTAATTTTGGTAGCGGAAAGGAATTTATGTAATTTGCGACGTACTGTTTTTCCATTATTAGTACGTTCAGGTTTATAAAACATAACAGTAGATAATTATATGCTAATTTGTTACACAAGAAATTCGGAATAGTGTGTTTTTTCTAACGTGAAATTTTAATCGAAAACGGGACTCCGTTTTCTTAAAAACACGATATTCATACAATAAGATATGAAAATTGTGGGTGCTATAGTAAATTTGTGTTATACGAAGGTATAACAGGGGTCACTCACCCCCACTTTAAGACTTTTTGCTTTGCTGTATTTTTAAAGTTGCGTTGTAAAACAATTAAGACAAAATTTAGCGCCGGATGTTTCAAAAGTTTCGTAATAATCCACATAATTTCTCAATATTTGTTCAGAGGATACCTGTCTTACTTTAGTACTAGTTCACAGCTAGTCATTTGGGTATTATTTCTAAGATGAGTTTATGAGTCTCTCTTATTTGCAAATAGATAGTTCTTAACGATTCATATTTTCGGACTTTTATGTTGTGTTGATTGAAATTAGTAGCAATAAAAGCATATATTGATATTCTATTAGTCTATTAAAAGATCAGTGCCGCAACAACATAAATTGGCGCCTGGTGCGTAAAATTATTTGCCCCCCCCCCTACCCTCACTAATTACATACGCAATTTTTAAAATTTTTATGGTAGGGTGATTGCATCAGTAAGGAAACGTTTAAAACATTTACTTACGTTGTTTTCTTCACCAAAATGTTATTTAAGATATTTACTTTTTATATTTTATAGAGAATCCTTAAAATCTTATTGTTTTATTTTGATGCAAGTGAAAATAAAAGAATAACTTAGAAAAATAAAAAACATAACTTTATTCATAAAAATCACAAAATCGCCAGAAAAGGAACACTTACTCTTAATAAAGGAACTATCTTATTACCAGTAAAAGAACATCCAAAAATATATATTATCGAGTCATTTTTTTAACAATAAATGTATAAAAAAATTAAAAAAAAAAAACATTCGTTGGTATTATTTTTTAGTTTAGTTTTAACCTTTTTCTTTGGTTTGGTTTAAATTGCAATATTAACGATTATATTAACAAATTAGGTTACAAATCTTTTAATAAACTCAAAAATCATGATAATCAACTAATATAAAAAGGGACAAAATATAAACTCTAGGTCAATAAAACACAAAATGAAAAACACCTAAAATGAAACACAAAAGGGCTAAAGAAATATTATATTACATAATTGAATAACAAAATAAATAAAAAAATATATATTTAATGACAAAAAAAGGGACATTTGAACAAAAAATAATAAATATTTTGGTATTTTAATAATATATTATATAATCATTTTAACGGAATGGAAAATTAAAAAATATGAACTTTTCTGGCTTTTAACTGCGAAAATTCGTTAATTAAGTCTTCATAATTTAATGACTGCGCTGTATTTTCTAGTATTTTCTATTAAAGCTAAATTTTACAAGCTATTGGCCCATTGTAGAACGCAAATAATTATTTATTAACTTTAATTTACTAAAACTGCGTTAATTCGAAACAACAGTTACAGGGAGCGTTAAAAATATGCGCAGTGCAATGCCAATATTAGGGTACACATCTTTTAAATCGTAAGTGTGGATCACTTCTAATAATTGCATTGCAGTGGCAGTTGTACAGTCATCAATTAATGATCTTGCCTGCAATTTGAAACTTTCGATTATGAAATCAAATTTGTGTTGATTATAGTTTATTAATATAAAAGATAATAATAAAAAAAAAATTGGCCATTCGGCGCCCCTATGAATCCGGCGCCTGGTGCGGCGGCACCTGTCGCACCACCCTTGTTGCGGCACTGTAAAAGATAATAGGTAAAATTTTGATTAAAAGGAAACTGAGTGCGGCCAAGTTAGGTGTTAATACGTTTTAATCATATTTATAGTCTATCTCAGAAAGAGGTATATTTGTGTATTTCTATATTACTATTTATCATTTTATTAAACGCACGCCTGTGACCATATTTATCATATCATTAAACGCATGCCTGTGAACATTTAGGGTAAAATTTTTATGATCTATTGTGTTTAACCCTAGTTCGTATTCCCATATAAGATGTGCGGCACACTCGGTTGTTTCTTAACAATATTTCGTTTCGAACTATTCATATTTTGTGTGCCGCTTCTGTGTGAACACAATAACTTTTTACAAATAATAAATTTTATTACTATCGCTCTTTCTGAGATAGACTATAATTGGAAAAAAACTTTGTTCTTTCTAATTTAATAGGATTGAAACTATTAACTCCTATATTGACCGCTCTCTGTTTAGTATTATTTATAATTATGTTCTATAATTATTAGAAAGGATTTAAGTAACTAAAACTGTAATTTGCATAAATGGTGTTATATGATACTTGATGATTGATGTTTTACAAAAATTTCGTCATCAACCTTATTTAATCTCCAGCTATCCATAAACTTACTACTCCTTATCCTGTTATGTGACAGTAGCAAGTGCGTATCTAGGAGTTTTGGTAGGGGGGCGCTGAAATTTGCAATTGTATGCTATAAATTTCATCACAAATTGAGTTTATTATTTAAAATTTTTAAAGTAGAAATAATAAAAAGTTCTGAAAATATTATATTTTACTGCCGGGCGTTGCAGCTTCCAAGCCCCCACCCCCTGATAAACGAGTGGTCAGCAGACTTAGGAGCTACGGGTTACATTTTTTAAAATATTGGTTTAAAATACAGGGTAATTGACACTGCCAATTGCTGCCTTCATCCATTCTATATCATTAAAAATATAAACTGGCTAAGAAACTGCCAAATCTCCATGAATTAAAAATCGTAAAAACATTTAAGTTTGTTATTAGTTTTAATATATTTGGGTATATCCATAATTATTTTGAGAATACTTAAATCGTTATTTTGTCTTAGTATTTTCTTCACGCTATTTCTTAATGATCTTGTAAATTGGCCTGTTCAATCAGTAAAACACGTTTTAATAAACATTTCGTATGACTTTTCGCAAAAATGTTGACGTTTTTGTATAAATTATGAAATAAATTAGTTTATTTCGTGTAAAACATTTCTTAAAATAAAACTTCTGGTTTTGACAAATAACGTTAACCCAACTTCATAAAAATATTCGTAACATTGTGTTTCAGCCAAGAGATGTGAAATAAAATAAAGGTCTTTACAAAACAAATTAATTTTAAGAACCGCACGTTACATTTACGAGAGAAGATTTATTTTAATAAATTTTGAAATTATAATTTTCTGTTTTAATTGTACAATTTAATTTCATATTACAACCACTTTTAATAATTGTATTTTAATTATAAACATTTCCATAAACACATGTGTTAAATTACAGTGGGTGGCCAAATTATTAGGGACAGTGCAGATTTTTTTGTAATTTTCAAATGAATTTAATGAGGAAATAAGTGGCTTTGGGTGTCGTATTTATTTTTATTCATTAGAGTACTTTATTTAGAATATAAAACGACATAATTCATTTATTTTTGTATAAAAAGTATTAATTTTACAAATTAAGTAAAATCTTAATATTTTGTAATGCCACCCTTTGCTGCGATTGTAGCTTCCAGGCGTTTGGGCATGCTTTCTATGCAGATTTTTGCGTTGTGTCGGAGATTGGGGTTGTGATGCCACTCTCTGATAAGGGTATTCTATCAATTGCCGCTTGGTGGTGATGAATTCTTTGACGATCTCCCGCTTTTTAAAATAATAATGATACCAGCAACAAGAAATTAGAAGAAAAATTATTTAAAAACAATTTATTTTCTCACAAAATGCATTTAAACTTGAAAATTACACGGGGGGGGGGCTAATAATTTGGCCACGTACTGTACATGTGTGCATCAATTAATATTAGTGGTCAGTATTATTTTGGTTTTTAATATTATTATAAACAGAGTAAAGCATGGTTTATAATATCTACATAACATACCGCATGGCATATAACATAGCATGTCTCCATAGCACAACGCACAAACCATAACTACGGTGTTTATTATAGAACCAGTGTACCGCATTAATACATTAGTCGGAACGCGGAGCTCTTCTTGATTTGTCATACAATGCGAGATCATTTTCGATTAATTTAACCAACCTCGCTTTTTTCCATTGTTAATAAGTTGTAAATACAATAATATACAAAAGCTTATGACAATTGTCAAGCACGGTGCATGCTCGCCACTCTATTCTGTGATTGGCTACGCATAGCCTCCACAAACATGCATTCTCAACTTGGTGAATTTTTCTGTTATAGAGTTGTGTGTCTGTGTTGTTAGGTCGTATTATAAACATGACAACGATAGTACTATGCTTCAACATCCTTAAGTTATGGAGCCATGCTATGCATATGCTATGCGTTATGTTATGAGTCTATTATAAACCAGGCTTTAGACAGAGTGATATTACAGCCCTCTTCATCTCTTCTTGGCATCGTCTTATGGTTATTGTCCTCCCTCAAAATAGTCGTCCAAACAAGCCTGCTTTGTGATTTTCTCCGCCTGTTTCACTTTTTGAGTGTCTTTAGATCTTTAGATACTGTCACTATATTAGTTTATTTTTCTTTAGAGATACTTTAGAGATAGATCAGTTAATGATCACCCTGCGTTAGTTCAATTTTTCGGACAGACCTTTTATCTTATTTAATTGTGTTTGTCCGTGCAAGATTCCTCTATTGTGTATGTATAAGATTTTATTTATTTTTTGCTTAAATTGGTGATTTTAATATATCTATATATCTTAGTCGCATAGATGGGCTGTGTTGGGCTTAAATAGCCCTCGTTGCTGTGTGCCAAAAATTTTAACTAACTAACTAACTCCAAAGATACTCCGTCCAGCGAAGCCTGTTGATCTTAATTTAAGTGGCAGCTTCTTGTACAATTTATAGAGTTCGTGGCAAAATCGTCTTCTCCACATACCTTCTTCATTTTTGTATCCCAGAATTCGGCGTAAGATTTTCCTCTCGCACATGTTGAGCGTTTTTCTCGAGCGTTTGTCATGTCCAGATTTCGGAACACCATTAGGGTTTTCTAAATACTTAACTATGTCTGCTTAGAGTTGCCGTGGCTCCGTTGTCTACAGAGTACAGGAACGCAGGTTAGAATCAACATTTTTCGGATTTTTATCTTCCGATATTGTTCAGTCAGTTCTGGGGTCGACTTAGTCATAAGTATTTAATACTTAAAACGGGTACCTGTTGATACAGGGATAATAGGACCGGTTAAAGGGTCACACTAACCGTAGTTTTCATAGCTATGGCTGGCGGTCTAGAAACGAAGATAAGAACCTTCTCTGCCCCTATACGTCTGTGTAAGCGTTGGGAACCTGTTATTTATTTATTTATTTAATATTAGGTATTTTTACTTTTTAACACTCTTTGTAAGCCGCAACAGCATTTAGTTCTCACAGTCCTATGGATATCAACGGATAAATTATTATCAGACTTAGGCGCACCTCCCTTCCTTAACATTCAAATTACACGTTTTTCGTAGTTGAACGATATCCTATACGAGCCCTCTCCCCCAAGTAAAAAATCTGTCTTCTTAGCTTAAATAGAAAAATAGCCCCGGCCCGTCGCCCCCCCCTTGGCTGCGCCACTGTTTTTAAGTCGAATCAAGGATAGGCGAATAGGATAACTACTATTCAACATTAACGCTTTTTTAATATTCTTTACAATATTTTCTTTTTATTTCACTGTTTTAAATTTTAAAATCTATTGTAATTAAAAGCAATTAATCAAAACCTTCAGTATCATCTTGAGAATTATTTATATTTACTTTCACAATATACAATAATTCAATAATATATTAAATTAAATCAGGAAATTCATATGAAAAAAATTATATGAATTGACACAGGCGAGTTCCCGTGTTACACAATTATATATACTAAGTAAAACAAAGAATGCTCTAATAACTAGAGTGTCATCATAACTTTATCACATATTTTAATGAAATACATGAACAGTATAATCATAACACGCTTTCTACATAAGTTTGTTTGTTAGATTAGACCTTAAGCGTGTGTTGTACGTACCATACAAGTTTCTAGTTATTTCTATTCGGCAACTATACAATTATTAAAATAACTCTGTGTATGAATTGTTCTAGATAATTCTTCATCTATGACCTGGAGATGTTTCTGTAATTTTTTAAGCTTGGTTTAAATAGAAAGAAATTTTTATTCACGCTAGTGTGAATAATTACTTTGAAACTATGCGGTTTTAAATACAGTTACTGTTTAATGACTTTGGTTCTGTACAATTTACTGTTTGATTCGTTTTTATAGAGTTTTTCTAGTTTTTTTGATGATATCTGCGTAATTTGTTCTTAAACTAAATTATTATATGTAAAACCATTCACTTAAAAAATTTACAAAACGAAATTATCATAATTGCGATCTTCATTATCGTTGCGATAAAAAATGTACAATACTTTGAAAATTATATTTCGTATTAAGTATTAAAAGCTATTTCTTAATACCATACACAGAGATCAGCAACTTATTAATATCGCGGGCCATATTCAGCACATTACACACACATTCACGTATATTATGTATTGGTGGGCATGTGGCGAGATTGTTTGATAGTAGGACAAAATCTCGAATGGACACCGGGAGGTTACTTAAAGTAGAGGTAGACCAGATGGACGGACGATATTAAGAATTTTCGAAAATTTTCTTTTGTTAACTCAAGACAGAAAGGTTGGGAGAAGCAATGGGGGAGGCCTGTATTTCGCGGTAGACGATTTCAGCCGGTAGAAGATGAAGATGATGACTCTAGCCGAAGACTATTTGATTCTCCTTTGAGATCTTTATCATGGTGTCTTCTTCCGTCATTATGTGTTCATTGTTATCATATGCCTCCTATTTTCTGTGTGAAACTCAGCTTTGAGTACAGTGCTCGCATATTTTCATTCGTGTGGGTGCTCCATTTACAATTGGATAGGACCAAAGATTTGGCGTAGAACTTTGTTTACAAAGATTGTGGGTATTATCGATATTGCTTCATTACAATTCTTGTTTCGGAGCCTGCTTAATTTTTGTGGGAGTTTGTAGAGTAGTTTGGTAGAGCTTAACCTAGATGTTTATAGAAAGAAACATCGTTGCAAGGCGGCGCACAACCGTATAGTTCTCAAAAGTTTCTTACACAAAACTAAAAATCTGAAATAAAATTAGTAACAACCTATACACGAAAGTTTGCAACGAATTCTTTAATAGGATATTTTTAATTGTAAAAAAAAAACTATTATGTAATTGTAAATAAACAAATTGCATTATAGATGCCATGTTGTAAACCAATCGATGCATATTTGCGTACGATGCGGAAAATTGTCGCTAAAGCTACATTCTACATATATGTTTGTCGCTATTTAAAAACTACTTATAGTTAATGTATTTGATAATCTATTTTTGACGCCATATTGAATATGCCTTGGTTCTCAATATAGGTGCTGCAGGAAAAAATTATTTAATTTTCGTAAAGAACATGTATACCAAGTTGCATCTCGTTATTATCAAGTATAATACTTTTCAACGAAGGTTCTAAATTATAAACAATCATGTATTTTTTTAAAATTATTTGAACATTTCTAACCAATTTATATAAATGTAAAAGTTATTTGAAACCCACAAATATATTTAAAAAATTACAGAAAATAGTTTGTAATTTTAGTCTGATATCTCTTTTTGAGCCATAACATTTTTACAACAATTTTACTTACTTATTTTATTTCAGATTATTAGTTCTCTATAAGAAACGTGTAATCTCTGGGGTTTATAAGCCGTTAAAGAGAGGACAGACTGCAGTTGAATTCTTTGATTTCTTGTTGAAACTTTACTATTTGCAGTAAAAATGTCAATATGTGTACAGTTTTTAAAATCAGAAGACATGTTTATTTTTTATTGTGACTAGATACAAGACACTAATTAGCTAGGGTTGAAGTATCGGAGAATACTGTCTGAAGAAATGACATAACAATGCTCCCTTTGTCTCATGTGTAAAAGATGTCCTCTTGTCCACAGTAATAGGTAATGAACAGGAATAACAGTCTACCCACATATACCCCAGTATTTGCAAAGTACGTACCTTGCAATGTGGAGAACGTTCAACAACGTCAGTAACGGTTTAAAAATGAAGATTTTAATAGAAGTTAAAGTTCTTAGAACCGATATATCACTGAGCTATTTTCTCAGTCCAATAATTTTCTCTAATTTAACAATTTCAATTATACTAATCTAATAGGACTGAACGCCTACTCACGCCATCGTGTGCAACATATACTCTGCTAGTAAGTAGCTACCTGAACTGTGTTATTATATGTTTTTCTGGTATTAGTTATGGTCACGACCCTGAAACACTCGTACTCGACTTCCGAAATTGTTCAACATGATTCATTATTACAGATTAGATTCCATCTCATGCATTCTTAACATACTTGTAAGAAATGTTACGATGGGGTGACTTAATGATAGGAAATACATTAATGAGGCACATTTATTAATGTTAATACTAGTCATTATTTATTATAGTGTGTGAATATATCATGCGTGATTATTTCAGGATTACTAGATTGTATTTGGCTCGCATTCTGATTGTTTGTTTTTTAAAAAATCTTTCTGAAATATGAGTACGAACCACTATTTTGGAAACACTACGATAAAAACTACTAAAAACATACTACAAAAAAAAAAAATTGCACTGATGAAGGTAAATAGTAAATAAATTACAGTACAAATCTGTTCCAAAATGGCGACGATATGGTGAGATTCTAATGTATAAGAGGACTTATAATGAAATTTATCAAACTTTCCATTGAGTTAAATTTTATTAACACAAGTAATGAAACACAGTAATATTGATAATAATATGAGTATATCAACACTAAGGCAATTAAGGCCCTTAGCTTTAAGATAATAGTTTTCCACTTTTCCCTGTCCTTTCTTGTTCTTCCCTGGTGGATAATTAAATCCTGTCTAATGGCTAACGACATGTCTAAATATACAGTTATAAATACAAAATTAATAGAAGTATTAATAATATGTAGTCACAGATTTTTGTTGAAAAAATTATATTATTTTCTAAAGCACATTATTTTCCACCTTTTTAAGAGACATTTTTATTTTACTTACTATTTAAAAAATGATCAATTTTAGGGGATGGTAAGTATTAAACTTTTAACATTTGTGTAGAATTAGATATATATCCTAAAATTTAACCTTTTTTCATATTGGCTATATTCATATAACTTATTAAAAATGCTACATGTTTTATTTGAATTATTTTTTCGTATATCCAAACAGAAAAATCGTGTTGCCTCTCTCTTGTTACACCCTGTATACAATGCAACTACAGTAGACCCCCGCTATATGATCGAACTCTTTTCGAAGTCCTTTCTATTAAAATATAAGCCATTTTACAATTTAATATTCACATTACGACTGTCGCCACCTAGACCATGTAGGTGGGACATTTAATAACTGTTGCCGTATGGGCCCAATCATGGTGTATTTGTCACGGGTACACGAAGAAGATGTTTTTTATGTGCTTTGTAGTTACTTCAGGGGATAGAACCATCACCTTGAAAGATCTATAAGAAGTTTATAAGAACGATCGCAGCTGTAATATCTTATTTTGAAAATGAAAACAATTATTATTATTATGTAAAAGTATTACAATTGTTACACTGGGAGAAAATAGTCTTTTTACGATTCAGGTCTTAACCAAGGACCTAAGAGTCTTAAAAGTATCGTCGCAAAATCCTGCTGTTCCCAACGTCTTTTGCAACGTCCAATGTCTTTTAACGTTCCAACGTCTTTTGACTTCTTTTGCAACTGTCCGGGTGAAATGCTTTGCTGCCGTAACGTAGCCAATTTTTTTTGGAGGTTAGGTGGTATTGCTCCTAGGGCGCCTATTACTATGGGAACTACACTGGTTTTCTTTTTCCAAAGTTGCTCAGTTTCAATCTGCAAGTATTTGTTCCTCCTGATCTCCAGTTTCTTTTCTTGTACTCTGCTGTCTGTTGGTTTCATCGATGATCTAAACTCGGTTTCTGTCAACTACTGTGATGTCCGGTGTTTGGATTCAAAATCCTACAATATTTTTGCCTACACATTTTCAACTACCATTTCTGGAATGAGGTCTTACCAATTTTTGCCAGATGGTAACCCGTATTTTTTGCAAAGATACCAGTGTACTGCGGTGGCCACTTTGTTGAGCCGCTGAATGAAGTCTGAGAGATTTTTTGCAGCAGCAAATCATGTTTTCTACTGTCTCATCAGCTTGCTTGCATAGTCGGCATTTACTGTCCTTCTGTGCATTACAATTTTGCTTTCATTGGATTCATGGAGTGAGTGCTTGCTCTTGTGCTGCAAGTATGAGGCCTTTTGTTTCTTTATTGAGCGTACTTTTCTTCAACCACTGACATGTTTTCTCGGTATCAACTTTTCCTTTGATGGGTGTTAAAGTATTGGCCATGCAGTGCCTTGTTATGCCACATTTCTATTCGATTCTTGAGCTGCTGCTGCTGCTTGTATTCTTTCTTCGTTTGATCACTTTTCAGGCCACTTTTATTAGGCCTCTTACTTTATCATGTCCTCTGGGCTACTGCTAATGTACTCAGCCAGTGCTCGTTTTTCGTCTTTTGCTGATAGCTGAACTTGAATCATTTCTCGGCCCCATTCATTTGCGTTCTGAAGATAACGAATTGCAAAGCCTTCCATTTAATCATTATGAAAAAGTAGTACAGAGAATAACAATATAATAATGCAAATTGATATGTTCTATTTTTTAACGGAGTGTAACCGCAGTTTCCCATGTGAATTACATCTAAATCTAAAGTAATTTGTTGTGAAAAATGTAGTAGATGTAAGGTAAATAATGCTACGTACGTGCAGAACATTACAGCACATTTCTTTGCTCAGTAAATGTATATGTTGTTTTAGAACGCAGACAGTAATAAATAAACTATGCAGTTCTTTACATCTGATATTTTATTTAAAAAGAAAATCATGTTAAAGAGTAGTAAATATCTTGATAAACAACAATCCACTTTTCTATCAAAATACAAATTCTTTTCAAATGTCATACTATTCTTTTATCGCTATTTGTTTATATGATTCCCTTGCGTGAGAGTTGAATATAAACGTCCACTTACACATCAAATCTTAAAAATATGACATTTCTTTTGTTCACCCGACCATTTGACTGCCACATCACGAAATTCTAGTTTTTATTATAAAATATAAAGTATTTATACTTTTGTATAAAGGCGTGTGTCTACTTTAAATACGCAAGTCAAATGCGAGTAGGGTCCTTTACGAAATAAAGCTTTTAGTTAAGGACTTAGTTTATGTTGTTTTTAACACGGTTTTGCTTTTTTACTCTCCAAATGTGTTAGAAAAGTGGCAAGCGCTTATAAAAATATATGATCCATTTAGTCATTTCAAGAATTACGTTGTGTGCAAATATATTGATTTTTCCATTATGTTTAATGGTTAAAAAGGGAAAAAGAGAACAAGAAAACAAAATATAATTTTAATCAGACCTTACTGTGTCTAAAAAACTTAATATTTTTTATCGATATATTCTTAACTCCTTAACTTCAGTCCTTGCTTTATTATTTACGATATTATTTAACAAACACCTTATCTCTCTCTCTGTCTGTTTGTCTGTCTGCCTGTATGTGTCTGTGTCTGTGTCTGTCTGACTGTCTGTCTGACTGTCTGTGTCTGTCTATCTATCGATCCATCCATTCATACATCCATCCGTTTATCTATATAGATCAGCGGGTCCCAATCGGTTGGTAGCGACCCGTACGGGAGTCGCTTTGGGTTTTTTGGGGGGTCTCCCGTTTTTGTGAGATATATTCACTTGGAGGACATCAAAGAAGAGTTTCTGTTTTGTAGAGCACTAAAAACTAATACGAAAGGTGAAGACGTCATGGAGATGATAAGTTCATTCGTTGAAAGTAATGACTTACAATGGAAAAACTTGTGTGGATTGGGTACTTATGGAGCACCAGCCATACTTGGATCGAGGTCGGGCTTTCAGTCAAAAGTTAAAGAGCTTGCACCCCAAGCAAAGGGATTACACTGCATGATTCACCGATTTGCCCTTGCTAGCAAGACTTCCAAAGCCTTTATAAGAAGTGTTCGACTCTTTGGTGACAATTGTCAATTATATAAAATGCTAGAACTATGCTATTGAGAAGTGACATTACCGTTGGCGGTGCTGTAATTCATGGCAAAATGGCTGAATTGTCTAGTATTCAGCTGTCAATATGCTAACAGGGAACAGGTTAATTTAAGCACAGTACATTTTTATTTTATGAAAATGTATCTATGGACGTTCTAACAAAAAATCAACACCAGAACATATGTAATAATTTCAAATAGTACTACAGTCGCGTAGTACAATATTTCACCACCAGACTGCGTATCCGAGCGTGTCAGTTCTCAATAGAACTATGCAAAAACATGAACTCAGATCACGAAGTTCTTCTTTTCTACACTTCTGTACGTTATCAAAAGGAAATGTTGTTGGCCAAGTTTTTGAATTGAAAAACGAAATAAAACAGTTCTTAGAAATAAAAGGAAAACATGAGTTTATGACTCACTTTAATGATGAGACCTGGATCCAAAGAGTAGCTTATTTATCTGATATCTTAGATCAGCTAAACAAGCTAATTTTGAAACTGCAGGGTAAAGAAACGCACATTATTCACTTCAGAGATAATATCCAGGCGTTCATATTAAAGCTGCAAAACTGGCGCCGTAAATTAAATCTTGGAAACTTTGCCATGTTTGAGCACCTTTGCACCAAGACTGAAGAATCGGAGACGGGAATGGTAGATAATCTAAGAGAGGAAATTAATAAACACCTTAAAGCCCTTGAATCTGAAATTCAACGGTATTTCCCGGAGTTCTCTGAACAAGAAGCTGCATTAATACGAAACCCATTTCACGTATCTTTGGATGTTACCGGCATGCCCGATGAAGTACAGGATGAATTTTTGGAGCTGCGAAATGACTCCTCTGCGTGTGATATATTTCAGGAAAAATCTTAATTTTGGTGTGCTATGCGTCATTCGTATCCTAAAGTTTCCATGCTTTATTTTCGAATATTAGTGCCATTTGCTTCTACCTTCTAACCTTTGCGAAAGTGGATTTTCAACTCTTCTGCAGCTCAAGACAACAGTCAGGAATAAGCTGGATGTTTAACATGACATGAGATTGGCCTTAACAAAAACTCAACCAAGAATTACAACACTTGTTAAGTAGATGTAACTCAATCATCACATTAATCATTAATAATTAATACTTAATAAAAAATATCATCCCTTTTGTTAAGTCCTAAAATATATTTTGTCAAACCCTTTATTGATCGCGAACATTTTAAAAAATTCTAAAAAGGGTCGCTATTAAAAAAAGGTTGGGAACCAGAGATATAGATAAATAGATAGATATAAATTTTTCTTCTTCAAGTACTATCTTCATTAGTAACAACCTTTGGATACAGCAGCTTGAAATATGTATATATCTATGTTTGATTAGCCTAATCATTCTCTCAGTTTGCATAGGCAAGATGTTCTACGGCTCCCAACTGATCTCCTGACACAGATTTTCCATTGAATTGTTAGTTGGAGGATATTATATTCTCAGCATAACGTGGCCCAAATATTCCACTTTTTGATTAGATATATTAATTGGGGTTTTGTTTTTATCTTATTAAGTACTTTCTCATTCTTGATTTTATCAACTCTTGCAGTTCTGGATTAAGGTTTGCAGTGCTGGGCTCCTAAAGGAAGTTGGATTGAAGTGAGAGAAAATGGAAGTCGAATCTGAGTGATGAGCACAAAAGTAGTCAATTCGAAGTAATGAGAAAAAAAAAAAATAATAATAAAAAATAAATAAAACTAGGTTCTTTCGGGTCTCCAAAATTGGGGGGACCTAGGCCCGGGCCTACTTGTCCTGTATGTAGATCCGACACTCAATAAATACATATGTGTTTTATTAATATCCAGGCACCATATAATGATATAGTGAAATATATATGAAATTATTAAAACGGTCAATTGCAACTATTTATAAAAAGCTATAAGATAGAGATAATAGCGAGGAGTATCCACTGGCTAAAGGACAGACCTATTGGCCATTGAGTACTCCTCGTTCCTTCTTTGCTAGTATTTTATCATTATTTTTGTCATTCTTTTATCCACAGCATATGGTGTATTCTATTGTAATCGTCTGCCTCTTTTTCTGCTTTGGGTACAGTACTCGGATATTTTCTTTCCAGCGGCTTTTCCGGTTGTATTTGATTAGAATGCATTAAAATTGTGATATGGGACAATACCAGTATATGAAATGATACATTCAGATAATGATTGAATTTGTTTTTTAGGCTTACATATACTCGTACTTGTACTGTATACTCTAATTTAGATATATAAGTTGATTTAAGACACATAAATTAGCATATGTACGTAAATAGAGAGAGGAATAAGAATGTAACATATATTTATAAAGTTTGAGGAATTTATTGATCATTATGTTGTGTTATTGCTAAGAGTTTCTTGGAAGAAAAGATGCAAATAAAAGAGTTACTTACCTTTTTTTTTTGCAAATAAATCTTTAATTACTAAGAGCTTAATAAATCTTAAATAGTTTTCCCCTTAACAGACCTAACCTAACCCAACAAATCACCGCTTCAATAGATGTTCACGTATAACCCTCGGTTGGTTACCTGGGGGCAACGTCCTGCCTCGAACCCGCGCATACTTCGACCTCTGCTCCCACAACCTACCCGCGTGCTCTATCACTGCTCCCCACCCGCCACGGACGCCACTGATAACATTCACTCACATAATCATTGCCGTACTCATGTGTAAATAATTCTGCTCAAATTATCATTCATAGGCGATTATAGTTTTTAGAGTAAAAACGGTAAAACTAACAGTACGCTCGTTGACACAAAATTAGTCGCATAGATGAGTCAAAAATGAGACAAATTTTAAATTTTTTAACTGTTGCAAATCTCGAATACTAACAAATCCAAAACTATTTTTAAAAGTAGTTTAGATAACTTTATTTAAAATTTGAGTAGGTGGAATAGTAAATATTTATTTTTCATTTGAATTTTAAAAGAACTCTCAACTTGTTAGTACAATATTTTTATTACAAATAATAATATAAGGAATAATCAACAAATACGGTTCTCAGCTGAATAATTCTATATCTATATATGAAACTGAAATTTGTGTCAATCAACACACTGGTATTCTCGGTATATAGTTCTCGGATCACCATTTGGTGCGTAAATTTCTAGCTTGCGCAGTTTCCTGACTTCATTCAGTCTACTATCTAATATCACAGATATAATATATACATACATATATATATATATATATAATATGTACACTTGACTTGACGAATCTTACTGGGACACTTTTCCGCATACATCATACAGATCCAACCTTGCGTCAAGTGATTATCATTTATTCCTTCATCCCGAGGACTTTCTGGGTGGTCGACGGCAACAAATTGACCACGAAGTGAAAATAACAGTGACAAACTGATTGATTTTTACAACAAACGTATCCAAAAACTCGTCACAAGGTGTGATGAACGTCTGAACCTTAATGGACTACATAGATCAATCACACGTGTAGTACGAAGAAATATTAGTTTTAATTTGTAGCTATCTTTATTTTGATAGTGAAGCTTTAATAAATAAATATTCATTGCTACTATATACATACATACATACATATATACATACCTATATATATATATATATATATATATATATATATATATATATAGATTTATTCTGTAGAAAGATAGTGAAGTATGTATGTATGTATGTATGTGATTTTTTAGCTGACTGGCCCCTAATTTATTTTTCAATATTGCACTTCGGGCTCACGGACCCCTAGGGTTGAATAAACACTGTTCCAAACGATCCACCATACAGCCCAGATCTTGCTCATTTAGGTTTTCGCCTATTTGGGCCATTGAAGAAACAGCTTGGAAGACAGTGATATCCAAACAATGCTGCAGGACAGATTGCTGTTTCTTACAAAAAGCAAGAAACGCATTTTTACAATGCAGGAATTTTTAATCTTATATCACGATGAGACTAATGCAGTGGTTTCCAACCTTTCTGTACCTCCGCCTCCCTTTTTTATGAAAAATTGTTGGGCCCCCCTCAATTTTCGTAACAATCTAATTTCACAAATACACACCTTACATTGTAATTTATTTAATGGGCTACAAGATAATATACCATATTATGTATAAATAAACATAAAATATTTATTATAAGTAATAATAATTTTAAATGGAAGAAAAACAAATCTTGCAATAATCTCGAGCCCCCCTAGTGGGGCGCGCCCCACAGTTTGGAAACCACTGGACTAAGGCATTAATTCTCAGGGAGATTTTGTTGACAAATAGAATACTTTGTTTCAATATTGTCCTCCTATTTATCATGTAACTTAGTAACAATAATCATTGGAACCTAAACCCGACAAAACTAGCTGAGGTATGCTATGCTGATATAGAAATTATGGCAGAAAAAAAAATCTGCAAGAAAACTTTTACCTATACAATGAAGAACATAATCTGAAGAAATAAACATGAAAGTAAGTATAGAAAAAAAGATGGTTGTCTGCAGAAGCATAGAATAGAACTTGAAGACTAATAAAACAAGTTCAAAAGTGTAAATATCTGGGTTTAGCGTTGGCATACAATTGTAAAATAAATGCATAAATGCACAAGTAATAAAAAGAGCAGGAACAGCTGGCTAACTTTCCTACAGTATAAAATTTGATTTCCTCGCTAAACCGGAATTCCAACCAGAAACCAAAGTAGAAGTTTTCAAAAAAGTAGCAGTTCCAATTCTAACATACAAAGTAAGAGCTACAGGAATGAGATTCCCGAGAAAAGATAACTGGTAAACCGAATCATGATAGAATAAGAAATACGGTCCATAGTGAGAATCTGGGAACAGTTTCCGTGGAGTAATTATTAGAACAAAACCACGCGACATGGTAGTAACATGAGTAAAGAATGGACCATAAAAGAGATGCAAAAATGGTTTTTAAAGCAAGGACACCTAAAAGAAAGTTCAGAGGAAGACAAAGAAGAACGTAGAAAGATGTAATTCAAAGAGCGGCAACAAGAAGAGGAATGAAATGGGGAAAAAACAAGGACTATGACACAAGACAGAAAGAAGTGGCAAGAAATATGGAGGACACCGCAAGATAATACTCAAACGCCAACAGCCTGACACCAGAAAATGGTAAAAAGGCTTTAGGATTAAATAAGTTAAGTTAATAATATGTAAGAAATAGCGAATCTTATTTTTTCATAAACTCTCCTATTTTGCTCATAGTAACGATATTCTAGAGCAGTTATTGTCAGCCTCTTTTTGTCACATGCACCCTTTTCAACATACAGGGTGATTTTAAAAGCCTCTTATTACGTTATAGGAAATGGCTTGAATTTGTGTGATAGCTTGTAGAAGTTATGGTATGAATTAAACAACATTAATGAAACACTACAGCCATCTACGCGCAGAAACATTAAAAAATAACTCTCAAACTTATTTCACATTTATATTTTACAAAATCATTAAATATGTTTTTTTTTTAAATGTTGTGTCTGCAACTATTGGCCATTAACCAGGCCGATTATATGATTATAATTTTCTTGTTACAGTGCATCCTTAAAACTACGAACACACACAAATATCCATGCCATCACCGGGATTCGATGCGAGCCACCTTGGTCTAACAGTTAGAGCGTCACCAACTCTGTCCGCTAGACCACAGTGACTGCCATTAAATATGTTAGATGTAGTAACTAATATCCAATGCTAATTAATAATTATTTTTGGAAACAAATTCATATGATTTAAAGAAATAATAAAACTAACAGACGTAACATATTTTGTGAACGTATGTTATAATCCAAAATAACAGATAATGGTCATTCGGCTCAAAATATTTTATATTTTGTATAAATTACTCATATATTACATAATAACAACCTTTTAAATTAACCTTGTTTGTAAGAATATCATTTCCCCCCTTTCCAGAATTGTCTGACTCAAAATGTGCATTCCAAATTATATGCAGCCTAATTACTCCCTCCCTGAAAACATCCCCTTAGGGTTGAATTCCTCCTCTCTCGTTGAGAATTGTTCAGTCCTCAACCTGTTCAGTCCACGAACTTTATGCGCAGGCTTTATACTTCATAATTATCGTAATTACACATGTACTAAATACTTCTCCACATTGAAATACCTTGTATCATTAAAGACATTTTTTATTTTGTAGCAATCACCTTTTAACCTCAAAGATTTTTTTTTTTTTGCAAAACAAAAGTGAACATCCTTTGTCGGCGCCTATGGTTCTCGTACCCCCTGTGCGCGATTATCCTATGACATGTTTGAAGTAATGGTTCAAGTCTCGAAGCACAAGTCATTCACGGTAAATGATTGAGGGAATTATTACATTTTGAGATATGATTTCGAGTGCGAGATGTTAAGATGTACGACTGACTGAATACAATGAGAATGTTTTATGTAGGTAAATGAGGGGGTAATAGTTAACAATCCACTATAGTTGGTTTCTGAACGTGATTTGCTGTGCCATTTTGTACAATTGTCTACAATTTTACTTGGGATTTATTTGAAGAATCATAGATTTAATGGAAATTTACATTTGTTTTTGTTTTGAACGTATAAAATGATAATGTCTTGATTTATTTCTTGTATTCTTCTACAAACTGTATTTCAGAATTTAAAGTTGTTATGTTTTCTCATTTTACCATTCCGTGGTCTATGGCTGTAAGATAATTTATTCTAGTATATAAGAGTGGTTTTGATCAGTTTCTGACTTAGTAAATACATTTTGGTCTCTATCTTTTCTTCTCTCGTACTCTCCCTTCCTCCCTTCTATTTTTCTCTCAACCTCTCTTCCCTTCTCCATCCTTCTCTCCCTCCCTGACTCCATCCCTCAATTTCTCTCTCTTCCCCACACTCTCCTCCCTCTCTCCTCTCACTCTCCCTCTTTCCCACCCATGGACTCGTTTTATGACACGGTCAACGATTTTGCCACTGGCCTACATCTGTTCTCCTTTGCCACATCTCTTGTCTTCCCCAAATCATCTACCATTCTATTTCTTCTTCTTCTTTACGTTTTCCTTTTATAAATTTGACGTTTGCTGGTGCCATTAACTTATATTTTCCCAGTCTCCCTCAGGTCTTTTTCGCACATTAAATAGTTTATCTACCTTTTCCACTTCACCGCGGCCTTCCTCGTCGTCTTTCCTCTTGGAAATCATTAGAAAATCTCTTTTTGCAATATTTTTTTATTCATCCTTTCAACATGACCGTATTATCTTAATACTCTGTGGACTGTATTGCGAAAATAGCCATTGTTGTTGTGCCCCAAAAATTTGATCTACTAATGCTCTAATAATCCTGCGTTATTGTTTTATTTTATCCTTATTCTTATTACAAATCAGGTTGAAATATACTCTCACGTAAGACCTGCATCTTGTTCGGTTCAGGTATATTGTTGTTACTCACTAGATCTATTCCAACTGAACTCCATCTTTTGCTAGGTCTTCTCACTGGCCAACGGATATTCAGTCTTCCTTCTCAGATATTCTTTATCATTATATACTCATCATGTTATATCCAGTGTAATCGTCCGCCTCTTATTTCCTGTGTCTTAGCTTTTATATCTTTAGGTACATTTCTCAGATATTTACAGTCCAGCGGTTTCTTTATTAATTTGAATGGACACAAAGATTCGGCGTAGAACTTAAAAATACTGTAAGATATTTTCTATCTGAAGCCAGATACTATTTTCTGTTTGTGCATTGCATTTTAGTGACTTAGCCCTGAATTTGCAATTAATTTCCTGTCCTCATTACTTTAACTTATTGAACAAGAAGTACATTTGTTTCTCTAGAAAGTCTTCTAGTGTTGTTCGTAGAATTGTCTCCAATTATAACTGTATTCTAGGAATAGTTTTCTGTAACACTGCGTTGAAATAAAATGTTTAGAAAACGAAATTAAATAAATAATATCAGGAAAAGGATGCAATTTACTATTATTTTTTTAAACACATTTTCTTAACAATTGAAAATTCACCGTGAACAATAGAAAAAAAAAAAACTAAACAAAAGAAATTATTTTATTTTTCTGCTTTCTTAAATAGTCAAGTAGCAAATAAAAGCTACGGTTTGATGCGTTCAACTCACGCTTTACCGTTGATAATATAAATCTTAAAAAATGATTAGTGCTAACATGTTGCATATCGCTGATTCTCATCAGATGTAATAGTTAATGGGTAAAATGTACAAATAAAAGCAAACAGCGCAGGCTATTGCACTTCCTGATTGAGTTAGCATGTCCGACATTGTGCTGATGCAAGATACAACTTTCCAAACGCGTATATGAAATTACTTGGCCTAAAACGCGTTTTCTTAGGTGCTGCATAAGTTGTTTTCTTAATTAGAATAATTATAAACGCATTTGCAAAAATGCCTTCCAGATTAAGATACACAGATGTCAAATCTTTTTACGGTACGTGATGGTAATGACTTCCTTTTCCGAATAAAAGACAAGTGGCGGTTACTAGCTCAAAAGAAAACTTCATTTGTTATTATTTTTTTATTTATTTTTTTATTTTTTTAATTTATTTATTTATTTTTTATTTTTTCAAGTAAATTAAGACAAGATAATTTATCTTTCGTTATACTTTTTGAAATAGAAATATTTTTTTGTGTGTCGGTTTTCGTATGCAGGGTGCGTCATGGCAACCGGATGTTTTTTAAATAAGCAGTACTCTATTAGTTTTTGGTTTAAAATGTATTTATTTTTGCAAAAAGCAAGCTACTTATTTGCCATTACACTTTAAATTTTTTTTTATCTTTTAAATGACGGCCGTTCTGTCTAACACACGAAGCAAGCTGTTCCTTGAAATTGGTCATCACCCTCTCACCCTGTCAACATTTTCTGGGGACCGCACAGCTGCGACAGGGCCCAGCGGTTTTCGCTTCATAACGGATCCCGTTGTTCGAAAATTGTTTACCCACCTCAATATGGTATTCCGACTTGGGATGTCCCCATGACGACGGAAGCGACGCTGATTTTCAATACGGATTCACCACTTTGAATGAAGGTGACGTACACAAACACACGGTGCTGTGTCGTCCATTCCATGGTTACTACTAAAATGGCATGATCGGACGGTTCGAATACCCCCAACCCCAGGTCTGTACCCTTCCCAACTTCCGCGTATTGTGTGTTCAAAACACATCCGGTTCCCGTGACGCACCTGTATCATATGCGCTAGTCTTTTCTGTGTCAGCAGATAGTCTTCTTTTTTTTTATTCTTCTTTTTATTCTTCCTTTTTTACGCTGCGGACTGCTTTCAGTAACAAAATTTTACTAATTTTACTTCGCGGCCCGCATTCAGTAAACAAATGTTTGCGTGCCATAATTCCTTTTGTAATATCTAATTTTCTCAACCCTAATTTCTTGTTTACGCTGATTTACACGAATTTACGTCGGCATAAATACGCCTAGAGTGTAAGAAGCCTAAAGCAGCGCGACAGTAATGTGCAACCTCGAATATTAAGTACATTATTTACTCGCAATTTTGTTACGGAAACTCACTAGAATAAAAAAAAAAACAAACAAACAAACAAAAAAAAACAAAGGATGTCAGATCGAAGCGATAAAAAGAAAAAAGTAGACGGATCGAAGTAATGATAAAAAAAGGAAAGCAAATCGATGTAATCACAAAAAAGGAATGCAAATCGAAATGATGAAAAAAGAAAAAATTAAAAGTCTGTGATACTACACTTGCAAATGGCATATTCTCACTCGTAGAATGTCAGCGTACGAGCGGATTTTTCGAGGGTCGGTAATGTGTTGACTACGCTGGATATGAAAAATAAACATTATATTCTTATTCATAAAATCGTTCGGCAGGCCGTATTCGTTCCACGCGCCGTCGTTTGCAACCCCTGATCTAGAGCAGTGCTTTTCAAACTATCTAATGTGGTACTATACTTGTGAGGTATTATTTAAAAATTCATAAAATAATTATTTTATAAACAAGTAATAGAACATTCCAATTTAAAGCATTTGCCTATATTTTATATTGTATGTTTGAAATTTAAATAAATAGTTAAATGAATAAAAAATAAACAAGCGAAACCTTTTAACAATTATATTAAACATATGGCAGAAAATAGTATATGAGAAATAAAATGAAAAAAGAAAAACATAATATATAAATTAGGTTAAAAAAGTTATTAATTTTAGTTATTTTAAACCCCAATGAATAAAGACATTTATAAATAAAGATATTTGCCCTAAGGGGCGGGCTCTGGCCACTTAGGGCCACTCTGGACACTTTAAGTAGTACTGATCTAGAGAAGTGTTTACTATTGTGTGGCATGCGGACACCTAAGGTTAGAAATTTCAAAATATTGGAAGGGTTCTAGCAAGAAAATAATGTCAAGAAAAGCTGCAATCTTTTAAAATTTGTGGTGTTAACAAGTAGACTTGGTTATTTTGAACAATTATATTACAACAATATTAGTTTTAAAATCACAGTGTAACTATTGCTCTGGAATTTAAAAAAAATGCAATCTGTCTTGTTTGCATTTATACTCCCATGCTTCTGTAACATATGACGTAACATAAACATTATATATCATTGGAAACAAAAAGCGTAATTTATAAATGAAAAAAATCCACTTCATTTATGATGTATAGTAAAATAAATTATATGATTTTGATACTCGTAATTTTTTGAGATATTTATTGCTAATATATTATTCATTCTAGTTCTATTAAATTATTTTCAATAAAAATTTAATAATTTTTTCTTTGACCTCTGCACTTTATGATATTACTAATAAAATATGTCGCTATAAAATACAAGTAAAATATTAGTAATAAATTCTTTGAAATATTCCTATAACTGGGTCATCCCAACGTCCTATCGTCTATGTCTAGACAGGCATAAAATTTGGCATAGTTATGAGAGAGTGGAAGTGTGCTTGTCTTTGAATATATATTGAACTTTACAAGACACACATGTTCATCACAAATACGAGACATTTTAAATCTCGTATACAATATTGAATATACTAGGAACAAGGATACGTACTGAATAAAATATAATGTATTGGATAAAGCTTAACTCACACAATCTGATGCATTGAACAGATAGATTTCTTTGTCGAAGAAAAGAGAACAAGAGTTGTATAACGGCGTGTCAGTTATTCCAACTGGCATAACGTCTTTATTTCTTTAAATATTAATGCTGTCAAATATTAAATCTATTCGAGACAATATTTTATTTATAGATAGACGTCAGTTCTATTTGATGGGATGAAACAAGAAAACTAGTCAGTTTCTCATAAAAATTCAAGCAAATTCGGTTTACATAAGGGGCAGAGCCGTAGCAATGGCCTGGCATCGGGGCAAGTGCAAGGGGCGCGAGGCTTGACGAGGGGCACGTGGTCTGATGAGGTGCGCCATCGTCTGTTTTTGGACATTACTCAGTTGCATTTTGGAAGTGACAAACTTTGTTTTTTTTTTTTTTTTTTGCTCATCACTTGTATTGTGGGTGTTAGGACCTTTTTTTTTTAGGTCATCACTTGTATGTTCACCTGTTTATTAAAATAAAAATTATGCCCTCCTTAAATAAAATAAAACAAGATAAAAAGGGCGCTAGTTTAAGTTAATTTAATTTATTTGCCAAGGACGCCAAAAACATTGCTAGGGATCTATAGCTGACATATAGATAGCATTATAGAGATCTGCTGCATCTTCTTTTCCTGTTTACTTTATCTTAGAGAGTTGTCTTGAGTGATCTAAGAACTAAAGGATTCGACCATACACAGTTTACAACCATCTTACCGCTAGTTTAATTTCCTTGAGGCCCAAGACATTTGCACATTTCGCTAATATTACAGTGTTATTAGGTTAAAACATTCGTCTGCAACAGTACATTTCGAATGATTTAATCTTTTTTTTATCACTTTGGTGAACAGTCTACGTTTACATCGCGTACAGAAAGATGGAAGAAATGGACTGTTGACAAAAAAAATCTTAACATGCTTATAAATATTACAATCTGCCCAGATTTTAGTTAAGTGCGATATGGTCAGTCTCCCCAAATGAATATTTTCTTACCGCGGTCGCTTATATTATTAATAAAGAGCGCCAAGATATTCTGACTCACACACCACATCGCAGTAAGCAGTAGTTTTCATTATTTAACTACCATAATTTTAATCTTATGGTTGATGATGTGAAGCCCAAATTCGGCACTGACCAATTTTACACAGTTTATAAAAAATGTCTGCAGTTGAAGGAAGAAATGAACAGAATCAGGCAAAGATACTTACCGAATTTGGTACCTAGGCTAAATGAACAAAAATGTGTTCAAGAAACCGTCATTGTTTGGTCACAGTTAGATTTTGTTTTTTTTTTTTTTTTTTGAACATCTAATCTATTTTGTTCAAGTAGTTGTCGATAAAATTTTGGTAAAACATAATTAACTTTATATTAAAGATGTTGCGTTTAAAGAAAAAAGGACGAGATAATCCGACTCGAAAGACCATTAAATTTCTATTTTATAATTTATATAGTCGAAATACAAATTCTTTAAACGTTAAAAAAATTTATTAGATCTTTCATTATATTTGACAAAAATATGTATTGTTTTGACAGGTAATACAAACTTATAACTTGTATTTAAAACAATATTTTTTGCCAACACATAATCTATTATTTTATGTTTTATAACTACTACACATCTATTTTTATTAAAAATATAAAGTACGGTTTCATTTATTTCAGATTTTAATCCAACTGTTTCAAAAACAAAACTGGAGTAAATAAAAGAAAATTAAAATAAAAGTGCAACATGCTCCGACATCATTTTATTTTCCCGCTTTGTCAATATAGAAATAATGGATATACAACATACAACCAAGCTTACATAAACTGAATATCGTTGAATAAAGAGTATTAAGGAAAACAAGCGATGAATAAAAATATGTGTGCGTGTCTTTGAGCCGTTGACGGCTGGTCATGCATAGGGGAATATTGTTAAATTGCACATCGCCAAAGGAATTGACTCTACTGACTAGAGTCATTTAGGGAATTCGCTGGTAACACGACACATCGATTGGGAATTATTATATTTGGTTCAGTGAAGTGGATTGCAAACGGGGGGGAAACGGTCGTCGGTATTATGCGATAGATGCTAAAGAAAACACTGAAATATAACGTAGTGAGTGAATGTAAAATGCTTAAGTATGACCCGTTTCATTTGTAACTAATAAAATGATTTAATACAGATATTTTTTTGTTTTCTATTATTATAGAACTCGAAATAGACGAAAAAAGTTAAACATTATATTTCATCAAATATTTTTAGCCAGCACTTTTTGCATTTGTTATACTGTTTGAAATTTTTATTCGTGTTTTACATTGTTCATCCCACCGAGTTTTGGCATGTATAGTTTCCTCTTGTCAAGAGGTCTCATTGGAACTTACCATTATTTTTACGTAACCAATCCATTGTAGTCTAGTTTAGTCTTATTAAAATTTTTGATCTAATATTTTTTTCAGTGCATACCATATGTATCATATTTTCTTTTTCTTCAGATATTCATGTTTGTACAATATTGGACATAGTCCTCCCCCTTTTTCCTTCCAACTTACACGGTGCTTTGCTATCCTCGACTAGAGGGTCAGCCAATGCTTCTTTTGCCGTATCTGGGACGCCCGTGAACGTAATTTGTTGCCAAGCTTTCACCAGTTCTTCTGATGGCATGCCCAGCCCCGCTCCACTTTTGTCTTGCCACCGCCTGAACAATGCTCATAACAGCAGTTTTTGCCGTATCCAAATGCCATAGTTTCCTGTCCCATAGGGTTATGCCTAGCATTCTGCGCTCTTTGGCCTTCTGGCATATTGCTAGTATATTTAGAATTTTCTGCATATATGTAGTTTTTTCTAATGCATAATAAGAATGAGAAGCACACAATAGTAAAAATTTTTGAAGATAGGAGAGCTTTGAGATAGCTACGCATCCTAAGTTAATTCTCCTATTTATTTCCGCATCCTGGTTTTCTTTACCCAGCTTAATATTATGGCCCAAGTATGTATACAAAATCGCATTTTCAATATCTCTTATTATATCCCGGTGTTGTGAATTTAATGACATTATTTTTGTTTTACCTTTATTCATGAGTAGTACTGCTTTTTGACTCCATGTACAAGTCGGTCAGCATAGTTTCGACCTCGTTTTCACTAGTTACTATTAATACTATACCGTCCGCAAAGCGTAAATGCGTCAATTTCTTACCATTGATATTGATACCCTTATTCGACCAGTCCAGTTTTTAAAGGATGTTTTCCATGAATAAAAAGCTATGGTAATGTATCACCTCAATGATCTCTGTGATATATTCGGCTAGGTTTATTTCAAAATTAATTATACTATAATTAATTTTGATTCCGGGTGTAGTTTTCTCATAGATAGTTTTTTATAAAATTGAAATAACATGTGTCAGTTCTGCTCTTGTCTAGAGCTTTTAAAATTGTTCAAATTTCAATAGTATCGAAAGCAATTTCGTAATTAACGAATCCTAATACAATATTAGGTTAATATTGTATTCGTTGGCTTTTTCAGTGAGACAATTTATAGTTTGTAAGTGGTTGCTATTTCCAAATCTCGTTCTGAATTCTGCTTGCTCAGTGGGTTGATATGAGTCCAGTTTAGTTCAACTGATTGATATGAGTCTGTTAGTAATTATACGTATAAAAGTCTTGCATATATGCGACAAAAACCTTATTGGCATATAATTCATAATATCTTTCCTTTGTCGTCTTTGTTTATCTAGTAATATTACTACTAACGCCTTGCACAAATCTTCAGGTACATTTGCCACATGTAGACTTTTATTTAATAAAATTCTTAAAAATTGTTTTTCTCTGTTTTTAACTTGCTCAATAAAAATGCTGTCTTCACTTGGTGCTTTATGGTTCTTTCCCTGTGTAAGTGCTATATTTCATCACCTGTTACTTCCGGGATTTCTTTAGAGTTAGCATTTAAGACTACTAGTGTTCTGGTTGGAGTGTTCATGTTATTGTTGCGGGACTTGTAGAGTTCAGAACAAAAGTATTCGCCAACACTCAGGTTTTCTTCTATGCCGAATGCCACCTCTCCATTTTTTGTTTTAAGTTTTGTAATATGCTTGTCACCTACAGATAATTTAGATATTAAAATTATCATTGTCAAAAATTTTCATGTTTTTGTACTATTCAAATGTTTGTTGTGTAATTGATTTATTGTCTTTCTTCAACATTTTGCGAATTGTTTTGTTGAGTGTAGTATATTCAGGAGTGTTTTCCAACTTTCTCTCTCTCTCTCATAACTCCCGCCTTGTAATAACTGTTTCGTTTCTTCTCTAATTTTATTTGATTTATATTCGTTGTTAGTCGGATTTCTAATGCATACAAATTTGCATCAAGAATTTCCAAATGTATCATATGTAAGACAATAATATGACCTATTCTTCTGAGACTTGAACATTGAGGAAGAATTATGATGAGTAGGAAGATCGCCTCTGGAGGAGACGTTATAATTTCGAATTTTAAATATCAAGTTTTTTCAGAAGATGTTTTCAGATATTTTGTCTTATTGTCATTTCTTTTCTATTTGTTCTTTTTATCATCCAGTAAGTTTCAAGTCTTTCTATCTGAATATTTCTGAACCTTTGCTAAATGACGCAAAAGTGGAGCATAATTTTGCAAAAAATGGACGTTTGACAAAAAAAAAAAACAAACAAACTCATGTGTTGAATTTTGTGTTCGCAAAATAAAATATTGCGTACTTAAGTATTTGGATAATGGAAATATTATCCAACGTCAGATGTACTGATGTCGAATGAATACACTAAATTAAGAATAGTTAACGTGGGCAGATGAATAAGACTAATGATTACTAAAATTAGAACTCGAAGATGGAACATAAGCTAATATTATATAATTTTTCATAACGTAATGAAAATACTTGAGATAGTCATGCAGCTAGGAGCGAGAGTAAACTTCTCGTTTCTTACGGCATTAACTCCATAAATCTCAACTCGTAAAGATACAGGAAATGCATCTTCACTATATTTCTCATCAGTATAATTGTCAATAAATATTACTCAAATACAAAACCCTTGAGGATGACATGTTCAATGTTCTGCTGTAACTTATACCGTTATATAAGTAGGGACATAAATACCGTTACAATAATGAACGCACCCAATAAAAATAATACAAATGAGCGCACCCAAATTTAGACAGTTGGTAATCGTGAGTTAACCTATAAATTACTTTATTGTGGAAAGATTTTTTTTTTAATTTAATGGCCTTTGCTGCTGTGGCAATTAGCCAGGACAATTTTTATTTGAGAAAATTTCCATGCCTGAATGGGATTCGAACCCGAGACCTTCGGAACGTAGAGCACATGTGTTACCACTGCGCTACGCCGGTCGACGTGGAAAAAATTTGATTTTGTGTTACCATGGAATAGTCAGACAAAGAAAACCGAATTGCAGTTATTGCGCTTTATAAATGTAAGATGGAAAAATCAAACATTTTTAAGACGCTACGTCCGCTCGGCATTGGTCGAAAGTTTTCTGTATCAGTGCAATAAATTGTTTGAGGAAACTGGGGACATAAAAGACCGAAAAAGATCCGGGCGCCCGAGAACAGAACGCACGCCACAAGCTATCAAAGCTGTTAAGGCCAGAATAGCAAGAAATCCGTTGCAAAAACAAAAAATTATGTCCCGCAAAATGAAAATTTCGCGAAAATCAATGTCGCGTATTTGGAAAAAAGACTTGAGTCTTGGGGCCTGCAAACGCCGCACTGGACAATTAAAAACTGTGCCTCTTAAAAAAAAATAGGTCGAAAAATCGAAACGCTTGTTAATCAAGTACGCAGACGACAAACACAAGAAAATCCTTTTTACCGACGAGAAAATTTTTACTACACAGGAAAAATTCAACAAACAAAATGATATGGTTTATGCCAGGTCATCTACTGAAGCCTCGGAAGTAGTTCCGAGGATAGAAAAAGGTCACCACCCAGCTTCAGTGGTGGTTTGGTGAGGCGTTTCTTATGATGGAGTGACCTTCATTTTTGTGAAAAATGGGTGAAAACATCAGCTAAAGTCTACCAACAAACGGTCCTAGAAGATGTTGTGAAACCCCTCAATCATACTCTCTTTCAAGATCAGTCATGGACATTCCAGCAGGATTCTGCTCCAGGCCATAAGGGTAAAACAACCCAAACGTGGCTTTTAAACAATGTTCCTGATTTTATCGGCGTAGAAGATTGGCCCGCTGCAAGTCCAGATTTTAATCCTTTAGATTACAAGCTATGGACCGTTTTAGAGAATATGGTTTGCCACAAACGATAGCCAAATATTGAATCTGTGAAACAGGCTTTAGGCTTTAGCTCGAGCTGTAGCCAATTTCCCCATGGAAGTCATACGTGCGACTATCGATGATTGGCCTGTATGACTTAAGGCCTGCATTAAAGCCAAAGGTGGTCATTTTGAATAATTATACCAATTATGAATAACTTATGTATAAGTACAAATGTCAATAAAATTTGGTGAAAAACTTAATTGTAGTTTTCATTTTATTTCATAAAATATTTGTAACAGTATTTATGTCCCTGCTAGGTACTTCTACTATTACTTTGACACATGTCTAATGCAACGTGCGCTTTTATCTATTGTACTACGTCTGTATTTTTTTTTTTTTTTTTGATATCTATTATCTTTAGATATTTTATCTTCCACTATAAATAAATTCTTCGTTATATTTCATTGGTAAAAATGTTATAACTAACATTAGTTACAAATTTTTTAAAATATAATTTTATATAACAATAATATATCATAAAATATCACCATAAAAGCAGTAAATAAAAGTATTTTAATTGTTATTTAATTTAAATAATTATCGTTATCATGCAATTTATTAGTATGTTATTTAAATGTCTGTTGTAGTTTATTTATAACTTCATAATTATAAAAATTCTGGCTGTTAACTATTTTATTATTTCATAAAATTTTATGTTCATTAATTAAAATAATATACTAAATTTGATGAGGTCTATTAATTAAAATTTTTGCATCACGTATTAACAGGAAAAATATATAACATGAAAAAAGCAAACTTATCATTTTGGCTC
This sequence comes from Liopterus haemorrhoidalis, assembly GCA_963971575.1. Classification (NCBI taxonomy): domain Eukaryota; kingdom Metazoa; phylum Arthropoda; class Insecta; order Coleoptera; family Dytiscidae; genus Liopterus; species Liopterus haemorrhoidalis. The sequence goes on from OZ020611.1 coordinate 127,735,389, forward strand.
TAAGATCTACTGGGGATTTTGCCGTTCCCTAGAAGGTGTCAAGAGGTGTTTTTGCCGTCGACAATATTATTAACTAACGGAAAAAGAAAAAAAAATTTTTTTTTCTGCCAATGTTTGTGTAAATGTAATAATGCCTGTGGGTGTACCTGACATACTGAGTACCTATGTTGACGCATTGACTTGTCAAGTAAACATATCCCCACTATTCTTCTGCAGTTGAAAAAGAATATTGTTTGTATTCTTTCATAGATTCATATTAAGAACTGCTATAGAAATAATATCCATTAATAGTTATCTGATGACGGAAATGTCGTGAGGTATTTTATATCCGTTTTGGTACGGCAGGATTCAGGAGCATATTTTAACGTTGGAGTTTTACAGCCTCTTTACAGTGAACATATTTTGTTCAGAATAACTCTATAAATCACCTTTATAAATTCGTTGAGGGTCGCCAATTCGGGTAGGAATAACTAATTAAAATTTTGCCAACCATATTTGATGACGAAGCCTACATTACATCAGTAATATCGGTGAAGTATATTTAATTTTTTGAATTATGAAGAAAAAGTATATTCTATAGACAGCAAATATTCGTGTACAGATTAGACCTTGCTACGCGTTTTGCAGTAATATAAAAATCATTTAAAACTTAAATGTATGTAGATATTGTCTCATATTATCTCTTCGACTGATTATGTGAAAAAATAATAATAATAATAATAATAATAATAAATTAACGACATATGAGTAAATTTGTAAAATCTTTCTTTTGCAAATTGCATATAAGAATGAATATCAATGTATCAGCTGACAATTTTATTGTAGTTTACTAATTTCTGACATATCCTAGACAAAAGGCGTAATTTTTTAAGCATATTTGCCTAACTTGTTAACAATATTTCTTCCATAATTGATGTTTTAGTTACTGCACTTTACTCCTTTCAGGGATTTAACTTGCTTTAGTTTAAGTCAGTGTATTCGAAAACAGGTGTTACTATACTACTTAATTGAAAAATACTTATTACCATATTTAAATAATGCTTTGCTCTCCTCTTTTAAAATTACTAAAAAACATAAACAGAAAAATTAGAATGAATTTAATTTATACTCATTTAATAATTTGAAATTCAAATTGCTTTAATAACTTTTTAGCGCTGTACTGATCAATTATATTAATTTAAAACTGTTTTTCAATGCATTTAATTTATTTAACGATTTTGGAAGAAAATAACAGTTTATCCTGTCAGTACTTAATGTCCCCATTAAAATTGTCGAGATTTTGTTCTATTTAAGCTTTCTATTCATGCAAGTTTCTGCGGTTTTGTCAAAATGAAAAACTTAAATTAGACTTAGTTTTTCTTGTGATAGAAAATGTAGTATTTATAAAATTCGTTTTATTTTGAAATTTCTTACACAGGAAGGAAACGGTCTACTATTTACTGAGTAAAAATTAAGCAAAATAACAATATTTAACTGTTAGTTTAATGGTCTCGGAATGGAAATAACGGTAATACTAATAATTTTATTTTTCTTTTCAGGTGAGTTAATACTATCAATGTACAGCAGATTTATCTTCAGAATGTAAGTTTTCACTATTACTTACCTAATTGTAATATCAATGATTTATGAAGCCGCTGATGACAATGATTATTTAACTTAACGGGTATGATTCAGTCTGTCGAGTGCTAAATGAAGCTATACATTTTATCGATTTTTACTTATTAATATGTTGACTACATATTCGACATTTATCGTTGTTGAAATCCTGAAAATATTTTTTTAATGATAATTCATCGACTTATATCCAGTATGAAATTTATTTAAAAACTAACGCTTACAATACTGTAGATTGAAGGCATTTTATTTTTCAACTCTTACTATTTTACTACCAACATTCGAAATAGTCCCTTGCTATAACTGCCCAACGTTATGGTCGGTGTAGTCTAAAATAAAATCGTCGAATGCTTCATTTAATGACTGCATTCAGAGTGCTTGTAATCAGGAATGTGAATTTGGAGTCGAATTTACATGCAGTATTAGTGCTACTCGAGTCGGAGTAGGTAAAAATATCCAGGATTTCGACCAGGGGCGGACATTGGCGTAGGCAGACTTAACAGCTGCCTAGGACCCGTGTTTTTTCGGGGCCCGAGAAACGGTTTTATTTCATAGGGTTTTTCAATATTTTACTATTTGTTTGATTAGTAGGGCCCGCAATGAGACTCTTGCCTAGGGTCCCTATTTGCCTTAGACCGCCCCTGCTTTCGACCCCAATAGAAATATCAGATACTATAAAAATTCCTCTTTTTAAATATACTTTAGGACCTAAATAAGACTTGTGGCAAACTTAACTGCATGTGCATTTAAATATTAAACTTATGTTTCACGTTAGACGTTTTTAAACTATTTGGTCATAATTTTGCTATTTAGTTCTTACCGGTGACCATAGTTAATAAAAATAATTTATAGATAGTTTACATAGAATTGATATGTATTTGTTTATTGACTCTCAGGCCAACAATCGGCATCTGAATTCTCGACGAGTATAAAGACATATTACATGAGCCGCTTGAGTAGCCCTAAGAACTGCACAAGATCACAACAATGGAGACTACTTAAAATGGAACGAGTTTTCTTGCCTCAAAGTAAATGATAAATAATTAATCTGCTTGATAGAAGATGAGATGATGACCATAATTCAAATAAATACGTTATACATTATATGGGCTGCCTAAAATTTGCACATGAGTCCATCTAACTGCAGCTCGTCTTCCAAGCTAAAGAATACAGTACGAGATTAAAGTTCTCCAAGATTAAATGCACTTGAATGAAGCACCGTAAACAGTTACAGTATTGTTTCAACATGTTCAAGTTCCACTTGGAATAGTATTGTTGTTAATCATGTTTTGGTTGTGCATATACATACATGTATCTTTTCATGCAAGTTTGTGGAGTTAAATAATGGTACAAACTAAATTTACCCTCATCATTTCAGTGGTATTTTGCCCTAATTGTCTAAGATATCCTTCATAATAAGCTTTACAAACCAAGTTTTAACTGAATACTCAGCAACTTGGTAAATTTAATATAACCGTAACTGAAATTCTAATCTATTTTACCCATAATACGTAAACCAATTTTCTCATCTCTTAAGGCTATTTATTCTCCGATACATTCCTCAACTCAAGAATATGCCAAAGTCAGTTTTAATAAAAATTATGATTGATTATCCCTAAGAACCCTCTTAATACAAGTTACCAGCAAACACTAATTACTCCACTATTATCATATACTGTAATTAAGAATATAGCAATTAACAGGATAAGACTAGTGTAAGACATGCACTAGATTAAACGTGTGTTAAACTTTCCTTCTGATATTATTTTAAATTGCGGATAAATGGACCAGAAAATTGACAACGCAAAATGTTGCTTTAGGTTTTTTTATGCGGGAGTAAAGTGTAAATTAATATTTCAATTTGTTGGAAGTGAAATTGAAGTCGGCAAAATATGTGTTATTTAAAGTAACAAGTTATATATAAATTAGATATAACGTTGTAATTAAGAGAGGTGTGGGTGTGTCACAGTAAATTTTCTCGAAAAGGAAAGATTAAATTTAATGGGAGACAAGGAAATAAGACAAATTAATATTTACTACTTGCGACAAATGCTTATTTTTAAATTAATGGTCTAATTCAGTGTTACTCAAACGTGAGTAACGATTTTTAGGGATCTGTAGGTATGACCAAAAAAATATTATATTGTCACTATAATACTATGTGTCTGTCTGTCTGTCTATCTGTACGTTAGAAATTATGGGCAAACGGTTGGACCCACATATAGGAAAACTATTGCAAGTTGAATAAAAAGCATCGCGGGATAAATATAAACAAATATTTTTTTATATGGCATTTTCGCCAAAATTGTGTGGAAATATTGTTCGTATTTTCCAGAAAGGTTGATCGAAAAACACTAAAATCTCAATAATATACAGTGCTGAGAACTGGAATAGTTTCACGGGAATTTTGGGTCGGATTCGTTTTTCGAAAAATATCAAATTTTTTGAATTTTTTTTATATTGTTATCACTTACAAAATACAAAACCCTGAAATGTGTAAAAATTCACATTTCACATCAATTTTTAAAATTAAGAAATGAAGTCTTGATACGATACACATATTAGTTTTCTTCATTTTGTACCTACCACAACAAGGATTTAGTGAATAATCCAAACCCACTGACGAAGGGTTCCACGACATTTGAACATACGACAGATTAACATGCGACACTTTAACATGGACAGATTAACATGCGACAGATGAACATAGACACGTTTCAATACAGACAAATGAATATTATCATAGCGACAGATGAACATAAGTCAATTGAACACACGACATTTGATCTCACATTTCATTTTTATTTTTTATTTATCCTAGCATATAAGTTCAGCGGTTGGTCAATGGTTGGTCATCGGTTGGTCATCGTTTAGTCAGCGATTGGTCAGCGGTTGGTCAGCGACAAAATACAGACTATCAGATGTATTTACATAGATTTTCAAATTCAAATATTTATGAGAAAAATTATGTTTGGTAATTTTTGAGATTTTTTTATATTGATCTTTTCGGTTATTTTAAACAATCTTATACTTCGGTATATCTCGATGTCGGTAGGTAAAAAGAATGATTTCGTTATAATAAGTTTGTTTATTACTGAGCACCTCCAACGCACCTATAAAGGTACATTGGAACAAAAAAATATAAATGAAATGTGAGATCAAATGTCGTGTGTTTAATTGTCTTATGTTCATTTGTCGCTATGATAACATGTCACAGTGTTCATTTGTCGTGTGTTAAAATGTGTCTATGTTCATCTGTCGCATGTTAATCTGTCCATGTTAATGTGTCGCATGTTAATCTGTTGTATGTTCTCATGTCGGGACACCCTGACGAAGGGTTTTCAGCCAGTTAATAAACATAATTAGATTTCATTACTTCACAACTACTGCTAACGAAATAGATAAATTTACACATATTTCACCTAATATACGCAAATAATAAATCAACAGTATTGATTGTCGTCTTTTTATTTATAGATTCTTTGGGCTTTCTGCGAATTTATATCTCGCGTGACATCTTACTTTACTGTATGCGCCACTCATGACCAAAAAGGCTGGCCATGATCAAAAGGTGTATCAGTATTGGTCACACACACATACGCACGCATGGACGCACACACACGCATACACGGACTAACACGAACGCACGCACATATCATGATTTTTTTACTACATTTTAAAAATTATTGTTTAAATTTTAATCGTTAGCAATTATAATTTGGTCAGAGATTGGTGAACAGTTGGTCCATCAAAACCAACAATTTTAGGACGTTTTACTCATTATTTTTATTATATTAAATTCTCTATTCCAGGAACAATTAATGAATAAATCATTTTTATGATTATCTTTATCATTAGAAGTTGCTATTAGTACTCTATCGTAATAGTGATAGAGTAAAAAACTAAAGTTAAATAAGAACGAAACAAACAAAGTTTTGTTTCGAACGCATCTACCAGTGGCGAATTCTCCAGGAATGCTAGGCTAGTTACGCATGCTCATTAATTAATATTTGCTAATAATGATTAACGCCAGCAATGTAGCTCTTGGCGTGAGCTTTTAGCATCCTTATACGAAGAACGTGTGGTATGCGTACGGTTTTGAATACGGTTTTGAGTACGGTTTTGAACAATTAATTGCATGAATTATCTAAATTAAAATGATTAAACATAATGTCAAAAGAACACATCCCTTTGAACTTTGTATTAGACTCAGCCTAATTATAATGATAAGTATTCGCCACTACAGAAAATGCATGGGTAATGATTAGTGCAGAAAATTCGATGAAAGATCTTAATATAAAATGTCAAATAAAGCTCGGCGTTATTCCGGTAAAACATTAAATCATCTTCCGTGACGTTCCTAAGTGAAGCTGATTTTCAAATTGATTCATGAATAGTCAGGTAATTTAATTTGTCCACGTGAAAGACGTAATGACAAAGTAAACTTCATTATATCGCACAGTAATCGCGCACACATTCCTTCTGAGGCGCATATTAATAATATGGATGTGACACCTACCTGGAGAAAGTTTCTAACGATTATATGAAAAGATAATTTATAATGTGTACATGAGATTATTTATGGCTAATATGTATTGATATTAAACGTTTTTACGGTAAAAATGGTTTAAAGCGCAGTTTCTCCAGCAGTTACTGGGTTTATTTTGTTTTGCACTTCTTTTCACGACTGTTTTTCACAAGATTGATTAGTGATCTAGTTTATTACCACTTTCTTCTGAGTGTTCTATTTACTTTTTTTGACATATTTGTGGAGTAAAAATTTGACGTTGATATATTTCACTAATGACATTATTATTATTTTTTTTATATTATGCAAATTTGGTGCCGTTCAAATACTTAATATATATTTGGAGATAAAATCTACAAACACTCTAGATAATGTTCTTTAAATTTTTTTCCTTTTTTCCGCTTTATAGACGTCGATAAACTCTCAGACGTCTTTGCGTTCTATTTTATTTCTTTTGCTTGTAAATGGTACTTTGAATAAGTGATGGCATCTTTTTTCAAAGCATATGTAAAGTATTTTGATTATATATATCTTCTTCTTTGGGCACTATCAGTCTGGTTGAATTTTGGCCTCACTCACGTAAGTTCTCCATCTTGATCTGTTTATTGTCAGGTCTGTCCATGTGTGCAGAATGTGTTATATATACCGTGCGATCATAATTTCTTGTCAGTTACATAACAGTAAACAATGAGTTTAAAAATATCAAAATTGTGTTCTAATCCACAGCTGAAAATACCAATTTAACAAAGAACCAATCAGATTACTTCGTTGGTCCGAACTCACCCGAGAAGCAACGAAAATATGTATGTGTCCCTAACTTAATACCTGTTGTCAACTCATTGGCGTGTAGAGAAAAATAGTGTGCATTTAATAATCAATTCGTATAAGGTAATAAAATAGAATGTACGCCTATGTGTACATGTCATTGGAAATAAGTTTGATAACTAAATGTTTCTGTCAAGTGTTGCATAACGGACAAGATTTCTTGATCGCTCTGTATTAGTTAGATTTTAGGTTAAATTTGTATTGCAATGTCACATAAAAGAAATGTAATAGAAATTTTAAGTACCAAATATCTAGTACAAAATATTTTATAGCAATTTCTCGTGCGTACTTCTCCAAAATAACATTTTTATATTTTGCAAATAGTCACGTACATTTTTCACTTTGGAAATGATTTTTACCTTTCATATCATAAAACCATTCTGACCAATACGAGAAACCGCCCCAGTGTTTAGCAACATTGGAAAGTTATCTACAATTCTTTGTATATTTAACATCGTTCCATTACAAATACAAAATCATTAAAAACACTAACACTGGACTTTTATTAAAATCCTGTAGTCAATCATCCAGTGGCGGCGCTAGCTCTCTAAATCTGGGGGGCCAGGAAATTTTTTAGTAAATTTTGAGGGGGCCAAATACAAGTGATGACCTAAAAAAAGGGTCCTCACTTCTAAAATACCTTTTTCTCCAAACAATTCTTGGGGGGGGGGCAACTGGGGCCAGAGCAATTTTGGAAGGGCTGAACCCCCCGCTAGCGCCTCCACTGCAATCATCCCACAGTATCACTAAATGAGTTTCAAAAAATACAAACTGACGACCAGTTTATTTGTTGTTCAGTGGTATTTTTCCCCTATATTATTTATAATTCTTTATATTGTAACAGAGGCCAGCTCTCAGCCTGTTAACACAGTAACGGGCAAGACAGTTTGCGGAGAGAGCTTTCGAGATACAAGCTATGGAGTACCGCGTCTGTAATTTCACACATTTGTAATATATCTGTTATTGATTGATAAACGCTTGAAGCTGGTAATGTATCGGATTTCAGTTGGAAACGATAATCTCTGATGGACACAGATCATATTAATAGCCCGCATATATGTATGTAAGGATTTCAGAACATGTACGAAATGCGAAAATGCAGCTAAAGCGAATCGCTACCTTATTTTCACTTATCCATGCATATAATGCACAGCTATCGTAATAATGGGTCTTATTTTAAGAAATAGGGTAATCAGTGGATACAATCCTAAATTATACGTCGATATGTTTGAAGTATTGGAAGGTTTGAAACCAAAACAAGAGTTATTGAAGGAAGAATGAAGAAGGGCATGTCTTTTATTTCATAAGCAGATCAATAATCAAGAGCTAAACGTTTTCTTGCTGGAGACGGTATTCTTGACAAAGTAGAAGGGCTGGAATAGAAGTTAGAGTTGAGCTTTGTCTGGATTTTGCTTATTGAGTGAGACTGTTGGTAATACTGCTGTCATTTTAGGCAAGTATTTGTCTAATGAGGTTTGCTCAGTAATACTTATCTTTGCCCTGTACATTTCGAAGTAATAAGTATAAAGTGTAATGAACGAGTCACAGGGATTTTTACAGCCCTTCCCGGATGTCGGTTATCAGAATTATTAAGGCTTAGTATTTCCAACCATAGGTAACTTAAACTAAACTGGGTATTGCTATCTATCTATCGGTTAAGCCATTTTGTCCGTATTTCCATGCGCAGTTGACAAACTATTATAGGTATAACTTCGACGCTGGCCTAAAAGCCGGTTAACTTACTTTGTACATGGTTAAACCTAAATTTATTTAAAATTTAATTTAGGAAAAAATAGAAAGTAAAAGTAAATAAACATAGATTAAGGTAAAAGATCATTATATTTTCATAAAATAATAAATAAAAAGACAACTTGACAATAAAAACAACCTTAGACAATAAAAACAATATCCCAAATCAACCAAAATAAGTCTCAAAAATTATAATCCCAATAATAATAATATGCTAAAATGGTATACTAAAATTATAACTGATGTGAACAAAATAAAACTACTAACTATTGTTATTGTGTAATATATTTAATTACACTCTTCAGTTTCTAATTATAAAATATTAATTAATTTAATATTAATTTTTATTACTAATAATTCTAATTGTTCGGTAAAACTAAAATCAGTCAATATTTTAATAATTATAGTAGTAAAGTTACATATTTAATTTCAATTAGCAAAAAATAATTTAAATATTTTATTCTGGCAGTCATTTCAATGTTTAAATGGCTGTAAACAAACTTTTACAAATCAGCTGGTGCGTTCTATCCTTATTTAACTTATTAAATTTAGAATACATATATGTCACTCTGGATTTTAGTCAGAATACGAACTACGTAAATAAAATACCTGTCCGTGTCGAGTCATATATTGTAAGCTAGCGAGTTAAGCGTATTGGAAGTACACAATGTTATTTGCCTTGGTATTTAACCCAGAGAAGTTAAAAAAATAGAGTTAGTAACTCTTATATTTATCTACAAGTTGGAAATACCAAGCCTAAATTATTTTTAAAACCGTTTCATTAACTTTTCACTTTCAGAATTTTGATTTTTTTTTTTTTTTGTTTGTTTTGCACTTAGTTTATTTTTGTTAATGCCCAGTTTTCTATATTACCATTTATGTTCAATAGTAAGTGGTAATGTTATCGCTTTATTGTCTATTTTTGCTCATGTTATTTAACTTGTCAATTCTTTGTGGATTAAAGTACATATTTTATTCGAGTATGGTAATGAGTAAATTGTTCAGTCGAAAACTTATGTTCGGTTGTTAACTTAAACATTCTTAGAAAGGACAAGTAAACATTCTTACGTAATTTGCATGAACCATGTAACTGCCAACTAGCATTTATAGCAATTATTTAATAAAAGTCATTTTAACGTAATCATAACATAACTGATTAAATAAATACTAATAGACGCAGTTTTTTCAGTTGATGAAATGTTATGAAAGTAAATTGCTGTGTCAATTACGCGTTAGCAAGCATTTAAATGGTGAATTATTCCTCTCTTTTTCTCTCATATATCTAATGATGTGATTTACCAACTACTCTTCTCCAAAAGTCAATTTCTCTCTTATTGTGCATTTTTTTGTCTTTCTTCTTCAATGACTAAACTACAGTGCTTTCTCTTTATCATAATACTCTTAAAAATAGGAGATTATGTGGTAAAACAAAAAAACTTTGGTCCCACAACACATTAGTTAACAGTGCTATAGTCCTTTTAGCTTTATTGCATCGTTCTTGTATCGCTTTGTTTAGAGTTCCATGTTGGGTGATATTCAGTACCAAATAATTATATTCTTTCATTGTCGAATTTATAGTGCGTATGTATGTATAATCCTTTATTTCCCCTCGATCTTTCGGTGTTCAGGTTATTCACTACAATTACAAAACATATCTCATATCAACATCCCAACGTAATATTAACCATACATTACATTACATTACTATTTATTTTATTCCATTCTCTTCCCTTCCAACCATTTCTTCACCCCTCCTCCTATGTCCCTTCCTTTTTCCCCATTCCCAGGTATCCTCAGCCCCCTTCCTTCCTTCCTTTTTCCCCTTCTGCTTCCCACCAGACCTCTTCCTTCCTTCCTTTACACCTTCCTGTTATCCTTCCCCAATCTCAATCCTTCTTGCCTCTAATTCCTCGCCCACCTCTCCGCCCTTCCATCTTCGTGCAACAGGTCTAATGTGTTCCCCGACCACACTGTCATCTCCCTATACCTCTTCGCGAGGCGCTCTATATCTTCTTCCCCCTCCTTTTTGTTTTCTCCTTTGTCTATTCTGACTGTCCTTTCTTGCTCCCCCACTTCCTTATCCCTCCTCCACACCTCCTCAATCACGCTTATCCCTTAATTTCTTCTCCTTTCCACATCTGTCGCATCCACTCCGCATCTCCAGTAATACTCCTTTCTCATCTCCACCCATGCTTACCTTCTTCCTTTCTGTTCCTCTCTGGCTGTTTCCACCCAGTATTCCCGCACTATCCTTTTGTCTGTTTCTCGTCTATCTTTCTCCTCGTGCTTAACCGCCCTCCTTCCTGTACCCACTTTCATCTTATCCCTTTTCAGCTCCTCTCTAAAAATATACCCTGTTGTTGTTTTATCTACCCCTAAGATCCATCTCAAATACCTCTCCTGTACTCGTTCTATCTTCTCCCATTCCTTCCATCCCCGTATTTCCACCCCATATAGCAAGATGTTCTTCACCACGGCGTCAAACACCCTCAGTCTCCATCTAATATCATCGTTAAACTACCTCTCTCCTATACTCCACAGGTTCCCCATGACTACTCTTGCCTTCTGTGTAGTGCAGTCCCATTGTTCCTCGCTAGTACATAACCCAGATATTTTAAACTCTTCGCCTCTTCTATTTCTCTGCCTCCCCATTATAGTGCGTATGCATTATAACCCATGTCATCGTAATCTTATATTTATACGAATGAGATGTAGATTATTAAAGTGTATGAAGGAAACCTAAATGAAATCCCAAAGGAAACTAAAAAGTCTGCAGGCAGTAGGAAAATCTCACAAAAATTAAAAGATATGCTAACAGACGATCTAGACTTTATGTGGATGCAGTATTGTGGTAGTAAAGCCTACAATGAAACAGACTGACTATGTGAAAGAGAGAGAAAATTAAGAGAAAAATGGAAATTAGAAGACAACGCACCAAGAACCTATTCAAGTCTTTTGGTTCACTATTCTGAAACGTGAATATTCTGTAACGTTCTATAATAATCGAATCAATGAAAAATAGTCTCTGTTCTTATTTGAACATTCCATTATAAATTTGGTTCCGTAAAGTTGAAGGGCGACAACGTGTATAATTTGAATGTCGTGTTCATTTAACTTTTCATTACTCCTGACGTTGTAATTTTTCAATCAACGTGTCAAAATATAAAAGAAAAACAATAATTAAATTATCAAAGCAATTAAGAAAAATAAGTTCTTTCAACAGTCATCAATTAACACGATCTAATAAAAACGTTAACAAGAAAAATGCTCTTCATCCAACCCATTCACAACAAAGTACAGAAAAATGTTGAAAAATTAATTTTAATTAGTAAATTTCTCCTCGCGTAAAATATAATTATGACAAATGTCTAAAAAAACAATAGCGGGTATGTCAGCGTGAGTCAGTTCCCTAGTGTGTCGGTAGATAGTGCCACCGGCGCACCTTCTGATTTTAATTAAAACCGCTGCAAGGGATGACCCGTGAGGTTCAGGTCACGCTAGATCGCGTGAGGGCATAGTGACACACGGACAGACAGACAGATATATCGGTCCCACCCGTGATGATATTCAAATGAATTATGATTGAATAGCTATGCTGCTATAGTCAAGTTTTGCAATGTAACTCATTGCTTTGTGTAAGTTTACATGAGTTGTATAATAGTACAATAAAATGAAATCCATGTATTGAAGTGCTGACATGTTTTCAAAACGGAATAAAATGATGTCTTTATTCATTCGTGAAGAGAAGATTTTTTTATTGTATTTTCCTAAAATACATTATGCTAATTAAACATGAATTCAAATATTTTATTTTTTTGCATGCAAAATACTTTTATGTTTTGTATTTTGTCGTGGGATTTGCTGGATTTGTTTATTTTTAATTTAAAAAATATGGTAGGAAAAACGTGTTGAATAACTCCTTTCGAAATACGTTTTTTGAACAAAATCAACTGTTCGCTTACTACTCGTGAACTCATCGTCCACACCAATGTTGTGAATTATGAAGTCATGTTCGTTACATAGTTCAAGAGAAGCTCGCTTAATTCGGCATTCAGAATTGATGTGGCAAAATGTCGATGTCATCGAGTAAAGAAGATGATAATGTAATTGTTTGTGCTAGTTTCATGATAATAAAATCGATCGCGAAAAAGAAAAGAGAGAAGAAAACGTGTTTTTAGAAGGTGGTGGAGAAGAAGTTTGTTCAACAGTCGTGAAAAATACTAGAAAAATAGAGGAACTGAGTTGCTCAATGACTTGCAAATGAAGGATAGTAGCTTCTTCAATAATTTTAATCGTATGAGTGATACGGATTACGAGAAACTTATTTGTATGGTTGTATCATCTGTTCCCATTCTACATTTTTTTCATTTTTAATGCCTTTGCGAGGGCTCTTCTTTATTACGCTACTAGTTTTCGCTCTATTTCTTCCTGTGGCAAAAGTGACAAAAGTCAAATCGAAGTTCTGAGCAAAAAACAGTCGAATTGAAAAAAAGAAGTCGAATCACACTAGGTGGCTCGAAAACAGCCCTTGTCCGGTCCGGCCCGTCAATTGGGCGACAGACCAAAAAAACATGAATATCCACGTAGCCTACATAAAAAATCCTCCTTGCAGCGTATTTACCTCCCTCGTCACCTTGGAGGTACAGTACAGCTAAACTTGAAGAGTCTTCAAGACAAATTGTTCTGTGTACTACTATCCGTACAGTAAAAAGCTGATCCCATCAAGGAAAAGGAGCATTTTTGTTTCAAGCGGCACGCAGAGTAACAGCTAGTCTTGGATTTGAATCGAAGATTCGTTGGTAATCGAATGTTCAATGAGGAGGACAAACAAGTCGGCGAATCTATTAAGAAGGCAGACTAACGTATGCTCATGGAAGAACGTACGAACAACCAGCTACCGACGTTCTTCCAAGTCATCTGAGACCAATCGTTGTCCCGAAACTTTACCTTTGCCTTCTTGCGTTCAGCAAGCCTAAGATCTGAGGTAGAAAGGTTTATATTTGCATGTCAGGATGGGATGTTAAACACGCTCGCATATTGAAAAATATCTTGCAGGAAGACATTTCGCATACCTGAAGAGCGTGCAAAATACACCCTGAAACCCTGACGTATTTATTATCCGTATACCCCTTCGTCGCCGTCTCACGCTACATAATACCTCTGAGCTTAGAAATCAGCCTTTATATGGTACATTTTTTGTATGCTATTACAAAATTCACTCTTTTTCTTTTATTAAAATTTCGTAAAAATACCGTTACCTATCTTCCTGTTCAAGTTTTGCTCTTATTTTCATTATTATTGCAGTATTATCCGCTTAAAATCTAAACCGCTCCATGTATGGAATGTTAAAAATGCTATCAGGAAACCAGTAACAATATTATTAACCACAGCTGATGTAACAATCAAAACTAATTATTCCTTATAACAAGATTCTAATAAGAAACTAATAAAAATTAATAACAGTTATTTCTATCAGGTTACAAGATTGTAATAAGCTATTAGTATAGTGTTGAAAAATGTATATAGTGGGTGAAATGTTGTAGGTGTACGAGTGTGGCATGCTTGCCAAATGCTCGGCCGTGTCTAGTCCCGTACCGTACCGTCCATACACAACCCATTATAAAGAACCTCTAGATTTATATGTTTCATGTTTGCGCAATGTTGAACGTGTCGCGTCTATGACGAACTGCGACACGACACGAAAATGTGAGATATTTCTTGATTAATCCGCGTACAACTACTCCTTTATCTTCATGAATTGTTTATAGCGATTTAAATGAAGGCAAATCGAGCAAAACGAGTAAAATTAGTAATGTCTACGCTTGTAATTTTAGAGGAAATGTTTATTGTACAGCGTGATTGGAGAATTCAAAACATGTCTACGAGAAGATTTGTGTAATTTATGTAGGCAGTTTGACAAATCGCTTGTTAGAAAAAACTAAATAGCTATAATCTCAAGATAAAGCGGGCTTAAGTTACTGCTTTTTCCACTAGATGGTGCTATATATTATATTAAAGATATTTTTATATTTTGTCACAGAACGTTAAAAATATACTCTTAGATCTAAAAGCAGTAAAAATAGTAAAAAAATCCCCAAATCCATATATATATATGTTGTCGCGGATATCATAATGGGATTCCACCCCTTCATTAAATCATCATTATCTCTTCAATGGGATAATATTGGGAATAACAATCAGTTTTACATAATCAGTTTATTAAAACGATAAACCACTATCAAATTCTTTATTTAAAACATATTTACTATTCATTGTGTTCACCTTTGCACAGTACTTGACTGGAACACAGTCAGGTCAATTGATTAGTTTAGTTTTAATAACCAACATTAAAAATTAGTAAAATCTTAATGCATGTGTCGTTAAAAACTATCTTAATCTTTTTCAACAAGTTAATAATCCTGCGGCGCCGCCATATATTTTAATATTGCTACTTCTATCTCCCTGATACAGCGTCGGAATTTTTACCTTCCGAAACTTAAAAATTAGTACCTGTTTACGCTGGGATAATAATCCAGCCTAACGTTACACCGTCCACGTGGTTTTCATATAGTGGTAGAGGTCAACAAGCAGAAACTTTTTATCTTTTGATTGATACAATTGTTAGTTTTTTATAACATTTGTTTAACCCTTTGGCGCTCAACGTGCAAATTCATTGGAACTCAAGCAATTGATAGAATCCGATCCATTGGCCTCATCTAAATTTTGATCTTCTAATTAAATTAAATTTAGTCATGCATTAATACTGTTAGGTCTTGCAACATTTTCCCCCAAGTCTATCATTAATCTGCTATTAGAAAACCCCAGACATACATATGTAGGTGCGATTGCAACTTCATACTAAGTCGAATATATGTAACTTGATACAAGTATAATAATGTACATGTATGGGATAAATTCATGAATAGAGTAGTCTCTTATACTACATAATACCTAGTCTTTCCATAAATACTTCCACAAAGTTTTTAATGAAAATCCACAAGATGCTTAATTTTATTTTAGAACTTAATACGTAGATTTATCTTAGCAAGAAACACCAGTCAGTTTTCAAAATAATCATGTCTCTCTTTTACACAGCTCCTAAGTCTTGCGACCACGGGTCTATAGAATTACGAAGAGTTTTTATAGGACAACCCTCGGCTGCCTTCTTCAAGGGGCATATCCTGAAGCATAGACCACAATTTGTACTCCAGTGCTTTAGGTCAGTGGTTCTTAAGCGGGGGGTCCCGAAATTAAAAGAAAAAATTTAATTTTCACCAGTTTTTGCATTTAAAATTACAATAAACTTAATTACTAAACAATAAATTATTAAGAACATTTAAAATATCATTTCATAAATTTTCTTGGGGTGTCCAGAAAATATTTTAGGCTAGTTGGGGAGGTCCTGAGTATAAAAAGGTTAAGAACCGCTGCTTTAGGTCATAGGTGCTAGACCAGGCCTGGGTAAATGGCGGCCCGCGTTCAAATTCTATCCGGCCCGCGAAGAATTTTATAAATTATTGTGTGCTGCAAAAATATTAGTGTCTGTCCAATATTCTTTCAAATTTTCATTCTTTCCAATTTTGGGTTTAAAAATATTGCTTTTAAAATTTATAAAATAACCTTCGTAACAAAAAGAATATATAAAAAAGAAAAAAAAAATTGTCCCGCGGTGTGGCCCGACAGCCAAAAGATTTGCCCACCCCTGTGCTAGACGAAAAATCAGCAGAAGAAATGAAGGCCTGTACATTGTTGTCAAGCCACTTCTGCATAGTCTTCTCCTTATGGGCTGACGCTGAATCTTGCTGAAAGCTCCAGTGGCGACCAGCGAAAAGGGAGTTGTTCAGTTCTTTAATTGTTGACTTTAACACAGTTTCCGAGTAGTCTTTAACTGGCTTTTTTAATGGTACCGGAAGCTCGGTGGTACCTGAAGCAAGGTAATGACACTTCTGAGTCATCAACGCTTTCTCACGTGTTTCTCGTGAACTTGTAGCATACAGCTTGTCGTTTTAGAGGTTGAAAGTCTCCTCAATATTAAAAATATTTTAAAAAACTCTTCCTTATTCTATTAACGAGTGACCGCAGAGACTTAAGAGCCGTGTAAGGCCCTTACACGGCTGACCACCATTGGCCTAATGGTGGTCATTTTGAAAATTGTTTAGTGTTTCTTATTTAAGATCAATTTATTTATTATGAACTAAAACAAAATTAAAATATCTATAAGCATCTTGTGAAATTTCACTGTAAACTTTGTGATAGTATTCATGGTCAGAGTAGGTATGATTCGTTTTTTCTCATACCGCAACTTCCTTTCTCTGTACCTTGGCTTGGGTGGTTAATATGGCAGTCATATTTAACGTAAGTCCCTAAAACACAAGTCCAGACTCTTATGTACTATAAAAATTCATTACCCCACCATCATTTTAATCTAATTATGAAGTTTGCGTATTGCACAGATAATAACAAACTTGATATTACAGATAAAATGACAAAATTAAGCCATTTATTTAAGATTGGAAATTCGTTTACATTGCTTGGATCATTTATTGGACAAAGTTGCCATTTCATTGAGACGCCGTTGATCAGGTCTAAATTGTCCAAGTGTAATCCGCTTCTAACTTTGAGAAGTAAATATTTTGCTCTAAAATTCCCATTGCTATGTATGTAGTGCAGAAATATAAATTAAAATTAAGTTTAATGTATCAGGAACGTTAGGTTTTAGATCTTGCTTTGTTGGTTTAAAATTACCATTAACATGATGCTACGTTACTTTGAAGTGAAATTTGAATTTTGCTCATGAAATAATACAATAGTGTATTAGTTGTTTGATATTAACACTCATATAATACGTAGCAAAGCCTGGTGAACATATCAAAAGCTAATTTAATTTCTCTTTGCTCTTATACCACATTAAAGTGATGAAATTAGTTGTAACGATACTTTAATCTTTACGATATATACAAATACATATACAAATTGATGAACTAAACCACTCTGTTTACTGAGCAAACATCTGTTAAAATATCAGTCGTGCCGGCGCATAGAATATCCTATAAAACTGTTTTAGTACAAATTATATCGAACACATTTGTTGAAATTCTACAAACATTGGTTTGAAGTAAATACCATACACATTCAATAGATGCAAAGCAATAAATATTTTGTTGTAAAAATTCTTTTAATCTTGATTTTTAACTAAAATTTATTTCATTATTGTAACAGTGTAGCGTGATTGCTCGGATAAATTCGATTCAAAAAGAAATAAAAAACAAGGTTCAAGTTGCCAATTGATTTACGATAACTCGAGCCTAAGTTTTATTTATTTTTTATTGTTCTGTTTTAACTGATTTAGTATGGAAATGTGATATTAATTTCACCTATCATATCAATTTATACTCTATCGAGTTTTTTAACAAATGAAAAATAAAAAGATTCTGTGATTTCAGGCACAATATTTTTCTTTTCAATATCCAACAGTAGTTTACCACCATCCTCATGTCCCATCTACCTTAATATTTTCTTTCCATCTCTTCGGAAATATATCACACAGGTTCTTAAAGCCGTCTTTATTTAGAGCTTTAACAAATTGCTTCATTAACTCCATTTAAATGTGAAGTGGGTGGTAGTAACACGAGACAAGAATGGATATAACTATATAAATTAATATATTGATGATATTATTATTATAAAGTATAAATATAAGGATATAACAGTTTCCGTTTTTTATGTCTAATACTGAAATTGAAGTAACATTGGGAAAAAAAAAAAAAATTACACACAAACACTACTTAATTGTGCAATAAGTTCAGGCTGTATAAGCTGCGAATAGAAAGATGTTGGTTTTCTATTCCATTTAAAATTATAAAAATATAAATAAAATAAATAAAATAAATAAAATAAATAAAATAAATAAAATAAATAAAATAAATAAAATAAATAAAATAAATAAAATAAATAAAACAAATAAAACAAATAAAACAAATAAAACAAATAAAACAAATAAAATAAATAAAATAAATAAAATAAATAAAATATTCTATATGGTGTAGACCAGTGTTTCCCAACCGCCGGTCCGCAGAATTATTTATATGTGCAAGTTTGTAAAAAAAAAATATGTTAATTTATAAAATAAAATAATAATTACTCCACGATAAACGATACATATAGGTTATTCCAAACGTTTAGGCGGAACTAGATCTTGAAATATAGTAATTTTTATCTATAAATTCGTACTTTTATTCATTTTGTTTAAGCTTTGTAAATCATACTCATATTGCAAATTATAGATTAAATTGTTTTTCATTATAAAATGTCTTTTTTTGTCATCCTTAATAAAAATTTCCCATTTATTATTTTTTTTTTGTCTTCAATATATAAAAAAAAATATATTAAAATTTTTAATAACTGTCATTCGTTTCCATAGGTTCACTGTTGGAGTTTTAAATTTTGACACATTGTTCCAGACAATACAGTCGTTTGTTACGTCATGTGACGTAACTTCGTTGATTCGCCAACGCTAGTATATCAACGTCAAATATGAAATAACTTCTCGTGACAACCTAAAATAACGAAATTCCCATTTAGTTCCGCCTAAACATTTGGCATAGCCTGCATATCAAAAACATAATGTTAGTGGTACATTTTATTACATTTTATTACCTTTTATTACCTAGTCTTGAAAGGGTTAAAAAGAATCGTTGTAATCAGTTCAATAAAAAATATAAAACTTTTGCGATACACATTACTTTTTAAACTTGCCGGTCCGCCATGAAAAAAGGCTGGAAAACGCTGGCGTAGACACATAGACCCTTGATCAAAGAATTGGTCCTTAACGCTACGTACAATCCCCAGAGATTACAAGTTCCTTATATAAAACAATCTGAAATAAAATTAATAACAATTTATAAACATAAATGTGACAATACATAAAATTTTACACCGAATTTTTATCTATTCAGATATTTTTAATTGAAAAAAAAAAATGTTGCCGCACAATAACTTAAGATATCAGACAACAATGTTCTGTGATTTTTAAATATATTTGTGAGTTTCAAATAACTTAAATTTATATAGTTTTGTGTAATATTGATATAATAAAAAAAATCGACATGATTAATTATAGTTTAGAACCTTCGTAGAAATATACTTGATGATAATGGAATGCTACTTGGTACACGTGTTCTTTACGAAAATTAAATCATTTTACCCGCAGTACCTATATTGAGAACTGCGACAGATTCAAGATGATGGCAAAAATAGACTACCAAGGAGTTTTCACAATAGTAAAAAAATAGCTCTAAGCATATTTGTAGAATGAAGCTTATACCGCGTCGCTCGCAAATATGCGTCGATTGATTTATAAGATGACATCTATAATCCAATTTGTATATTTACAACTACATTTGAAGAAACAGTTTTTTTTACAATCAAAAGTATCCTATTAGATAGATAAAAATTCGCTGCAAATTGTGATGTATAGATTGTTACTAAATTTATTTAAAATTGTTAAAAAATTTATGAGAAACTGGTGAGAACAATACGGTTGTGCGCCCGCTTAATTTGAGCGTTATTTAGTAATTAAATTTTTTTAGCTCACGTTGATAGATGGCGCAATCGTGTTATAGTGAAACAATAAACAGTGTTGAACGGGGTAATATCAACGGTCGTATTATTGTATATTACAAAAATTGCTTAGTGTGAATAATTTGTTTTCGTTTCCTGGACAGTAGTCATACAAAAAATCTAATAAAACGTACGGTATATCACTAATGATAAATTTCTTTAAAAGGAATAGAGTTAAATTAAATTGACAATTACATGTGCGTTTTTCTCATCATTGCCCATTAAAATATTTCTTTAAATGAACTTGAACCTTATTCCAAGTTAGATAATAGCAAATTACTTAGTTCCGCAATCTCCACCAGCATCTCTTGATCTCATTACATTTAAGATCCATAGCGGAAGATCGTGAAATTTATAACTGCAGGGTGTATGACTCACGATTCAAAAGATTCAGTTTCTAACTAAAAACAATTAAGTTTCACATCGTAAAATGAAACATTGAAAAATCACCTGGCTTCCAACAATTATAAGATGTAGCAAATACTGCAATTTTCGGCTATTATCATTAACAACTAGTGTACATACAACATTGTGGTACTGAATCTATTTTCCATCTGTTTATAATCATCACGATCGACCACGCCTACGGTCTATTGGATAAGTAGGTTGTGATCTCGATTTTATCGACAATTTGCAGTTTCAAGTATGAGGAATTATTATTGTTAGAAAGGACAGAGGCGTACGAATCTATGTACTAATAATCTTGAGTTCAGGGTTATAATTGCAGTAGACAAAGGCGGTGGAACTAAAATTAAAGATTAACGTAGGTGGCAACTAATATAGAAAATCATGAAAACTAGAACCATTTTATCTATTTATTTACAGCTAATTTGTTAACCCGAATTAAATAAGCCGTGACTCCCATTCTTTTACTGAATTAATGAAAACACAACATTGGAATGACAATTTTTATTTAGAATGTAAGTGGCATTGCAAATCAGAATATCACATAAAAATATATATGCATGTTAAAAAAAGTAGTTTATAAAACTTCTCTCGAAACACCCACTCGCATGTTCGCATTTTGCGAGTGAAAAATTTTCAATTACTAGTAAGCTATCGGCAGAAGTTTTTTTTTTAAATATGTTAAGTTATTTTTTTTTTACGTAGAACTTACCGTCTCTGCCCCAATACGCCTATCTAGGCGTGGGGAACCTATTATTTTATTTATTATTATTTAGATTTTTTATTTTACATATATTTATGTATATTCGATATTAACTGTTTTCGTCTTCCTGATTGTTTTTGTTTACCCTAATCCGGTGTCTCCCAACGTGGGTCTCACGCCTCACATGGAGGCAATTTGATTGTTCAGGGGAGCAATTCGACCTAAGTCTTGTGTCCTGAACAAGTTATAATTAGGCTTCATTTAGGGAATAATTCAATTTTAGAATATAAAAAAATATGTGTATGTTACAAAGGGGGCGTCAGAATTTTAGAAATACTTAGGTGGAGCATGGTAAAAAAGGTTGGGAAACACTGCCCTAACCTATTATACATTCGATGTTAAGAGTATCTTCATTTCGTTTACCCCACTTATGTTTTCGCTAGCGAGTTACCATAATAAATTTATGTTACTATTACCTACAATTTTCGAGGGTTGGTATAAAATATGTCTACCGGAACTTGTCCACATGTCCACTTGTCCCACAAAAAAAAAATAAAACAGTGGTGTAGGGAGACTTTCGCTAGACTTGTCCACCCATAAAAAAATAAAAAAAATTAAAAAAAAAAAATTTTAAAAAAGGTTTAGGTAAATCTTCAAAAAACATCAAATTATGTTTTATACAAATTTTTGTTCAAGGCTTGGTTTACTAGTTATGATTTTTTTTAAATTTAAAAGTTTAATATCTTCCGTTTCCGGTTTTGGATCTTCATAAAAACAATAGGCTTCTTCCCAATTAATAAGAGAATTTTTTAGTACCAGAACGAACTCTCAAGTTGAACCGTTCTTGAGTTATCGTGTATACACACACACACAGACACTGACACACATACGGATGGCACTTCGAAAATAGTTTTTTTTTTGGATTCCTTGGACCATGAAACGTGGTTATCAGTCAAAATTTCGACATCGAAAATTTTCGCGATTACAATACTTGCCTCTTATATATTAAGGTCGGGCAAGTAATAAAAAATAAGAAAACGGTAAAACAAACAAACAATGTTTTAGATAAAATAGATATGTAAACTGTTAATTTCAGTTGTATCCAACTTTTTTACAAATTGGGGCCATATTTGATGCTAGATGTATTTCATGGGCCGGATTGAGTTGAATCAGTGGCCAGATATACAAGAATCCCTTAGGGACTGGGGATAGAAATTCAGAAAATAGCTTGCTGACGCGGGGAAGAGAAAATTCAGAAAATCTCTTCGAAACGAGCTTACTTACGGACGAGGGGTAGATATTCAGAAATCTCTTGAAGTCGGAGGTGGGGAGAGCACACATATTGTGCGAACCGTTTAAAAAATGGTTTCGAACCGAATCCGGAACACTTGTTGACTTAAACACTTTGTCCGTAAACGGCTATCAATTTTTTATGAATTGCAGTAGGGGGAACATATTTTGCTCATAAGAACAAATAGCTCTTCGGATTTCTATACATTACTACGTCTCAAGTTCCGTCGCTGTTTTAAATGGAGGTAATCAGCCAAGTGCGCATGTCAGGAACTGTTGTAGTCACCAAATCATTATTAGAGAATAGAGGCCTGTGTGCCGCCCACCGACATATACATTTCCATGATAGTTATTTCGTTGAATTTTATTTATTGATTATCTCTCGTATTTGATAATCGATATTTTAACTTTTCTATAACTGTGTATTATTATATCTTTTGTTTAGTAATTGTGTAATTTTAGTTTAGTAATTTAAGTGGACTACAGTTTGGACTTTTGTACTTAAATAAAAATCGTGGGTTTTACGTAGTCAGCGTAGTTCTCCTTCTGTACTGTGCTGCACTCCATTTTCGGCTTTGCAGTATCAGCTCTCATACTGGCACATTTTTAGATTCCTCGGAAACCGTTCTGTACGATTTTGATCGTTTGATCGATTTATGCCTGTACTTTTGACTCATATATCTTAACATTATGGTTTTGAAGCACAAGTTTTCGCACAAATGCAGTCATAACTTCCACAATTCTTGTCCGATTAGACTGAAATTATATGTTTAGATAGTTCTCGTCAAAACGAACAAGTTAATTTCACGATGGCTCACGCAT
Organism: Liopterus haemorrhoidalis; assembly: GCA_963971575.1. Taxonomy (NCBI): domain Eukaryota; kingdom Metazoa; phylum Arthropoda; class Insecta; order Coleoptera; family Dytiscidae; genus Liopterus; species Liopterus haemorrhoidalis. The sequence goes on from OZ020611.1 coordinate 127,758,944, forward strand.
TCGCACGCTATGGCCCTCTGAAGTTGACTGAGCGTGCTAATTCGTGCCGCTTACGTAACCCTCTTGCGCGAAGGAGGACGGGCGCCTCTGATGCTCTCTAAACAAATCTTACATCTATGCTTAATCCATTGACACTATTAACTTCCAGCTGCGTCGTATACTTTCTGAGATAAAAGCGTTTAAAGTCTGACCTACTTTCGTGACAGTCAGTTTTTTAAATATGCAGCACATATCCTGGACCGATTTTGAAGACATATTCACGTCAAAATATACTTTTCAAATTAATGTTGAAATAAATGAGTAGTTAATGAAATGTTTATATAAAAGAGGATTTTTTATTATGTTTGTGTAACTAAGTTGATGAATCTTAATCTATTTTGTTCTTGGTCCAATATTTGTCAATCCATTTACCTAGCGAGACAAATTGTAATTTGACACCATCTGAAATTTCTCAAATAAAGGAAAATTGTGTTTGTTTCTTTGTTTTGTTGTTGATATACTCGTATGTACATGCTTGTTGATATATCCCTGGTAAATTTGATATGATATATGGAATAACTCGTGTCAAGGCTAGAGAAGAAGCGACAGTATTGTCATTCGAATTTGAAATAATTTTATTAGAACCTAACCTAACCAAAACTATAATTCAAAAAATTGCGAGAAAATGTCAACCCATCCAACGAAGATTGTCGTAACTCTATACTTTAATTCTTTGAATCATGTAAGATAAATATTAGAATACCGAGCAATCTTTCCGTGAAAAAAAAAAACATCTCACAAAACTGTACGTAATGCTACCAAAATTATAGTTTTGTGTGGTAAGATTTTTTCACAAAACGATTACACGATATTCTAATATTTAACTTATATAATTCAGGAAATGAAAATATTGAGTTGATAATGATAATGACATGTTGAATTTACGATAATCTTAGTTAAGTGGAGCGATTTGTACGTCTAACCCAGTGTTTCACAACCTTTTCAAAACTTTTTGCAAGCAAATGCCCCTTGCCAGTTAAATGAATATTTATATCCCTGCCTCATATTTTATTAAAACATAATAAACAGTATTTTATTTCGCAAAAGAAATTGAAATATTAATTAATGAGCACAAAATTATATATATTTTTATTATAGTATAGTATAACCCGGCATTTGATGCATTTGCAAAAACGTCTTAGACGAATTCTTTCTGATTCAGCGTAGGTAGTATAGGTGTTTAGTTTTGATCTTAATCCTCAACAATCGTAAATAATCAATAATCATACCATCAACGTAGTGACCTCTGATATTTTAAGCCAGCGTTTCCCAACCTTCTTTCATGGCGGACCGAAGTTTAGAAACTAATGTGTATCGCAAAAGTTTTATATTCTTTATTGCACTGATTACAAACACAAAAAACAACAAATAAAATATCACATATAGGCTATTTTAAAAGTTTTTGAAATCAAGTAATTTTTATCTATTAATTCGGACTTTTGGTCATTTTGTTTAAGCTTTCTAAATCATACTTACATTGCAAATTCTAGATTAAATTGATTGTTATTATAAAATGTCCTTTTCATTGCATTTTAATTTTTTGTCATTCTTAATAAAAAAATCCGATTTATTTATTTTATCTTTAAATACATAAAAATGTGTAACATTTTTAATAAATGTCATTCGTTTCCATGGTTTCACTGTTGGAATTTTAAATTTTGACTTACCAAACGTGAAACATGAAATAACCCAAACAAGGTGCTTTCTCGTAACAACCTAAAAGAACGAAATTCCCATTTAGTTCCGCCTAAACGTTTGAAATAGCCTGTATAATTAGTGAAAAAAGAAACAAATTATTACTTAAGCAATTAACAAATTATGGACCGAGATTTTCATCTCAAAGTTAAGTGGGTTATAACTTATTAGGCGAATAGTTCCATAGTAAAAAAAAATCTCGCAGACCGGCAAAAAAATCTCACGGACCGATGGTTGGGAAACACTTTTAAGCTATAACCGTTTTGATAAATCATATATACAATAAGTTTCAGCTAAGTGGTTATCTTGTTATAGATACAGGTTCGGTTAAATAGACATAGTTCCATTATTTTTAATAAGAAATATTAAGCGAATGTCAAAAACTATTTTATTAGTGCGGGTTACTTTGAAAATAAACATTTTTTTAAACAGAACACAATGGGCGCGTTCAGCGCCCTGAACAGTTTAGTACGTTCACTACGTTTACCTTCTGAACGTTACCGTTGACAGACAACAGTTTACTAAACATCTCAACGTAAAAATTTTACGTTTAGTTATGTTGACTTGTATACCTAACCTAAAGTTTTAGCGGAAAATTTATACAAGATACAAGTTAAATAGCACTGGAGCTAACAAATTGATTAATTCTGCTACTTGGCAGTCTAAAATGGTTTGTATCTATTAGAAATTGATCTCTAAATATGTTTTAAGGTTATGTACTCAAAATGTCAAACACTCGCGTGGAAACTAACCGGTAACCGTTCAGACATTCACCAAATTGTTTAATCAACGTACGTTTACGTTGAGATGTGGTTTAGACTCAACGGTTTAGGCGCTGAACGCGCCCTATATGTTTGTGGATATTTTGAAACAGTAACTTATTCTGTACACAAAAGTCTATTCAGTATTACACCAAAATCATAATTGAAGGAGTTATTATCTTAATGGTTATGGAAACAAATCACTCTAATTGATTTGAATTTTTGTTTTCTTTGAAAACCAAACTGTTTCTGTCAGTTATAACAGTTTTGTCCCTTAAGTTCCCTAGATATTTAAGAATAATTATAAAATCTGCTTAGGTGTTTTGAAACTAATTAAAAATTTAGATTTGTTGAACAAAGTATATATAACTTTGCAAATACAACATATGAGGTACAACTCGTATGTAGTTTGTTTTAACTGTTGCAAACTAAAATAACTCCATTAGTTGATAGTTCTGGATTTGAATCCCGGTTGTAGCATGTATGAAGTTTTTGAAATTTAGAAGTAAACTAATAAAATATATGCATGTACTAATTTATATCAGGTCGTCAAGGATAAAATTTGTAGAAAAAGGTAAAGCTGGTTGATAACTTACAAATATAAGGAATTATTTTATTCATCAAAGTATGCACCCATATTGTCTATACACTTTTGCCATTTAAGCGGCAGGTTGTTCAGGCCGGTGGTATAAAACCCTGGCGGACGAAAGTCAATAAATACCTGGAAGGCCAGTTTTTCAGCATTGTCGGAATTAAACTGTTTTCATATTAAAAAGTTGTCCAAATTGCGGAAGAAGTGGTAGTCGGTAGGGGCTAGGTCTGGGGAGTATGGAGGATGATTAAGAAGTTCCAACTCCAATTCCTGTAGTTTTGCCACAGTCATGTGTAGTGTGTGGTCTAGCGTTATCATGCAATAAGATAGGAGTCGGTCTGTTGATCAATCTAGACTGTTTTTCTTTAAGTTTTTACATCATTTTGTCCAGTTGGTTGCAGTATATTTCTGCTGTGATCGGATGAGCCAGGTTTTTTTTTTTTTTGTTTTGTTTTTAAGTTACCTGTACGAAATTTGGCGAACCAATTTGATATTGTCTGTTGCGTAGTAACACTAGAGCCAAATATACTATTAACGTTTCGCGCGGTCTGCGATGCCGTAGTTCCACTTGAGAACTAATACTTCATAATAGTGCGAATTTCCGACCGTTCCATTTTCAACAAAATTAATTTTAAAAAAAGTTTTTGATTTTTTTTAGAGCATACAATGATTTCTTCAAACAGGCGAGATATGTAACTTTCCAACAAAAAAAAAAAAAAAAAGAAAAACAACAACGGTAAAATATTAAGCAAATGTCAAATAATAAGCTGTTAAAGTTGGCAATATTATTAACTACGTCCTTGACGACTTGATATATAACTTTCCACTACTAAATAAATGTAGAGGTTTTTTTTTACAGTATCGTTATAAGTAAAATAGGTTGATTGGGGAAAGAACCTGTGGCTTACTTTCCAAGAAATTTATCATAAACTAAATTATTAACCTGCCACCTTTCTTGCGAAAATTCTTTTTGCGAGTTTTCCACAAAATTGCTTACAGCTGCCAAAGTGTCAATTTTAATAGCAGCGAACCATTCAATAGAAATCACTACACCATTAACTTCTTTACGAAACTTTTTATCAAGTTGAACTTTCTGAAAATGAATCTTGTAAAGTTACAGCCGTTAAAGAAGCCACGAGTATTGAACAAACCATAAATATAACTACATATCACAACTTCCACGCGTATTTCACACTAACATAAATATTTTTAAATTCAAGTTGAACTTTTACATTGATCATTTCACGTAAAAATAAACGATTTACTTAGATATTGAATGAAGTAGTAAACATGCTATGTAATAGACATTTAAAATAGTATACATATGTTAAGAAATATTTTAAAAAATTGTATAATATAATATAATATAAAAACGCATTTTGTCTCTAGAGCCCAGAGTTTAGAAAGAGGGCTAGAAAATAAAATTGAATTCTGGGTGCTTGACGCATCAACACTATTACAAGAAATTACACAAATAATTTTCATGGTAATGGTAAACTTCTTATTATTTTTTATTTTGGGATTTTACAATTATATATACATATATACATATATACATATATACATATATACATATATACATATATACATATACATATACATATACATGCATACATACATACATACATACATACATACATACATACATACATACATACATACATACATACATACATACATACATACATACATACATACATACATACATACATACATACATACATACATACATACATACATACATACATACATACATACATACATACATACATACATACATACATACATACATACATACATACATACATACATACATACATACATACATACATACATACATACATACATACATACATACATACATACATACATACATACATACATACATACATACATACATACATACATACATACATACATACATACATACATACATACATACATACATACATACATACATACATACATACATACATACATACATACATACATACATACATACATACATACATACATACATACATACATACATACATACATACATACATACATACATACATACATACATACATACATACATACATACATACATACATACATACATACATACATACATACATACATACATACATACATACATACATACATACATACATACATACATACATACATACATACATACATACATACATACATACATACATACATACATACATACATACATACATACATACATACATACATACATACATACATACATACATACATACATACATACATACATACATACATACATACATACATACATACATACATACATACATACATACATACATACATACATACATACATACATACATACATACATACATACATACATACATACATACATACATACATACATACATACATACATACATACATACATACATACATACATACATACATACATACATACATACATACATACATACATACATACCTACATACATACATACATACATACATACATATATATATATATATATATATATATATATATATATATATATATATATATATATATAATTACAAAATTCAAAAATCCCATTACCAGCTTCACTGACTGGGCTGAAATTCAAGGTAGTACCAGTGCCGCGCAAGTTACAGTAATGAAACAAAATCAACCTATCCAATCGTACAAACGTTTTCACTGTTGAAGCATTTGCTGTTTTACATTCTACAAAATACATAAGACACTATCAAGGCCAAAAATTCATAATACAGACAGATTCTCTCAGAACAATCACAAGCATGCAGCAAACATTAAACAGAAACACCATAATCCAAAATATCCAGGACAAACTACACGACTCCATAATTCCATAATACATGGGAAAGAAGTTTACATCTTATGGGTTCCTTCACACCAAAACATGCCAAGAAATAAGAGAGCAGACATAGCGGCAAAAGAAGCTATAAATAAAAAAATCGACTCTTATCCACCTCAAACATATGACACAAAAAGCCACATCAAAAACAAAATAAAAGAAACATGGGACAAAACTCGCATCGACATACATAGAAGTAACTCCCAAAGCAACACTACTGGAAAATAAGTATTAACTAGAATAGGAATCGGACAAACTCTTATTAACACTCAAACACCTATTTCAACGAGAAGCACCTCTAAACTGTCAGGATTGCAACACTAGACTGACAGTAAAGCCTGGTTTATAATAGATATCTTATGGATACATAAGCATAAAAATTACACTACTCTCTTCGTTAAGTTTTAAAGGGTCAAATCCATTGTTCAAGGCATATACGTTTATGCTATGGAGTTATTATAAACCAGGCTTAAGACATATTATTACAGAATACCCCCAATACCACATAGAAAAAAGTATGAACCAACTTTCAGCAGACCCAGATGAAATGTTATCAAAGAAAAACGAAATAAACATCAACAAATTCCTAAGAGAAATCAACCTACGTGACAAAATTCAACATTATACATATACCACATCGTAATATATACCCTTGTAATCAGGCCCGACAAGAGGGGGGTAGCCGGGAAAAATTCCCGGGGCCTCCGGGTGTTTGGTGTTTGGGACCCTGGATGCATGGGCAGAGCCCTAGGAACTGCCTGGCATCGGGGCAAGTGCCAGGGGCGCGTGGTCGTCACTCACTTGTATTTTGGAAGTGAGGACCTTTTTTTTCTCATCACTTGTATTTTTGGAAGTGAGAACTTTTTTTAATAAAAATTCCCAGGTATAGAATTGATCATGACCCGGGGCCCCAGAAGTTCTCTCGGCGGCCCTGCTTGTAATGTAACACAAACTATTGTAAAACCAAAAGTAGCTAAACAAATAAGTACAAAAATGTATAATTATGTATAATATAAACTAATGTCCTGATGTGCTAATAATCCTGCTATTGGAGCACCCCTAAATAAACCAATTTGAAGATTAAGAAATTCCTGTACCAGGTACTAATCATTTCTGGTCTTTTTATTTGGCTCCAACTTTTCCCTTATTCATTTCTCGTTTCTATGGTGTGTCGTCATGTCTGATTTCTTTTGCCTTTTGGATTCCAATTCCATGCTCCTTTGCCTAGTGCTGGTCTGATGATTTGACCAGTGAATTTTTATTTTCACTCTTTAGCCATTACCATACGCTATGATTGTCTTGTGTCACTTACGCTACAAATGTGATAAATGTAAGCTCTGTAATAATTTTCATTCCATTGTTGGGTTCCCGTAGAACTTAAACGGTATAATTATTGCATTGCTCTTTACTTGTTCAACTCTCCTTACTAAAGTTCAGTTTCAGAAGTCTGTTCAATGACAAATGAAATAATTAACAATTAACTTATTTATATATTTCTTTCTCACTCATGCTTGCAAGACCTGTGCAAGACAAACATTTATAAATAAGTTGGTTGTTGATTCGTTTGTTTTTCATTGAACAGACTTCTTTTAAAAACTGAATTGTATATCTAACGCATGCTGAAAAGTATTGCACATTAATGTAAACCAGAATATTACCTCTGAAGTTCCGGAAGATAATTGGATTTTTTGTATTTTTCAAAATATTTATACTAATGTATTGTAACATAACATTTAAGCACAAATATTTAAAATTACTTCCTTATCTTGACTAGGATAATAACCAAAATTATGTAGACGTATCGATATTCCCTCTACTCCACATTGGTCAGCTATTTTACTACCTTAGCACATTTTAAGTAAACAGAGAGCTCGCTAATTTACGTAACGAAGGTCTCGGATATGTAACGTAATCATAATTTTAGATTAAGTTTACAGATTACGTTACCCCCACGCTACGTTAGTCGTCATGAATTAAGATATAAGTGCACAGAACTTTAAATGAGCGTCACAATGATTCATCTTGTCTAGACTTGTGTTCTTACGTATTTCTAAAACGTCAGATCGCAACAAACCACTACAATTTAGACCGTAGGTTTTATTACCGAGAAACAAAGTCTGCCTGAGTGTATATTATGTTTTTTAGTTTCATTATAGTATAGTTAAAAATGTAGGAATGAAAACTTTCTACGCTACTGATCTACATTCAGTTTCTAAACTACTGACTGTAAGTTTTGCGACTTGTCCTTATTGGATCTAAGTTCTTTCCATTTTCTCTCAATCGGTGCCAAAGTGAAATGCAAAGATGATTGACAGAATTTTACAGATTAATTAAATCACTGATAAGCGAAAGTTTAATTTAACAAACCTACATTTTAGTAATTAATACAGAAATATTTAATATGATCAATTGTTTTAGAATTGGATAAGGTAGATAAATTTCTGGAGATATATATTAGAAATTTGTTCTCGAAACAGGCAGTGAAATGGCGAATTTTAATTAGATAATCATATTTAAAAATTAATTTGTCTATTAAAAAATTGAGATTTCTGTTACATATTTTTTATGGAGCAAAGGAAACCGGAACATGCAAATTTATGAATTAATTTCTGAATAAATTCCGCCTTATTTATAAATCAGCAACACTAATTTAATGGAATTTTTTTGCTGCTATACATTATTTGTTTACGAAGTAGAATTGATGATATACATCCCTATGTAAAGGGTAAAGGTGCCTATTTTGGGGATGTTTCCTAATTTGGGAAGGTAGTTTTTCTCGTTTAAGAAGTGCTACCCGCTATCGGCTTCCCGCGAACCGCATAGGGATGTTTATTACGTTGTATTCCATGATATGTAATAATTTTAGTCTGTTGCTGTTGGTTTATAATATGATTGTTTTCAAACATCCTTTGAACTGTACTCAAGGTCTAGTATCACACAAGAACTGCGAGGTAGACGATTACAGTGGCTAGGGCACGTGATGCGGATGAGGGAGGACAGAATGGTTAGGAGCATATGGGAGGGAAGTTTAAATACCTGGTTACTAGTGGGAAGACCTCGCAAGAGACGGAGAGATCACCTAACCGAAGATCTAACAAGTATTGGTATACATGACACATGGAAAGACTTTACAATTGACAGATCAAAATGGTGGATTTTTCTGAGTAAGGCCAAAAGACAACACGACTGATAGTGCCCAAAGAAGATGAACATTTGCACGAAAAAACAAAATAATAAAGAAAATAAATAAATTGAAGTTTAATTAATTGCTATGAGTCAATCTTGGACAATTTGTAAGCGGCAAAAATATGATCCAGGAGATTTGGTGAACAGGGAACAGAATATCGCTGCCCAATTCTTGAAGAAGAAGAGGTAAAACAAAGCCTCTGAACGCTTGAAGAGCGGGGGCAAAATATTTTCCCGAGCAAGGTAGTGTGATAATCGGTCTCAGATTTCAAGCCTAAAGTTGGTTTTACACAGTTCAATTTATTGTTCAATAAATTGATCAATTTTCTTGTCAATTAATTGTCAACCTTGAAAATAGAAGGAACACTTTACACACATCAATTTATGTATAATTTTTTTTTTAAACTTTTACATTACCAACTGTTAAACATGTTGACATACCGTATATTACGGCGTATAACGCGCACCTTAAATCTGAATAGATTTATTTTAATTTTTGCATGTATTCCTCGTATACCGCGCACCCTTATAATCTGATTTTTTGTGGATAGACGATGACGAAACTAATGACGGAAGTACATCTGAATTTGATGACAAACCTGATAATATTAGCGAAGACGAATTTGATGAACTTTTTATGTCATAATAAAGATTATTTAAATTAATAATTAAGGTAATTTTTTTGTTATGTATATAAATAATATAAATAAATATGTATAAATTTAGATAGTTTAGTTGATTAGTATTTATATTATGTATTCATTATATAACAGGAATCTTATTTATACCCTATTTACACTATTACCATTCTAATCTTCGAACGGGTAAGTTTTACCCGGCGTATAACGCCCACCCAACATATATGACAAAACTTTCAATGTTAAAAGTGCGCGTTATACGCCGGAATATACGGTATTTATCAAAATAAAAATATTGAAAAAATCTTCACAAAATTTCAAGCTTTGAAGAAAAACAAAATAAATAACTTAATTGCCCTATCCACTATAACAAGTCTTCTTTACTTTACCTGCATTTATCAAAACTTCTTCCCTCTCCTATCTCTATTAAAACTATCCTAACCAACCCCTCCCCAGAAGTTTGCAAGAAAATTATTGGTTTCCTCAAGGAAACCAATTTAAATTTATAAATGAATAAAAGCTATGCACTGGCGGAATGGTGACCTCACCGAAGCCAACAAATCGGAAGAAGAAGAAGAAGAAAATAAATAACCTAGGTGATGGTGAATTAGAACGTTTGCAGTTCTGTCACATTTGAAAATGCTACAACTAAACAATTGGCAATATCTTAACAAATAGAAATATGTATACCTAGAATTCCCTAAAAAATGTATGAAACATAGAACTTGTTCTATTTTCAAAATAAATTGAATCGTGTAAAACCCACTTAATGCAAAACTACTCGTTCTCTATTCGAATTTTTCTTTTCATTATATTTTTGTTTTTCCTTTTTTTTATACAACGGACCCACAAAACGGATTGGAGACTCCTAAAATAGACGGGGCACGGTTGCCTTGCACCCGCCTCAACCCCTCATGTAATAATAATAATCATATCTCTGCTGGCACAAATAATCTTCAGTACCAAGGCACAAGTAATAAAGTTTGCAAATATTTAAACATTAAGAACTTCTTCATATTTTGTCAATTATTCAACCAATCAGAGTCACCCAATTTAGTAATTTAAGATTAAAATTTAACGTTTATTGAGGTATTCATAATTATTTGATAGTTACGCTAAATTACTATTTCAAATGTAATCAAAACTTTCCTGAAATATATAATATTAAACACAACTGCTACATACAATAAAATATTACTCTATAATTCGCCATTGCTATGTATCATGAAAACAACTCAATCATGTTAATGCACTTTATATTTTCCGTCACAGAAAGTAATTTCTAATAAAGATATTCAAAACAAAAAGCTGAAGCGATGTTATAAAACATGAACAAACAGCTTCCTGATACCGAGTGAATATTTACCGCAGTAAAAACGGAGCTATTTATAACATGGTCGTGCAATTACAGGGCCTTAATGATGGTGGTTAGTGGTGGTCTACGCCACTGGCTGCTTGTATTGCAATCTACTTGTAGAACCGAGTAATAGGTAGACAGTGGCGTGTAATGGGTCAAGTCATGTAATTGTGGAGTTTATACATAACATATGTTGTTCAGACCAGCTACTTACGATACATTATGTTGGTGGGAAAATAACTGGTTTTTTTGACTTGCAATTTAAAACATATTTGATGTAAACTGTAATTTTATTGCAGTCGGAAAAATTCAAAGGATGACTGAGTAGCATATTCATATTAAATTTATAACGTTAGATATGCCAACGATATAGTTATCTTTGCGTATAAGGATTTCTAAAATCTTACTTGCGCAATAAATAAAGTCAGCAACAAATATGACCAAATAATAAGTCCTGCAGAGACCGGATAAACCTCAAGAACTGCTGAACATAAGAAACGAAAATTAGACGCCATACAATGAGAGGCAAGAATTATGAGCTTCAATAATTACTGAGGAAAAAAACAAAATTCTAATTAAAAGAATCGTCAGTCATGGAAAAAATTGAAGAATCTCCGAGTATGTTTCGAGTTCACATGTATAGATTTATTTCGAGCTGTTAAATCAGAAGTCAAAAAACTATCATGATTGATAACTCTAAGGGAAAAAATCAAGAATTTATTATTCACTTCACTTTTGTACGGGCAAACCAGATCTGGTTGTTTTGGTTACTTTTACAGAGTATTTAACATTAAATGTAATTTTAAAAAATTACTTACACTGTAAAACAGATTTAGAATTTGTTGGTTATGATCAATAAAATATCATATTTCAATATGATATATGTCAAATGGTTGACATACAATTTCGAAGATGCAAACTACTGAAATCAAAATTTTCTATTAGTTTGTTTTTACAAAAGTGAAGACAGTATACTTTTTTGAGTATACATTTCTACAAAACTATTATTTGCCAAACTTACATTTCTAACCATTAGCGCTGACAGAAATTTAGCAAGAGAGTAACGAAAAATAGGCGTTTGTAAATAAAATAGAGCATCAGAATCTTATTGCATTACTAACGATTAGAAAATTACGGTCCTATGAATTAAATTTATACTTATACGGTTACTTTTACATTTACGTACAGTGCTACTCGTGTTTTAGCCATGTTGACTCAATTTTATAAAAAACGCTCGGACAATTCGATTTTGTTTTCGAGGGAAACACTTAAATTCAATTTTCTACTTTGCGTCACCAAACCTCGAAACTAGTGTGACATTTACTCTAAGAATTTCAATCGGCAAATGAGGTCAAGTGACATCATTTTAAATCCCGTTAAATTTTGATTTCAGCGGTATTTTATTTTTTTCAATTGGAGCCATTGTTTTCTGAGAAGTTCAAATCCGAGTTCTGTCCGAGCGATTTTTTATAAAATTTAGTTAAAATGGCAAAAACTTTTCGATGGGCCAAAGCATATTAGTACCGTAGGGTGCACGGGTAGGCTGCTGATTGTAACAACCGTTAAAAAGTCAAGCTTCAATATTTCTGACACAATACAACGGCATAGATACAGACTATTACAATTATATATACACGGGGAGGTAGAAGGCAAAGACAACTTGGAAGAAGAGAAATATCTTTCTGAAAAATTTCCGTGTCTAATAAGGGGCAAAAACCATTTCCCTGTTCCGTGCAGCTTTATTCAAGGTCAAGATAACCCTAATGATAATAAGCATCCTGCAGAATTGCAGCACAAGAAAAAGAATAATTCTGTCAATCTTTGTATTGTTCTTTTAGTTGATATTGAACGTAGCTATACATTCTAGACACACATTTCAACAGATTTTTTTAAACATAAATCAAGTAATAAGATTTATTTTTATTAAAAGTGTGTGCAGTGCAAATCCAACTGTTGGATAAACCGTTGAAAGTCATTTCATACATTTTTCAAACTGTCTGTGATTCAAATTACATACTCAAATATTGCAGACGGTACTGTCATTTGTCATGATTATCCTCCACAAATACTATAATGCAAGTGCATGGGAGATGTTTTCTTCGTACTTTTCATTAACTTTTGAAATTATCCGTTAAAATTCTAATGTACTTTTTTCTTTAACGGAAACTTATGTCTAGAAAGGAAATAAGAAATCCGTTAAAAGGGAAATATAATACCAGTTAACAGATAATCGATAGTATAAATGTATTTTCCTAAACATCGTTTACATTACACGTCACAGTTAATTCACTTGTTTTTTTTTTTTTTTTTTTATTAAACCTCATCAAAAAACAATGGAGTTGACAAGTTGAATATTGGATCAGTTTTATTTGGTTTTAGTGTGATTGCTATTATAATTATATTGGAACTTTTAGTGAGGTAAAATGCGCGAGGGTTTCTTTTGTTAATTTAGTATTACTATACAAGGCGAAGAGGAAAGTATTAGACCGCGTGGTCAATATCTAAAAAGATGAGGCCACCTGAAGGGAGCAACAGCGCAGATAGAGAACGCTTGTATTCTCTCTCTCTCCCTTTAATCACATTATCTTCCAGAACACTTTGGTGGTATAGTGTTTAGACGATAGTTTTATTTTCAAAGCTCACGCGTCGTGATATAGAGCCTAGAGCAGGTCTCTGACTCAACCGTCTATCTTCTTTCGGTATTAAGTATCGTAAAAATATTTGCTTAATCCTCGTTCTCAGTCTATTTGTGATGTTCAGTTTTTCCAAAACTAAGACATTTGTATTGATTGCCGTCCCTATCTACCTATAATATTTTCAAAGTTCTGTGGTAAATAGTACTTGCTATTGTAATAATCAATCAAATCATACCAGTGCATAGAGTATGACCAATTATGCATAGATTATGTCATAATTGGTCATGCTCTATGCAAAGAAAATACGAATTGGGAGAAGTATTAAAATTTTGTTATTCTATTTCAAATTTATTTTTTCAAATGAGATTTGTGAGAACACAGATGCTAGTAACTCTAAATTAGTGATATAAACTAAACATTGGCAGCCAAGTTAAAATGACAATATGATATAAATAAAACCATATTTAGTAAAGAAATATGATTATTTCTTTTAGGGGCTTTTAGTGGAACGCAAATGTCATTCATTTTGTTACTTCAAAAGCCATTACAAAGAGGTTGAAAGTAGAAACATGTAAATAGCTGGTAACGTAATGTATCCATTTTAAAGTGTTTTGTTGTAGTAAGATTGAGTGGTCGGATGTCACGCCACTGATGGCTAGATACCGGACCTCACATTTCAAAGGAAGCCGATGAAGTTTTGCTGTTTTTTTTCATCGCGAATAAATAGACAAAAGAGGAACTGGAGTGAGTGATTAGACCGGTAATGAAAAGTACAAGAACTAATTGTAAAATAATTTACTCTTCAACTTTATCAGAATGTTATAGAAAAGGTTTTCAGCTTCAGAATAAGGAACTACTTTGTCGATATTTTAATTAAAATTGAACAAAAAGTTTATTGAAACACCAGACTGATTTATTGGGTGATGTAATTTATTAGCACGCGTTAATATGCGCTTATGAAAATATTATTAACGCTTGATAAGGAAATATGGTTTATTTTAATTAACGCTACGTTATTTTTGACACATTTACTACATATCATATGTTTATGCACTTAAGAATTTTTACCGCGTTTTATTTTTTATTTTTTATTATTTATTTTTTATTTACCTATCAAAAGCGTTGCCGTTACTTCCTTGTTAATACAGTTGCGAACGGGGGCACAGGGACGTGAAATCCCGGACACCGCACAAACTTGCAGTCAGCTAAGGGGCCGACTCAGCCTCAAGTGTTTCATGCTTAAAAAAAATAGTACCTATTTATTCAGGGTTCAGATGTCATTATATGAAACGTCAAGTTTCATATAATGCCGGAAGTTTAGAAACAAAAAGATTCCAATTCTTTCAACGACATGTACGAAACCACATGGAAAGAAAAATTTACAAACTACATACATTATTCAAAAATGTTTTAATGGGGTTTCAAATAAACGCTCTTGATGCGTAAATTAACGATTACAATTTGACATTTATTTATTTATTTATTTTACTTAGAGCACAAACAGGACGAACCCAAAATAGTGCTCTTAGATATTACAAAAATAAAATATATATACGGAGTGATTATTTAATGGCGAGACGACGTCACTGGAAGTTTTAATAATTTGCCGTTTCATACACATCGTAGTAGGCGATTATGCGCGCATGCGCATAATCTTTTTTTCTTCATAATAAAATTTTCTTCAAGGTTATTATAGTCATAGTATTCTGCTAGGAGGCACGTAAAATTCGGTGATGTCGTCTCGCCATTAAATAATCACTCTGTATATACATATAAATTTACAGATAGTATGAAAATAGTTAAATATTTAAGTATTTATAAATCAGAAATTTTTTAAGAAAGAATATTACTCATGAGATTTTAGCTGTAAAACCATTTTACAATGTTTTTTAAATTGTTGATGTTTATAACAAAAAATGTCATGTTTATAACATAAAAGGTTGTTTGAAATTTATTGAAAAAAATACCACATGAAAACATTTTGTTGTATTTTAAAGATTATTTTATTTTTAAAATGACAAATTACAAATATTA
Source organism: Liopterus haemorrhoidalis (assembly GCA_963971575.1). NCBI lineage: Eukaryota > Metazoa > Arthropoda > Insecta > Coleoptera > Dytiscidae > Liopterus > Liopterus haemorrhoidalis. The sequence continues at coordinate 127,774,752 of OZ020611.1, forward strand.
TATATATATATATATATATATATATATATATATATCTCAGAGGCAAAAACAGGAAATACAATATATGTATATATAGGTACGACAGAATTTCCAAATTACAGTAATATCTTTGAGGTTAATCCTTTTATTGAGGAGTTGTATAAGTCGGCAATTTCATTGAGAATATTGGTTTTGATTATATGTTTGTTGACTTTTTGGGCTTCTAATAGATTTAAGGCCCATTCAGACTTCCAAATTAAGCTTTATCGATTTTAATTTTTTTAGTTTTAAATTATTTAACCCATATGTTGGAAAACTATAGAAGCGTTCTGTGTAACAAATAAGTGTGCGGTTTTAATGTACGATTTTAATATTTTTTAGTTTCACGATTTTATGTATATCGCATATATTTTACTTCAAACTACTAATTTGGACCAATCACAAGCTTGGAAGAAAACTTTAATTTTGACAGCTATGTTTTGAATATTTTGTGATTATAGAGAGTATGTGCGGAATTGTTGCTGTTTCAACTTTGGCTATAATTTTAAAAACTACAAATGGACTTAGACAATGACTGTGGAGAGTGTAAACTATTTTTTAAAACCACTGTTCGAATGGTCTCGTGCAAAAAGTGAGGTTATACAGATCTATAACCTCAAGCATTAAGCAGAAATTTATCTAAATTTCTGCTTATGAAGTTTACTTACTTGCCGTTACCTTAATGGACGAAAAATAACTTTAAAAAAAGTTGATTTTAATGCGTCTAGAACATTTAGACCCTTTTTTGGTTTTTACTTACCTACGGAACCCTGAAATGTGAGAGAAAGACACTTCACATTAATTTGTATACACCAAAACGCGCATCATTCGTAGGGGTGCCTTAAAATAACTTTGCGCTTGCGGCTGATGGTAAAATGACACTATAAACAGACCTTTTACCTACTTTACTAGTTTTTGGCTCTCCTCTCTCTAGAAATAAAGCGTACTTGTCTGTTCAAATATATAATACAGACAGAAATAATTAATTTTTATTTTATTATCGTTAATTAAGGTAAAATAAATACATCGAAAAATATAAAAGAACGATATTTAAGCGCCATGTAAATTACTGGAGCTCTAAATCATTCGCCTAATTATATACAGCCATTAGAACAACTATTTCATCACCATTACTTTTTCTTTTACAACATCCTACGTAATTTCAAAAATAAAAGGAAGGACGTGCAATATGATCCAGTGTAAATATTTAGTCAACTGTCTGCCATTCAGTTCATTAACATACAACAGAAAAAGAAGAATAAGAAAAATGCCACCACATAAAAAAAAAGACACATAACATAATAACTACACAGATCTATATAATTTAATGAATGAAACATAAACTTGTTTTCACACAAATTACACTAACCAATGGTATTTGATGTTGTTGTAGAAAAGTCTTTTGTCATTAAATAACGATTCCTCTGATTGGTTGACACGTGTGGTTTACAGTAATAAATTCTTTAACGCATTAACGTTGCAGGATGTGACAGGGTTAAAGCATTAAAAGCGTTATAAGTCACATTTCAAAGGCGTTACAATTGGATCGTTGCCAAAAGTTACTGTGTTGCTCACCTGTCTTTCTCAAATGATGTACTAGTAGGCAGAAAATATCAAATCGGCGAAATTTTAACGTGTTTTGTGATTTATTTGACGTAAAAATAATATTTTATTTAATTTATAAATGTTAAGATTATGATAGTTCAAATATGTTGGGTCATATCATTTGAGACTTTGAAATATTATAGTCTTCAATTTCCGTTGCATATTTTTAGAGAAGATTTGCTAGAAGTTTTAATGAGCTCTTTAATTTCTTAGTATTCATTTAAATTTAGTACAAGGTGTCCATTATTTATATTTGAACATATTTAATTACATTTCGAAATATTTATGTGACAAAATTACTGAAATATGTTTGAGTTTTACTCTTTTTCTTTTATGGATAATATAAATTCATTTGAGGTTTGGACACTTTAAGCACTCGCCACCAAGCACTATTTTGTGGTAGTGCTCTCCAGTTCTAAACCTGTACAGGGGAGCCGCGACTGACGTATGTACATATGTGGGATTGAAACTTCATAGGAAAATCGAAAAATACGCTCCAACACAAGTCGAAACCCTTCTGTACTTAGATAGTTCGCAACTCATTCTAAGATGTTAAAGAAAGTTTATGTTTTTATCATGTTAATTGCTGGTTTTTACAATTTCTGGGTAGCTTATTTATTAGATTGAAGACAAGTTCCTTCTTGCACACAAATTCTAACTTGCATTCTGAGCTTTATCTAAATTGAACTTCGAAAAACATATATTCCGGAACAAAATATAACGTAAGCTATTTGTCGACTTGCTGAAATTTATTCGATAACCTGTAGCGCTTCCTCTAATTGTGGTACATTCAGGAACTAATGTGATGAAGGATTTGTTTAACACCGTTCAATGCTTGAATTGATGCACTTTACCAGTCTCGTTTTTTGACTATTTGTTTCATGTTACTTTGTCTATTTCTGATTCACTTTCCTCAATCAAGTTAAAAGAAATAAAGGAAAACAAAATTTGTTAATCAAGTATTGACTTGTTTTGTACTGCTTAAATGATTTTTAAATAACAGTATGAAATAATTATAAAAAAAGTCGTGCTGCTATACCACCACTATCTTTTATATTGTTTGTAGATAAAATATACTTTACAATAATTTTTACTGGAAAAAAATTTAGATATTGATTTGTGAATGCTCCAAATGTAATTTTGAATTGCTAATTTTGTCTAGACGTAACTTTCTTCAACTGCAGCATATGTATCATGCAGTGTATGCTTAGATGTGTAAGTAAAATATATTCAGAAAAAAAGAGTGTTATAATGTAGGTGTTACAACAAATTATACTCAGTGAAGTATGGTTTCATTTCACTAATGTGCAAAATTGTGTTACTTTCAGTTACAGAATATCACAACACAGGCAGACTTTACAATTATGTTTATTTTATGTTGTGTTTATCAAACCGTGATATGTTCTCTAATTAGATTTTCATAAAATATAATTTATTAACCTCCGTAAACATTAACAAAATTAGAAGCAAGGTAAAATGTAACATTTGCAATTAAGCGACACGTTTTTCGATAGAACGAATTCTTAGAAGTTTTAGCGGAGAGTTCCGAGTAAATTGCTAATCCAAATTATCCAATGTAAACAAAATTGAATTAACTCGATAAAATTTTATTAGAGATTCACTCGCACAAGATTCCATTAAAATCTTGGTTTAAGTGGCTATATACGCACGATAAATTAGCATGGGCACAATCGGTGCGTGCCTAAAAATAGTACAAGGAAAATTTAACAAAATTATATTTTATCGTTAATTTATATATAGTGGGTAGAAATCACGTTCCTACTCGACGTTTAGATGCACAGCGGCAAATTAAGAAAATAGAGAACTAAGGAATGTGAATTACTGAATCTTAATTTCTCCCTGAATGTGTTTTATTGTTTAAGTTCATTTTTGTTGGTGCGACTGATGTGTACTATGCGTTCAGTTACAAGTGGGCATTCATAATGAAGTATATCTAGTCCCAGGGCAACTGAATTAACGCCCATTTAGAAATCCAAATTAAGCTCTAATTTATTATTAAATTAAATTATTGAATTATAGATAGCCAAAGTTAAAAAGGCAACAATTCCGCACATGCCTCTCCATAATCACAAAATATTCAAAACATAGCTGCCAAAATTTACATTTACTTCCAGGCTTGTGATTGGTCCAAATTAGTAGTTTTAACTATTATATGTGCGATATACATACATAAAATCGTTACTTAATTTAAAAATATTAAAACGGAGTACCTTAAATCGCACACTAATTTATTACACAGAACTCTCTATAGTTTTACAAGGCACATAGAAGTTAAACTAGGGGCCTCAGCCCGGCTACCCCGGGCTTCTCCTCTCCCCCTACGTTGACAAAACTCGTCGCTTCGTCGACTCGTTTTAATATGATAAGGCATTTTGCCGCACTTGTCGATTATAAAACTCAGCGCTTCGCGACTCGTATTTTGCCTGTCACGTGGTTATCGAAGTGACGCACCACGGACGCGCCCGCGGAACGTCCACGAAACTTCAGCAAAAATTATTATTATTATTATCATTAGCCTATAACAAACAGGAAGTTCTGAGCAATTTAACGTTGAAATAATTTTTCAAATTGGTGGCACGCCGGTGAGAGTGTCGTGGTACCCCGGTTGAGAAACACTGATATAGCCAATAACACTCGGGAAGTTCTAATCTATACATACAATGTTCAAAGGATTATCTAAATCGGTTAATTAAATTACGTTTGTACTATTTAAATGTAACAATAATATTTTATTTCACTATAAAGAATACATGGATTCTGAATAAAATAGAGAAAAATTAATAAAATTAACTTGAATTAACTTGAAAGTCTGAATAGGCCTTTACGCTAAACTACGATTACAAGCTTTAAGCCTTGTTTATAATAGATATGTAACACAAGCATATCACATGCATAGATATAAGTACAAAGGGAGATACTGTTCTGTACATCTGTTTGTAACAAACAGAACAAAGACAGTTGTGATTTTTATACTATGCATGTGCTATGTATCATTATAAATGAGGCTTTAAACCTCGTTTATATTAGCTACATTGCCATTTCAATTTTTAAATGGCTGTTAAGAAACTTCTGCAAATTGGCTGATGCATCTTATACTATTCAACTTAATTAAATTTACTAAAAATATATCTCCGTCTGGATTTTAATCAGTAATACCATCTGCGTGAACAAAATACTTTTCCGTACCCAGTCACAGTTTGTAAGCTATCGAGAGAAGCGTATTGGAAATACACAATGTTATTTGCCTTGGTATTTAACCCAGAAAAGTTAAGTTAGTTAGATTTTCGGCGCACATCAACGATGACCCTAGAGAACTTAAGAAACTAGAGTTAGTAACTCTTAAGCTATGTTCACAACTCTAAAATTAATAGACTATATGCTATGAGTTGTTTACTGTTGATTGTCACTAGCAAGTAGGTCAAGTTTGTCATATGGTCAACACAAGCGACCGTTCACAGCTCTAAATTTAATAAATTATGCGTTGTCCACTGTCGATTGTTTTCCAAACTAATACTAAGTGTGTTGTTTTAATGAGACTGACATATTAACACACATTAGCTACCTCGCTTTACATAACCTAAAAAATACTTTCGCATAAATTTCAACAAATTTCGTGAAATCGTGAAACGAAAAAGAATTGATGTAGTTGCGGTTATAATTTTGTTATTAAAATAAGTAACAAATCACGATCTCGCTGAAAAGTCACATAAATGCATTTCATGTTCAGATGTCACAACATTCGTTACGCATTCATTTTCATAGCTATGAACGCTATCTTAAACGTTAAAACTGTCTACTAAATTTATCCACAACGTACAGTGCATAGTCAACTAATTTTAAAACTGTGAACGCAGGTTTATATTTAACTAGAAGTTGGAAATATCCAGCCTTGGTGAGTACGAGTACATTGTCTGAGTCTACACGGTGATATTCCAATGAGTTTAAGGAAAGCTTCTCTGTGATATAAGTGTAGCGACTAGTTACGTTGATTATTTAGTGTTATATCATAGTACAATATTTTTTATTTTAAAGAAATGAAAAAAATGGGAATAAAAACCCTCTTATATTATAACACGTAATAAGGGTTGCCGTAGCTCCGTGGTAAGACGGTTGCGTACGGAGCACAGGGACGCTGGTTCGATACCTTCCACCTCCTACGGATTTTTATCTTCCGAAATTGTGTATTCAGCTCTGGGGTCGACTCAGCCTCAAGAATTTAATACTTATAAATGAGTACCTGTTCATTCAGGGTTAATAGGACCGGTCGAAACGTCACACTGACCACGTGGGTTTCATATTTATGACCGGCGATCTAGAAACGGAGAACTTACCTTCTCTGCCCCTTATACGCCTATCTAGACGTTGGGAATCTATTATTTCTATTATTTATTTTATTTTTATTTAATATCATGTTGAACTTTTGTCACCCGTCACCGTTTTTGACCAAAAGCATTGTGCCAGTGAAATATTTTGGAATGAGAAAAAGACCGATTCTAATTTTTTTGGTGATAATAAACTAATAAAGAAAATATTTTTTATTAATTACTATTATGAACTCTACTATATCTATCAAATATCTACTATGCTATACTAATCATTTTTTTTTTTTGTATTTTTAACATTTTCGTTTTGTTGCAGGTAAGAAAAATCCTTCCATTCGACTGATTTTTCAATAAACGTAAGTACATTTTTAAAGTTATATAACAAAATAAAATCGTTTCAAAAGAAATGAATACCTCTAGGGAGCGTATACACTACTATTTCAAACAATTTCCCCCAAACAAAATAAAAACGATAAAAGATTTGATATTTAGTTAAACGATTGAGTTACAGGAAGCGTTTTAGGATATCAATTTTCCTGAAATGAATGGTCTTTATGTCATAAGTTTTTGACTATTTTAATAATGTAGAACTTATGTTTCTTTAGCCAAAACCACCGGGGAATTGTTTTAAAATGCTAAAATGACACGTAGATGTCATAAATCATCGCCCTAGCTCCATAAATATAAAGTTGGAATTAGCTAGCGATGGTTCACGCATTCAGTTTTCTCTGCAAGATTTCTTTCTGCTTTAAAGTTTGCACTGAAAACTGGAGAGAAGCTGACGTGCGATTATTTAACAATGCGTTCACGTGTGATATATGAGCATTTCACATAAAGAACAGTGTTAAAATTTAACAGTAACTATATGTTTTAATGAAATTGATTTCACATTACTTTCTATTGATAGCAGCCGAAATGTACATCTAATATTTTAAATGCAATAATGAGGGAAAGATATTATAATAATACTCGTTATTTATTAACTATATATAACAATATAATGAAAATTGATGTTATAAGGGATTTTTGGTGGTCATACCTACAAAACCCTAAAGCAAACTCAGTGAAAAAATGGCGTCTTTCTCACACGAAAAGCAACCTTACTTTTTTTTACAGTTGTAGAAAAAAAAAGTTATCTTGCTTTACTTAATAATTATGTAATAGATTTGTGTTCAATTTTTAGATAACAGAACTTTTAGGATAGTTTTTTATTTCACAACCCAACTTAACAAAAGTTCTAGTTTTTATTTAATGTAGAATCGATAATATTCAGATGAAAATTTAATAAGAGACATTGCGTCTTAAAAGAAAACTGTTATCATGAAATACATTATAGGTATAACCAAAATAGAATTCAACTCACTTTCCAGGAAATGTTTTATGAAAATTTATTTGTAACCAAGAACATATTTATATCCAATATAATTAAGGTATGTACTGAAACAATAAAACTAACAGAAAATTGAGTTATTTTTAAATACAATGAAAGGATATATAATATTGTAATGGGGTAAAATTTTGATTTATGATTTTGACAGTTTTTAGGGTTTTATAGGTATAACCAAATATCCTTATAACGTCATTCAGATGTGGGTTCGTCTGTTTGTCTGTTCAGTTGAAACTATGGCTAAAGTCCGTTCTACATTATACTTTTTTGCGAAGCACTACAGATTTTTTGCGTAGTACTAGTACTGACGTAAAAAGTATAATGTGAAACACATTACTTCCTTCCAACTTTCGATGCTACACTACAAACTACAATATTTTCAAAACTACCTCTGGTAAAATTTTTGGGTGACAGTTGTATACTTCTTAGTCGTACCAACTATCAACTTTTTAGTTTTTGTTTACAAGTTAACTTTTAGAAGTTTATTAAGTTGATAAGACGTTTATTTAGAACATATAATTAAATATAAACTTTAGCACAATTAAACAATATTTATAAATTGGTTACTAGAATTGGTTCTATAACCAAACTGTTGTCTGTCACCTGAACCTAGAATTTTTTAAGTTGGCAGTGAAGAGCATCACAAAGTAATAAAAGATGGAAGGTATCGCTGTCTCTTATTTTTCCCCCACTATATTCTGTAGTATCAAAAGTTGAAATGCCGTCAAAGTTGGATAGTATTGAAAGAAGTATTAAAAAAAGTATAATGTAGAACGGACTTAAGGGTCTGAACATAGAAATTTAAAATTTGGCGTTCTTGTACAACTCTTTAGCCCACATGTAGGAAAACTGTAGTAAGTTCCAAAAAGCACATAGTGGGGTATCAAATGAAGCCCATTAATGCATAGATAATCCAATAAATTTTATTTTTGAAAAATTAAATATTTTTAAGGAATTTTCTCCAAAAATGTGTCTTAGAGGGGTTGGAATAAAAATCTGAAAAAATATCATTGTTTAAATTGATGGGAACCGGAATAGCTCAACAAGAATTTTTGATCAGATTATTATTTTTAAAAAAATATATATTTTTTTACAGAAAAAAAACTCTTGTCCTACACTTTACAATCCAGGAGGGTTAATCTAAAAGTCTGAAAAAAATCTTAGTAGTACGCATTTATGTGAACCAGAATAGTACCACAGAAATTTTTAATTATTACTTCGAAAGTTGTCGAATTTTTTACAACACCGTGCTTATAGTATTTATCTGATTGACTATAACTGGAACTGGGTCTTGATCCTAGCACATTTCAAGTACGGTTGTGTTCCTAGATGAAAGCACGTGATTTATTCTTTAAAAAATTATAGAACTTTATGATTTTTAATGTGTATTCACAATTACCTACAAAATCCTGAAATGTATTAAAATTCACACTTCACATATTTTTTTTATATTTTACAATAGATCTGTACCAGGGGTCGGCAAGTTTTGTTACGTCGCGGGCCGCATTCAGTAACATAATTTGACATTTTTTAGTCGCGGGCCGCATTTAGTTTAAAAAAAAATAAATAAATTGGTGGGCCTTAATTCCTTTTATGATTTCTTTTGTTTTCTATCTTAAGTTTTTGTTTACGCCGGTTTACACGTATTTACGTCGTTACACGTAATAAACTACGCCTAGTATGTAAGAAGCTTAAAGCAGCGCTGAATTAATATGTTCAAAAATAAACCTATTTTCTTATTGGCGGCTATTCAAAGCCGAAAGGCAAGAATAATAATAAAATATTTTTAAGTAAACATAACATATCAAATTATTAGTTAAATAATATTTAATTAACAAGGGCGGCGATATTGATTTTGCACCCGGGTGGCCATCAACCCAGGAACGATCCTGTTTACTTCTAAGGTATAGTATTTCCAAAATGAAATGGCCACTCTCACTTGTGTGATTCCAATACTGACTGATAGTATAACCATTATACTTGCTAAGTTTATGGTTCTATTAAAAATAGTTTCCAGGACCGTAATAATTATTTAAAATAAACGTGTTTTCGTATATGCTGTTTAGAATGAACTGTATATACTCACATGACATTCCTTCACATTTTTATCAGGCTTAGGACTGACTATATTTGAATTATAAATATAGGCATGTTTAAAAATCGTGTTGTTTTAAAGTCTTTATAGTCTATATTAAATACAAAAATCATATTTTTTTTGAACTTTATGATAATTTAAAATTGTTAAAATATTACTCATTATCACTATTATCATTGTTTATATCACTATCAGAGTTTGTGTCACTACCACTGTCATTTAAATTAATAATTAAAATTGGTTTCAAAATTGTCTTACATATTCTACACAATTTTTCCACAAATCACTACTTATTACACTTGTTTCGTCTTTAATTAATTGTACTACAGTGTCACTTTCTGTCGGTGTTGTATAGAGTTTTTTTTTTAATTATTTATTTTACATAGGCCTATTTCTCCAACGAGGCTAATCGCCGATGCCAGGGGGCGAGCTCCTACACCTGGATGAGGGGTGAATGATTGTGAAATGAGAGTAATGTAAACATGTTATTCTCGCCCGAATAATATCACCAACGGAGAATCGAATCACCACCCTCACAACTAAACTGCACGATTTAATGCGCACGGCCACTCCGTTGGCCAAATTGTCTCTTCTGCCCGGGAGCGAACCCTAGTTTGTTGCGTAGCAAGAGATCAAGCTAACTATTAGACCAGGATACACCTTTCTATAGAGTTTATAACACAATAATATGGTGGTAGCCTTAAAATGTAGCCACGTCCACATTTTCGCATTTCAGGTCAACGTCCACATTTTCGCACTCCAAATCACCTTGCACAGATTCACTATTTTCACTACAGAAATTAGGAATTTCTGCAAAATCAAATGGTCCTCCAAGAGCCATGTTGTTTAAGTATGCACGCTATGAACGTTGAAAATTAACTAACAAACAAGTATAACAACACCTAAAATTTAGAAACAATAGGATTATAAATTTGGAAAATATCCTTAATGGTTTTTAAGAAACTTTAATTGAACTAGTGTTACATCTATTCTAATTAAATTTAAAATTACCTTAATACCCCTTATATTCTTTATACTGCAACGAGTCTTAAGATTACTGCCATAAACCCATTACCGCTTTGTTAAGCTTCTTAACAAGAGTGGCAATTTCATTTTGGAAATACTATACGAAGAATTGTATTCTCCATAACGACTTGTAAGGAAAGTATTTTTATTTACAAGTGTTCTAAGTGCATTAAACACTAGCATTTTTACTCTTGAACTGTAGCCTCGGATGATAATAAAAAAATAAAATAACAATAATAAGAATAATAAAAAGATACTTTGGCAGTCATAAAAGCGGGCCAATGATACTATGAACATGCTGGTCTTTTCGGTTTAAATCTGTGCAGCCGTTCTTTAGTTTTGACGTAACATACATACATACACACAAACGAACTAATTTATATATCAGTACAGCTTAATATATTATCATATTTTTTATTATTAGCTAATTTAATTTCTCTACTCACTAATATGGATAATGGCAGTTTGGTTTTTGATTTACATAATCTGGAGTCTGACTACCTTACCGAAATAGCAACTTTAAATCAACGCATATTTGAGCTCGAAAGTGAACTTTGTGAGAAAAACATACATCTAGCCAGAATTCAGGATAGCTCCGAGTCCCTAAAGATATTGGCTCTTGATGCGGAGGAGGCCCTAAATGAAACAATCATTAATCAGTCTAAAGTTATTAATGAACTGTATTCAAAAATCTCTGATAATCATTCGAGCTCTGATTCATGTCCTGACTGTATTCAGCTCACGGACAAAATTACAGAGTTAACCAGAGACATTAGTTTAAAAACTCTTGAAATAAAGAATCAGGAAGATGTCATAATAACATTAAAAAATAAAAATAAAAATAGTAATTACGTAAATCTATTAGACCGCAACAGAACTTCTCAATCCTCATCTGCACCCCCATCTCCTAGATGTGACAGGACACTTAACCAGTTAAACAGGAACACAATTCCTCAGACAAACACTGAAATTGACAAGGAAAAGCGCAAAATATTATTTTTGGCAGATAGTCAGGGAAGAAATTGTGGAAAATTTTTGATTGACATTTTCTCAAAAAAAAATTTTGACGTATTCTGCATCTTCAAGCCAAATGCGCTTTTTGAAGAACTTGTTCAAGACATCAAAAAATTAACAACAAATTTCAAGAAGTCTGATTATGTTATCTTATTTGGCGGCACAAATAATGCACTGGCCCAAAAGTCAATATCCATAAACTTTCTGGAACAACTCAAAACTAACTTATGCCATACAAATATTTTATTTGCTTTAGCTCCCTTCTGGCATTGCAATTATATTCATAACTCTGTTATTCTACAAAATAATATAAATTTAATAACTGTATTTACGAACGTAGCTAAAATCTTAGACACCTCTACTCTTTTAAATAATAACCATTATACAAAACATGGCTTGCATATAAATAACCTTGGTAAAAAAATAATCATTGATAATTTATTCAGTTCAATTCAAATAAATATTAATACAACCAGAACTAACAATACCAATACACCACCTCTTCAGTTTTTTCGTAAATAATATCTCAAATCTCTTGAAAAATTGTGTTCAATTTAATCTATTATACTTGAATGTTCAATCCCTTAGAAATATTAGAACTGAATTAGAATGTTACCTTGCAGATGAAAATTTTGATATATTGTGTTTTAGTGAACACTGGTTAAAGCATGAAGAATCTAAAGAATATGTCTTGGACAACTATTGTGTTGCTAGTTGCTTCTCAAGATCCACTATGCGCAATGGTGGTGTCATTATCTTAGTCAAAAAAGAATTAAGCTACGTTCCTCTCAACAAAATAAATAAACTTAGCATTGAATATCATTGTGAAATAACAGCTATTGAAATACCAAATGTTAATGTCATAATTGTATGTCTATATCGTTCTCCTTCTGCATCCTTCAATATTTTGCTTGAAAATTTAGACAGGATTTTCAATGTATTAGATTTCTCTAAAAATGTTATATTTTGCGGGGATTTTAATGTCAGTTTTCTAACTGGTGATGATCATGAGGCAATCAAGCTAACGGATTTTTGCAAATGTTTCAATTTAATGCCAACGGTTACCTTTAATACCAGAGGAAACCGTTGTATTGATAATGTCTTCCTAAATACTGATTTTATAGAAAACTACAAACCAGTAATTCAAAAATTTTCACACACCATGTCTGATCATCAGATCGGCGCACAACTCTTTTTTCAGCTCCCTGTATTGACAAAAGATAAACCTACCTCCAATTCTATCAGACCTATCACTCCAAAAGGTAAATATCTAATGTATAATGCACTAGAAAATATTAATTGGAATTTCTTAAATGAGGCTACTGATGGCAATACAGCTTTTAATTTATTTTTTGATAAATTTATGAAATTATTCACTTCATTTTTTCCAATTAAAAAACAGAAAAATGGCGGCACTACAAACCAAATCAAATGGTTCAGCCCGGAAATAAAAACGATGAGATCCCATTTACATTCTCTAGAACAAGCTTATCAAATACATCCCTCACTTGAAAATAAAAATAACAAAAATAATTACAAGCGTCAATACAGAAAAGTCCTAAGTAAAGCTCGAGTAGATGCCAACTCACACTTTATTAAAGACTCAAATAATTTTTCTAAAGCGGCCTGGACAATTTTGAATAACAACCGTAATACCAAATTGCATTCATCTAAAATTGATGAAAATTTGACAGCTGAAAATTTTAATACACATTTTGTAAACATTCCTAAAAATATCTCGACCACTTTTCCTGATATTAGTTCATCTTCTTCAAACTTACCCTCATCTCTCCTCTCAGACAAAAATTTGTCTTTCTCGTTCAACTGCGTGACTGTTAATATAGCTAGAGATACATTAAATTCACTGAAAAATAGTAATTGTAGAGATGCTTATGATCTGAACATAAACCTGATAAAAAACCTAAAAAATGTCTTAATAACACCTCTCACTAAATTAATTAATCTATGCATCTCAACAAATTCTTTCCCTGACTCCTTAAAGCTAGCTAAAGTCATACCCATTTTCAAAAAGGGAAGTTGTGAAGATTTGAACAACTATCGTCCTATTTCTCTCCTTCCTGTTTTTTCCAAATTTTTTGAAAAAATAATTTTCGTTCAAATTATGCAATATTTTGAGTGCAATCATTTGTTCAGTCAATGCCAGTTTGGTTTTAGACAAGGTAAATCGACTAGTGACGCTATACTGAGTTTCTTGAGATTGGCTACGGACTCACTCGGAGTCAGTGGCTACTGCATGGCTACTTTTCTCGATCTTAGTAAGGCTTTTGATTGCGTGCCTCATGATCTACTGGTCGGTAAACTGGATAATTACCACTTCACTAAAGATGCCTGTTTGCTTATTAAATCATACTTAACATGTAGAAAGCAATATGTTAAATTAAACACAGATGTATCGACATGTTCCGAAATCGATATTGGTATCCCACAAGGATCGATTTTAGGTCCTTTACTTTTTTTAATTTACATAAATGACCTTCCCTTAGCGCTGAACTCAAATGCCATACTATATGCGGATGATACTACCATCTTAACACAGTCAACATCCTTAGGTGATATTGATCCCCAGACCAGCCTATACATTAAAAATGCTTCTGATTGGCTGGTTAGAAACAGGTTAACATTGAACGAAAATAAAACTCAAAAGTTACTGATCACCAACAGACCTCACTCTTTTGAAAATCCAGATTCGGTGTGCTTTCTTGGAATCTGTTTAGACCCAAAGCTAAACTGGGAACCCCATATATCCACACTTTGTGGCAAACTTTGCAGAACAATATTTTTAATCAGAAACATTAGGGCATCAATATCAATTGATATATTAAAAATTGCTTATTTCGCGCTGTTTGAATCACAAATATCTTATGCGATTTTGGCCTGGGGACACTCCACCTTTTCCTCGAGAATTTTTTCACTTCAGCGTCGATTAGTTAGATTAATGTTGGGTTTATCGTACAGAGCTGAATGTAAGCATTGCTTTGTTGAACTACGCATAATGACTTTTCCAGCGCTGTACGCATATCATTGCCTACTTTATGCACACAGTCATCTTGGTGATTTTATTACTCATGGACATATTCATACTTACAATACTAGAAACAAATCAAATCTATGTCCGGATTTCATCAGAATAAATAAATGTAGGTACAGTGCAAATTACTATTCTCAGCACTTTTTTAATCTACTTCCCCTTAACCTCAGAAATGCCCCATTTCATATATTTAAAAGAAAAATAAAACAATATATCATTGAAAATCCTGTCTTCTCATTAGAGGATTTTTCTAAATTAGATTTTTTAAATATATGTATTAATAACGAGGACTAAGTCATGTTTTCATCTACAAAAACCACAAAACTGGTCTATATTTATAACATTTTTTATTTATTTATTTTTTTTTTCCTCTGTAATTTGTATATCTAATTATGTAATTTGACTGACTGTAAACAACTATATGATGTATTGTAGTCAATAAACTTATTATTATTATTATTATTAATTAATATTCGTGAAATTTGTTGGATGATGTTGCAATTATGAAATTGTTCGTTAAGCAATTGCTAATGATTCCATGAAAGAAGCCGCATGCACGACATGTTTAGCTTCACATAAATAAATATTAACCTCGAAATATGTCACAATATCCATATGTTTTTAGTTACGATCAACTTCTAAATAATTTATATGATACATATCGCAATTCCCTATTTATTTCGTACGTTTGTTAGAATTCTTATGTCATGTTTGTAGTTTGTATGTGTCTGGCCGTAGAAAGACGTCCCATTTAAATTGTGGCTTGCTTTTGTTATTTTGACATCAGGTTAATAGTAGCAGTTTATTTTGTAGGTTTCATTTAAATGTAACGCTTCGTTTATAAACTGAAATTAGTCTGTTTTTACAGCTAGAAATACGAGACTTGTTTAATAATAGGTTATTGTGGAACGTAAAATTGATTTGAAAATTAAACATGAGGCTGAGAGTTGATTAAGTGCGTCTCATTGTAGATACAGATTCTTTTTAA
Organism: Liopterus haemorrhoidalis; assembly: GCA_963971575.1. Classification (NCBI taxonomy): domain Eukaryota; kingdom Metazoa; phylum Arthropoda; class Insecta; order Coleoptera; family Dytiscidae; genus Liopterus; species Liopterus haemorrhoidalis. The sequence continues at coordinate 127,790,277 of OZ020611.1, forward strand.
GGAATATTACTATAAAAGGCACAAAAGACGCTAAAGAATTAGTAGAAAGTGATGTACTTCCACATTTACATTGAGTAATCTTTGTACTTAATTGAAACTTGCTCTTTTCTTGGGCACTGTCAGCCTGGTTGATTTTAGGCCTCATTCACATGTCTTCTATCCTGATATTTTAGAAGTTGTCTTTCCATGTATCTTCTTTTTAAAATTCTCATTCTGGGAGCGATGGAGAATGCCAACTAAACATTTGAAATATTACTTATTCTTTAATTTAGAACAACTTTTTTATGTACCTTTAGTATAAAAACACCTTGATCACCAATTGTGTCGCGTCTTAAGCCTCGTTTATAATAGACAGGTTATTGTACCCGTACTTCGTACGGTTTTTGTTAAATACTTTTTTATTGATAAGTGATTATGATAAGTGATATATTTGAAGTGTATATATAGCGTTCCTGATAGCCACCATTCATTTTTTTAAAAACTATATTGAACAGAAAATTTTAATTTCTTCATTCTAAACCACTATTCTCATATATATTTTGCTGCTAAGTAAATAAGTTAGTTAGTTACTTAAAATTTTTGGCGCACAGCAACAAAGGCTATTTGCGCAATCAAAGTAAATAAGGAGTGAAGTATTTCAAGTGTATACTATTCTTATATAGGATCTTCATCTTCTTCTTCTTCTTCTTCTTCTTTGGGCACTATCAGTCAGGTTGACTTTTGGCCTCACTCACATATGTCCCCCATCTTAATCTATTCATTGTCAGGTCTTGCCAAGTACCCTGTATACCATACTTCTTATATCTTAAGTATTCAGTCTTCTCTTATATAGGGAAGTGAGATATTTAAAATACATAAATAACACTCCCCTTGGCCCTCTAAATAAACTTCTTATTAAAAACTGTATTGGACAGAACTGTATTCTTCATTCTAAACAAATTATCTTTTATACATTTTTGATTTAAAGTAAATAATAAGTGAAATATTTCAAGTGATGTTTTACTGATGCCATATAGCCTATGTTCGAATCCCGGTTTTTACTCTAGCATCATTCCAAATTAAGTACGTGAATATGTCTAGCAGTTCTTGAGTGAATTGATTTTCTTGCGGATATCCTCTTATAATCACATGAAACGTAGAAACCAAATATGAGGCCGAAAAAATTAAAAACAGATGTAACCTCCAATTGTATTAATATAGATGTGTGTCCATAGCATACAAATTGCACTACTCTCTTTCTTCTGTTTATTAGAAACAGATGTTTAGAACAGTCAAAGTCTTTTTCCCATTCTCATGGATCTGCTAGGCATTTAGTTATGCAACTATTATAAACGAGCTTAGAACGGGCATAAAGGTAAGTATAATGGGGGTCACTGTTCTGAACATCTGTTTCATAAACGGAACAAAGACTTATGTTATGCTTGTGCTATGTATCCATTATAAATGAGGCTTAATGTTAATGTATGGGTGGATAATTTGTGTATTTGTTTCTTAGTTTATTCATCCCCATCATGGATCTTATCCAATGTTATCATCTACTTGACATTTATTATATGATAGTTTAACTGGGAGCCATGCACGATTTAATTTCTGGCTCACTATGTGAGATTCTCACTATTTACTTTAATTATTTTAAGAAACCAGTTGCATATGAGACATTTATTATTCTAGCAAAACAACAAAACTTGAATGAATTTACTATGAAACGATTTAATACGTAATTTGCAATTGTACCATTTTAAAATCCATAAATTCTATCAAAAATTAGTTGTTAGTGTAATAAATTGTGTAGATGGGCGTATTTTGTTTCGACCAATGACATTTCAGATTGTTCTCTTGTCTTCGCTTATAGTTCTGATTCGTGGGCCAACTTTTTATTTATCTGTTTGAAATAGAAGTTTTGTTGATGCCAGCTGGCATCACAATATTACAGTTGCATATTATTTATTTGTCTTATGCCTTTTAGTTAGTACTTTGTGTTGGAATTCTTGTAACGTGTTCCCAGTTGTTTCTGTCATATTAAATTCAAACAACGTAACAGGTTTATGTTATATAATTTTGATGTCTCATTTGTCATTTAAGTGTTTTGCGCCTGCTAAAGAATATTAACATCGGCAAATTCTATGTGTGTTTTTTAGAATGGTACATTAAAAAATTAAGTAGTGTCTTTTTAATTATCATTACCAGTTTTGAAGATCTAACTTTGCGGTTTTTTTTGTGTTCAACCAAATATAAAATAAAAAGAAAAAAATTTGGAACCAAATACTTTATAGATTTTTTATTTATTATAAATAATAAAGACAACGACAATAAATGGAAAGAATAAAACACACTGTATCAAAATAGAAGACTAAATTTGGAACAAGTGAACAGCTACAAATACACAAGGAAGCAACAATAAACACTGACGGTGACCTAAATGATGAAATAATGGAAAGAATAAGAAGAACAGGAAGACTGTTTAATGCCATCAGAAGTAAATTCCTGGGAAATAAACAAATCCCCACTGAGGTGATAGTAGAGGAGTTCAAAAAGGTGATGGTACCAATACTAACATATATCAGTAAATCGTGGAATACCACTACTAAACATCAAAGTAAAATCAGAAGCATGGAAATGAGATTTTTGAGAAAAATATCGAGAAAGACAAAGATAGACCGAATTAGAAACGCGACTTTCAGGGAAGAATTACAGATGAAACCAGTAGAACATCTAATCCATGAAAATCAAATAAGATGGCTAGGGCATGTCCAAAGAATGGGAGATGAAAGAATAGCCAAAGCAGCATTTGAGGCGCGACCAATAGGAAAGAGAAGAAGAAGACGACCAATTAAGATTTGCAAGTACGAAGTGAGACAAGTTACAGAGAGGCGAGGGCTCAAATGGACAGATATTAAAAACTTCACGGCAAATAGGACAGCCTAGAAAGAAATCTGGAAAAGGCTACCAGAAAATGTACCGTGACTCTCCTTCACAACGCCTTACACCAAAAGGCAGAAAGACTTAGGATTAAGTAAGTAATAAATAATAATAAAATAATAGGTTCCCAAGATCTGGGTGGCGTATAGGAGCAAATAAGGTAAGTTCTTCTAAACCTCGGGTCATAGATATGAAAATCACGTTATCTGTGACGTTAAGACCGGTCCTATTATCTCTGTATAAACATGTACTTAATTTAGGTATTATATACTTGAGGCTGAGTCGATTCCAGAGCTGACTGGGTCGACTCAGCCTCAATGGAGATAGGGAGATTCGATTAGGCAAATTCTAGCTAATGCTTCATTCTGCAAAAATGTTTCTAGCTATTTTCTATTATGGAAACTACTTATAGTTATTCTACTTAATGGTGTATTTTTGCTGCTATCTTTGTTATTAATATAGGCGCTGTGGGTAAAAATGATTTAATTTTCGTAAAGAACACAAGTACCAAGTGGCACTGCGCTATTATCAAACATAATATTTTACAACAAAGGTTCTAAATAATTATAAGCAATCAAGTCGAAAAAAATATTGACGTATTATTATTATAAAAATTTGAATATTTCTACACAAAACTATATAATTATAAGTTATTTGAAACCCACAAATATATTTAAAAAATTACAGAATATTGTTGTCTGATATCTTTAATTAAGTTATTTGGCGATAACATTGTTATAACTATTTTTTTACAATTATAAATATCCTATTAGATTGATAAAAATTCGGTGCAACATATGGCTCGGTAAAATGGTTTTAAAAATAATTTGTACTTCTATAATATTAATTTATGAAGTTAAATCGAAGACGAACAAGGCACTTCTTATCAAATACATCAGTCAAAGCGTAGTGGAATTACTCCCTGAAGTAAAAATATTGCATTTGCCTGAATAATAATAAATATGTATATTCTAATCTCTAAAACAGCACGAACTTTGAAAGAGTTAAGACTTTCAGTGAGAACAAAACCCCATTAACATGCAACATTTGATATTATAAATAAAGCTCTACTTATTTCGATGCAAAAGGTGTGATAACTATCATATTTCCCGCCCCAACAAAATTTAATCTGTTTTTATCTACAAACAACCCAAAAACCCCTTTCTAAGACACCCCTTAAGACCGATAACAACCGAGACACAGTAAACAAAAGCCTCTCGTTCCTCATCCCCTTAAAGTGACGTCACCCGACTATATCCCCGAGCTTTATTTTATTATAACGAATGACACGCCATTTTGTCACGTGACTTGACGATTAAACCCTGTGCGGACCACCGACATTTATTACAGACATACCAGCCACGGTGAATTCATTAATACGCTATGAGCGCGCGGTGTAGGGTACGGAAAGGTGCACTGGGTGGTTGCGAAGACGACTAGGTGGGGTGGACGAGACGGATTTGCATAGCGTGACGTTTAATTGTCGTGGAGGCGCATTTGTACAAATTGTGATACGGATTGGGCACAATCAAATGTGTTGTTCCGCGTGTTAATTGTATTACGACAGGATTTGGATTGAATAGTGTGAAAATAAACAGATGCGCATGGAATTATGTTTTTCAAAAATAAGGATTTATCTCGAAATATTACATACATATTTGTGAAACGTGGAAACTTTACAACAAAAACTCGTACTAATATTCTTAAAAAAGATTGTTTTTTTGCTGTACAAAACGCAGTTTAGATGACCAAAAAATTAATAGTAAAGTCGTGGCAGAATTGCACGAAACGACTTGCGAACAAAACAATGACCACACAGTACAATCTAACCAATCGACCATAGTGATTATTAGAGCGACCACTTGGTCTCTGCAGTCTACTGTTCGCTACAGTGACTGTATAAAGACAGTGTGGCCATACGATGGTCTCATTTTCTATTGGTCGAGCTGAAGTCCGCCATGTTTCTACCAAATTTGTTACAGATTATATATGGTTTACATGTGTTTAGCTTGTGTTTCAACAGATTTAAGTGATATTTTCAAATAATATACGTATATTTAGACGTTTAATAGTGAATATTGTTGTGTTTGTGATGAGTAATGAGTAATGTAGATAATGTAAACTGTGCACATATTTTAAATTGTCACAAATTAAAATTAAAAATAATGAAACGTTTTGTTATGTTTAGGTTTAAAATTGAAGGAAAAAAAAGGCTAAATGAACATAAAAAAACATTATGCTAGTAAATCAATGGATGGTTTCACAATTATAAGAAGTATTTACTTTCATTAATTTTAATGTTATTCCATACTGATTTCATTTTATTTTTCACCTGACCATAATTTTAGTTGACTAAATGCATAATTGATAATATATACATCAGTTTTCTTTATTAATATATCATTTATACCATGAGTTCAAAAAGAAATTGCATAAGGGTTGGCTATGGAAAATAAAAGTAATGTCAACAGAAAGCTTTAGAATTAATTTACTGTCTGAATTAATTAAATCACTCTTGTTGTCATAAGTTATTTATTGTTACATAAAGCTTGTAGTATACATTATTTTATTTTTCCATAGCCAACTCTTATGTAATTTCTTTTTGAAGTCAGGGTATATAACATGTTCTGCTTATTCTTTTTTAATATGAAAATGTCCTATTTTTTTTTTTTTATATATAAACATGCGTTTTTCAATACTATTTCGAGATATTTTAAAAAGACACATTTGTGCAAAAAAGAAATTGTATAACACAACAAACACAGGAAATACGACGGGATGTATAATTCACCCCGTTTGTAGATTCACACCTTCAGGGGTTGATTAGGCAAAATCCTGAAATAAGTTTTTCGGCATTTGTATGAGTAATCTTTGTAACAAAAAACCAAGTCGGTATCTTATTGGTCCTAAGAGATATTAAGGAATCCTTGAAATCACATGTCACCCTTTTTCCCCCTTTGGGGCTGAAATTTATAAAACTGTCATTTCGAAATATTTTAAAAATACACCTATGTGCCAAAAAGTAATGTTACATCTCAACAATCACAGGAAATACGACGGGATGTATAATTCACCCCAATTGTAGATTCGCCCCTTTAGGGGTTAGAACAAAATCCTGAAATTAGTTTTTCGGTATTTGTATGGGTAATATTTGTAAGCAAAAAGCAAGTCGATATCTTATTGGTCCTAAGAGATATTAAAGAATCCTTGAAATCACATATTACCCCTTTTCACCCTTTAGGGGTGAAATTTTAAAAAACTGTCAAAACCATTTCGAGATATTGTAAAAAGACACCTATGTGCCAAAAAGAAACCTTAGAACTCAACAAACACAGGAAATACGACGGGATGTAAAATTCACCCCGATTGTAGATTCACCCCTTTAGGGGTTGATTAGGGCAAAATCCTGAAATAAGTTTTTCGGCATTTGTATGGGTAATCTTCGTAAGCAAAAACTAAGTTGATATCTTATTGGTCCTAAGAAATATTAAGGAATCCTTGAAATCACATGTCACCCCTTTTCACCCTTTGGGGCTGAAATTTAAAAAAACTGTCAAAACCATTTCGAAATATTTTAAAAATACACCTACGTGCCAAACAGTAATGTCACATCTCAACAATCACAGGAAATACGGCGGGGTGTATAATTCGCACCAATTGTAGATTCACCCCTTTAGGGGTTGATAAGGACAAAATGCTGGAATTAGTTTTTCGGTTTTGTATGGGTATTTTTTGTAAGCAAAAAGCAAGTGGATATCTTATTGGTCCTAAGAGATATTAAAGAATCCTTGAAATCACATATTACCCCTTTTCACCCTTTAGGGGTGAAATTTTAAAAAACTGTCAAAACCATTTCGAGATATTATAAAAAGACACCTATGTGCCAAAAAGAAACCTTATAACTCAACAAACACAGGAAATACGACGGGATGTACAATTCGCCCCGTTTGTAGATTCACCCCTTTAGGGGTTGATTAGGACAAAATCCTGAAATAAGTTTTTCGGCATATGTATGTGTAATCTTTGTAAGCAAAAACTAAGTCGATATCCCATCGACCCGAAGAGATATTAAAGAATCCGTGATAACCCAATACAAATCTGGAATAAACATGGCGGCTACAGTTCATATGGCCACACTGTCTTTATACAGTCACTGTACTGTTCGCTCTTTCATATGAGCACGTACACTTCAGCGATCGCTGCGAACAAATATCGTTGCGCTAGGGGTTTAAAGCCTCGTTTTTAATAAATACATGGAACAAGCATGACATGCGCATAAGGACGAGCAATGTAGTATCATTGTTCTGTTTATAATACGAACATCTGTATGGGGTTTAAGCCTCATTTCTAATAGATGCATAGCACAGGCATAATATAAGAACCACAAGAATGTCTTTGTTCTGTTTATTAGAAACAGATATTCAGAACAGTGACATCCCTTTGTACTCATCTCTATGCACATACTATGGTTGTGCTATTTATACAATGTAATAAACGAGGCTTTAAAGGTTGATGATAGATCCATAACATAAAGGCATCATATGCGCATAAAGACGAATCAATGTAGTACCATTGTTCTGTTTATTATAAACAGAAGTTCATATTATTAACAGAACCATGCTATTATTAACGAGGCTTAAACCTTGTTTATAATGAATTTATATAAGCAGGTAACATAGGCACATAGCATGGGCACATATTATAATGAAATATGGACTATGAAATATAGTACTGTCGTTCTGTTTATATTACAAACGCATAGCATAGGTATAGATTTTTTTTAAATTCACGTAGCCATTTATTTATCCTTTTATCCATTTTTAAATAACAGTGTTTTATCAATTTTAGGCTTTATCCTGTTATTATCAATTTTGGGTTTTAAGGCTTAAGCCACGTCTATAATATATACATATCATAACCATAGCATAAATATAACAATAATCTCTTGGTTCTGTTTATTACAAACAGATAGTTCTATTCAGAGCAATAAAACGTTTTGTGAAATCTTATGGATTTGCCCATGCACTTGATGTTACGTATAGTACGTATCTATTGTATAAACGAAACTTTTAGTAAATATGCTATATATACGTAAAATTACACTAAGGATGGAACAAAGGTTTTGACCATTCAGAACATCTGTTTCTAATTAGCATAACAAAGAGAGTAGTGTATGTTTTGTGCTATGGATACATAGCATATCTATTATAAACGAGGCTTTATGCTTAACCACATATTTTCTTACGCCATTCAGTTTTGTTTATAAATTTGTATTTTATATATTATGTCTAAAAAAGTATTGTATTATATAAATATTTAATTACATCTATACAAATTCAATCAAGTCTAGAATTGTTTAAAAGACGTATAAAAGTTGTGCAAGGAGAGGAAAGAAATATTGTTGTTTGTTTATGGCATGGATTTTACGAGCTTTCTCAGACTGGAGATTACAGTAATAAAGTGCTAATATACTTGCCTTTATTGCTGAACTTGTAAAGTTGGATAAGTCAATAAAACCGTCTTGCTATTTATAAGATTGCAGATGAATGCTTTTATATGACATAAGGAAGGAATTAAAAAATTCTATATGTTGCCTCGTAATGCTCCGTGGCCATTTGTACTCGGCTCCACACATAATTAACCGTTAAGTACAGTTAGCTTTACAGTTCTTTATTATTAGGTATTGTAAGCTCTGTTGAAAAGAAATACTTTTTTTTTTGTTCTGGGCTCAAAATTAAAACCTTGTACGGGGCACAGCAAAAGGTAATTACGGTCAACTCATTCTAGTATTTAATACTTTAAATGAGTACCTGTTTTTGAAGGGATATTATGACCGGCCAAACTACACACTGACCACGTGGTTTTCATATATAGTGCCGAACGTGTCTTCTTTTTGAGCAATGTCTGTCGGGTTTACTTGAGGCCTCGCTCACGTAAGTCCTCCATCTTGATCTGTTAATTGTCAGTTTGTTTAAGTGTCCTGTTTACCAATACTTGTTAGATCTTCGCTTAGTTGATCTCTCCATCTCTTGTAAGATCTTCCCACTGGTCAACAGTTATTCAATTTTCATTCCCATATCTTCTTTACCATTCTGTATCAACTGTAATCATCTACCTCGCAGCCTTGTGTGGTTCTCGGCCTTGAATACAGTTCGCGAATATCTTTGTTCTTGCTAATTCTCCATGTACCATTAATTTGGATGGGACGAAAGATTCGGCGTAATATTTTATTTTCGAAAACTATTAAGTGTTATCGATCTCGCTTAGTTAAGGTCTATGTTTCATCATTCATGTGACATCAAGTACAAAATACGGTGCATTAGGTCTAAAAACAGAAATAACCTTATATGCCCTTACCTGAGCGTTGGGAACTTATTATTATTTTACAAGAATGCCTTCTTTGCTGCTTGATTCAAATCGAGATCAATGGATAAATACGACTTATAAACATAATGGATACAACCAACACAAAAGAAAAGAAAGAAAATACTTATATCAATCAATCGTTCGACCGGTCTTTCGATGATATCACGTCATAGAAGCAATTTCATTCAAGTTTGATAATAATTTGGCTTTGTTGTACATACAGTTAAGGTCAAGTTTCAAACCTTTTGAATTTAAAAATAATAGTCAGACTTAAATCCTTAGTGATCGGCACCTGTACTTTTTCTTATTATTGATAGTCGCCAAATAAAACTGCCACAACTTGTAAATAAGCAACAGGAAAATCACTCGATGACTTGCTTAAAAAAATCTTGACACATTTGATCAGGTTATAATAAAAATTATAATTAGCATGTTATAATATTATACTTCAATTTTCGAAGTGAAAGTGCCCAATAGATAGTAGTAGTACGTAGTGAAAACTACGACTCGAGAGAATACTGTGAGACGTTTATGGGCTAAAAAAGAAGAAGATATTATACAGGCAGTCAACGCTGTCTCGTTCTTATACGCTTTTGCCAACAACAAACACATCCCACTATTATGACATGTTCGGTTCCAGACCGTTTTCATCAAAAGAATTGTGAAGCGAACCATTGCATTTTTCTGTTGTCGATAGATATACTGTATAATAATCTTCATACATATACAGGGTGCCCAGCCAAGTGGCTGACCATTGCTATCTTTCTTAATATTATAGATAGAGATTCGGTTAAATGGACAAAGTTCGAGTATTTTACATAGAAATGACAAAACTCAAAATATTTTTGGATGTTTCGTTGACCAGATATTTTGCAAAAAAAATTTTTTTTTAAATGGAATATCCTGTATATTGTTAGGCCATTGGAACAACGATTTTTTTCTTTATAAAAAACTAAACATGTTTATAATGAAATGTTTTTAAATGTAAATAACGGAGATATCAACGTTACAAACTTATAAAAATAGTACGATTAAAAACCTACATATAATAAAAACAAAAGTAAAAATTACCAAGTTTTTTTTAGTAGTTTAACACAATCAAAAAAAAAAAAAATCAGACAAAAAAAAAAACGGTCTTAGAATAAGTGCATAGCTGAAGAATTTGCAGATCTGTATATCTATTGTGATATCCTATTCATCAAATAATAAAATAGCTATTATGACTACCTTCGAAAGACGACAGCATAGAAGAAGATTCCGTGCACGAAGTAGTACAAATAATTGAAATGATTTTAATAATCTTAAAAAGTTACAAGTGACTGCGCTAAAAGAATACTATGTCAATTAACGTCATAAAAGTGTAATACATAGACGAGTACAATTTTTATGTTTTCTTTTAAAGTAGCTAGTGGAAATGTATTTGAAACAATGTAACAAGAGACTTCCTCTCCATTCTGGTAGTGGAAACAGAATCATGTTGTATTATTTCAAGTAGCCTGTTCCTGTGCCGTCGCGTATTATTCCCGGTACTCGAGGTGTCAAGTGTCAGAGAAGACACCTCACTCACTCATATGATGTGTGTGTGTCGTGCGATGAGGCTGCCACCGCTGCTTGCCGCTGCCTCAAGCAATTACCGTGACGCGCTCTCCGTATACGTGACGTGTTGTGGTTACGTTGAACCTTGCACGGTTAATGTCAAGATCAAGTAAAAATAACAGCGGCAATGGAAGCAACAGCATTTTCATAACATAACACCATTTCCGGGATTTTAGAATTACTATCAGGACGGTTTTGTCTTGCTTTGCTGACTTTGCAGCAAAGAAGATGCAGATACAGTATTCGGATTACTTACCATGTAGTTTAATATTTTCTGCTCCATAAGGTTTATATCTTTATTATTTACAAATGCATGATTATACTATGATTGCTATGAAATATTTGCACGTTTTTAATAAATATATTGTGCATCATATGTATCTTGACATAGTATCTCTTCGGATATATCTTTTTAATATGCAGTTATACATTAAAGTATTTAACCTTAAAAGTATTAAAAAAGACATACATATACATATACATATACATATACATATACATATACATATAAATATACATATACATAAGATACAACAATCTGAAGATAATATGTCTGTTCGTAGAGTCATTTCCAATGGTTTATTATCATTAGACGCAAACGCAAGTTCACAAAAATTATTCAGCTGTTGAGGGTTATTTTGCAGACTTTCCGGAGAGCCAGTATAGAGATGGGTTCAAGGCAGATATGATCAATTTTGGCGCCTGAAGCGAGCCTTAAAAAATGTGCCTTTTAGAAATATTGAAAAAGATACTAATACTTATTTTGTACTAAGTAAAGGAGATGGTGAGAAAAATATGTATCTTTTAAATAAAAAGAAAAACATATTTGTTAATCATTCATTAACAAATTAAATATTAAAAGACAATTAAAAAAAAGCAATAATTCTATTTTTTCGTTTTCTTTTCTTAAATTAAACACTGAATCTTCCCTTCAATATTTTATTAAGAACACTATATGTAGATACTTCTCGACAGTAACAAGAAAATGAATCAATTCTTTTAGCATTTGTTAGTAATAGGTAAAGTAAGGAGAATTCTCTGCGTAACGACAACATTTGGAAATAAGCATTAAAAATCATTTTCACAAACATAATTTCATATTTCTTAAAGATTTTTTATTTCTTTTGGTAATAGAAAACATAAATTCTCGTATTAGCGCCTATAATAAATCGGCGGCTGAGGCAGTTGCCTGATCGGCCCAGATTTTGGCCCTTACATTACCTTTCAACTGCATGGAGCTTTATTAAAGTTATCACCACTTTGTAACAAAGTGGTTAAAGTTATCAGCACAAATTTAATAAACATTTTTTAACAATGTCATCTCTTATGCACCCTGATTAGTATTTCTTTTTTTTGGGATACGTTGTAGGCAATTTCAATACCGTGTCATTTTTCCTTTATATAGGTGCTCATTTTGTTTTTTGCTTCAACTGTAAAATTTGTATTTCGGCACTTACCCTTTTCATTGTTAACGCCCCAATCGTCTCACTTAGCACTATATCGATTATTGCACTAAATTCATGAAAATCATATTAAATTCTAAAGCCTGTAATACATGATGCGATTTCTCGTTTTGAATCTCGTACGATTTATCGTACGATAATTATTCCTAACGGTATCGGTCACGTGACTATGCGCAATAATCTACTGCGTCGATATCTGTTCATTTCTATACAATATTTTAGGTCTGGAGCATAAATATTGGATGGTTTTCAATATCGTACAAGATCTCGTACGAAAATCCTGTAGTACACGATACAATAATTCTTGTAGGATAAATCGTACGAGATTCAAAACGAGAAATCGCATCATGTATTACAGGCTTTACAGGGTATTATTTACTGAGCTAATATATATACGTATACAATGGCACTATTTGTTGAAGCTGTTTATAATCAAATAACTTGCATACAATTGTGCAATTGATATTTTTTTCCCCTTTACAGTGAATTGAAAATCAGATTTATTGGTCGTATATTGCATAAGAAAGATAGGTATAAACCCTTCTTTTATACGAGGCCAGCCTTTCAGAAATTACCCTAATACCGATAAGAGCTTCACAGATCATTTCCACGTATTAGAAATGAGCGCGAGCTGACCTGAGACAAAGCCAATCTGCCGTAAGTGTGTGGCTCTCGCTACTCGCTACCGGTACGCGTGTGTGCCTCTGCTTGACTGGGTGTTAATCTGATGGAATTGGATGAGGTAGGTGCTCGTATACGAGATGAACGTAAGACCAGAGAGAGAATCTAAGATAAACGCTATTTTATACACTTAGCCAATGCGGAAACTTTATAAACGTTGATTTGATGGAATATGAACTAGCAGGTGTTCCAAATGGAAACAATAAATTTAGATAGAAAGGTTTTATATATTGTGTTTTATTATGAAAGGTTTTATCGCAGCTGTATTTTATTATTGACTGTTATAATTTTACAATATATTTTCGTTTCTTTTGTTTTTGGACAGGCTTTCTATCTTTTATTATAAATATCTAAAATGAACTTACTTAAATTGTAATTGTGCTTATCTGTAACGGTATTTTTGTCTTTTCTGATATTTATCGATGCCTAACTCAAATTTATGTACTTGGTATACTTACTTAATGTGATCTTATAACCCTTAATAAGTTTTAGCTTTCACCATGATGATGTTTTCAACTTTTTCTGCCTGTCCCTGTATTTTTTCAATCTCTAGGAACGTGTAATTTTGTTAGATCTAAATCAGACCAATTCTGTAACTCAGTTACTATGATAATAGTAACTAAATATGTCACTATGAGCAAGGTCAGTTACTATCATTAATGAAAGTCATTATACTTATTATAATATTTAATCTTGTAGTAACGTTACTACACAGTAAATTTTTACAGAATTGATCTGAATGAAAAAAGTATCTTATGTTACCCATTCGCCGTTGTCTGGGTTATTCATGTTGTCGATTTACTAGCGGTTGACCCTGAGAACAGTTACAATCTGTATTTTCGTTACTATATTAAGACTTTAAGTTTAAATATAGGATATAAAAATGTTCATATTAAACATATTTTTAACATTTTTACATGGCTTTGACGTTAATAAACTGGCCAGATGTACGTATAAGGTAGGATCTGAGACAATAAAATCGCCGTGAAACTTAACATATCGACGACGCGCGTGCAATATATCTTACGTGACATAGACATAATTTGTCGGAAAACAACAAAAACTGTTGTACTTGCATACCAATTAATTTATTCTTTTTAAAATATACTCTAGTTATTTAGAGGGGCTGTGTTAGGGGAAAATAGCCTTCGTTGGTGTGCACCAAAACTATTAGAAAATAACATACCATACATCATACACAAAACAGAAAATCAGACTACAGAATTGGTCTGATTTCTCAGACCAATTACTATGATTTATTATAGACTCAGTTACTATGATCATAGTAACTAAATTTGTCACTATGAGCAAGGTCATTTACTATCATAGTAACTTTGGGTTATTTCGTATTCCGTAAGACAAAAGTTACTACAATATTTAGTAACATATTACTATAAAAGTTCCTATCACAGTCAGAGGCGAATTAAGCGGTGGGCGGACTGGGCGGCCGCCCGGGCCCACGAAGCTTGGAGGCCTACCGAAGCATATATACAAATATTTCCATTCTATTTAAAATAATAGAGCGTCCATTTTAATTTTACCGCCCAGGGCCCCCAAGCAACTTAATTCGCCACTGATCATAGTAACTACCAAATACTGGTGTTTATAAGTAATAACTTAGTTCTTATAAACATAAAAATGGCGGACATTTGATTTTAAATGTAATTTTTAGATATAATAGAAAATGAAGAAGATTAGTAAAGAAAATTATATAAATTAATTATATATAAAATATATATGTATGAGTGTAGGTAAATGTTTATATTGCAGGAGATATATTAAAGATCAAAAAGTCTTTTCCAATTCCTCATTTTTAATACGAGTCTGTTTTTAAATTATTAAAAAAAAATAGTTTTTGTTTAAAAAAAAAAAAATAACAAAAGATCTATTCAGTGACGCAAAAATAGTTTCATGAGGGGGGAGGGTTATAAAATGAGATGTATAGAAATAATGACAAAATAAGGAAAATGCTTCCAAATAATAAAAAATCCAGATTCATGGGAGGTTCTAACCCCCAATCCCACCCGCCTGTGCCACTGGTTCTATTGGCAAGAATTTGTCTTTGAATTCCGTTTTTTTTAATTTCTTCACTCATTTTGTTTTTTTTTTTATATATATATTATAAATGTATATACCATAATATATATATAGTATAACAACAAAATATGTTTAACCTCAACTGTCATCTGTATACCACCAATGCGCATGCGTGTTGCGCTTCTGTAACTAACTTTATTATTTTCTCAGTAACTGTCACTAAGATATAATTTTCATAGCGACGTCACTGCAGTTGGATATTACAGAATACGAAAAATGTTAAAGTTACTATTTAAGTCACTATAAAAGTTATCTTGTAGTAACGTTACTACACGGTAACTATTGTAGTAACTTTTTACACGGTAACTATTATAGTAACTTTTTACAGAATTGATCTGATAAGCTCTATTTTATAGGAACTATTGAAAGTATTAGATATAAGCATTTAGAATTTTTTTCTGGCTAAGATAACTGGCTGCTAGATAGATTTTTATGTTATTTATTCAGATATATCAGAAACGCAGTTTATCAAAAAAATGTCAATTAGGAGGAATTGCACCCTCGTCGTCGTTATCTTGTTTAGAATAACCTCATTAGTTACGGCTTTGATTTCTTTTACCAATATTAGGGATGATCAATAAAGAACGTATAGCCAGTGTGTTATGAAGACGTAAATCTTGAAAGCAACACTGAATTTTTCCTTCAAATTACTTTTATTCAAAACTTAAGTACATTTCAAGGAAAGGATTTCTTTTGCTAGAATATTATTGGTTCATATATAACATATATTACTCTTGTATGATTGCTGTTAAAATGACATACGTCTCTATTCTGCAGCTTTCCATAATTCTTTCAAAAGTTTTGCTTTGTTTAATAACTCTCAAGGCAAAAATGGAAGGAGCAATGATAAATAATATGATTTACGTCAGAAATAGGTGCACCTGCAAGTGGAAAATGGCTTACGCTGGCTAATTTATGAGAGATGTAGTAGATATAGTAAACTATAAGAGATATGGTAAGACTATTGGTTCAGTTCTGTGTAACTCGTTATGCGTTTTGTATGCAATCTATAGACGTTACAGGTACCTACAAGCAGTTGGTTAATACTGCGAAAAATCCGTGATATTTACATGTAGCGTTACGGGTGTTACAGGCGTTACGGTCCATTTCTCAGCGTACACAGAAGGGCACCTACAGTTTATAGCCGGTTGCGAACGGTTCAGTTTAGAACCTGTAATTTGTATAAATATTTTTACACAAATTATTTGACGTAAGCAGGAATTGAACTCTCGTCCATGCCCCTGCTTAACGGTCAAAAAGCAGGTACAAACGATTTGACGTTTGCAGCTACAGGCTTACTTTTACAATGATAGCAAACGTAAATGATTTTAATACTTACGAGAAATCTAACACTAACCTTATATTAGATGCGGTTTTATCTATTACCATATTTAGGGATCAGCTAAAATTGTTATAAATATTGTAGTAATCATTCTAAAATGATTGAAGAGTCTCGTAAATTATCATTAGTGAAATTATGTATGTACCGTCACGGACCGTCTAAGATGCGTGAGTTAAGTTTATTTTTCCCACGATTTTTTATGGGTAGCTATTGTGCAGTAGATGCCTATTATTATTGAAATGGAGTCTCTTTCGATTTCATAATGTTTAAGTATTGTGAAAAATGACAATAAATATTTTATTTTTAAATGGACACTAAATACGTGAAACGCTGTATTCATAATGCTTTAAGAAATAATACTAAATGATTTATTGGAGCAAATTTACAAATTCATCTCATCTTTTCCTGCCTTATCCTTTCCGAATGCTGGCTATCATCAATCTGTACTTTGCTGGCGGCCACATAGTTTTATAGATGTCACGTTAAACCATTTGCTCAGATTAGCGAGCCAGTTGGTCCTTGGTCTTTTGGGGCTTCGTCTTTCTTCAATTTTCCCCTGTACAATATTTGGTAGGATGCGATATTTGTGTCTCAACTCAGGTCCAAGGTATTCCTGCTTCCATTTCTTTATGATTTACATGATCTCGGAATGGCAGTTCATTCTCCGGACATATTTTTGGATCTGAAACATGGACCCGAACGAAACGAGATCGCCTATGCATCATTTCACTTCATTGCGGTGCTTACAGTCTTTGAAAACAAAGTACTAAAAGTTTCTCTGGTTTCATCCAAATTTATGGTGACATCACAAGAATAAGAATAACATTATATCGATGATAACATCAGAATTTTATCGATGATATCGCAGCACTGTACTCAAAGCCAACTACCACGCAGGAAATGAGGCGTAATGGATAGAATACGTGAGGAGGATGAAATAGGGCGAAAAGTAAAAAGATTCAACATGTGCCGAACAATGAGAATTTGAGCTACATCCGTCTCGCAAAAGGTGGAGAGATCATTTAATAGAAGATCTAGTGTTTATTCAAGATACCTGGAATGGTATCAGACAAAAGTTAACTGGAGTTACAGTCAGTCCAGTTAAGTCTAAGAGAGAGCGAGATAAAAAAAGAGAGAGAAACTCCCAAGAAATTTTTTACAATTTTATATTTGTAGCAGCTACTTGGGTTAAGAATGTGCTCATATGTGCATAATGTGCTTGTAATGATTTAGTCTTTTTTACATAAACGTGAAACTAACAATAAAAATTAAAATATTGGCAAGTCGTTTATACTAGGGATTGAGAGTCGGAGTCTTGAGTCGGAAAAACTATCGACTCCTGATACTTTGTTTAAATTTTTATCGAGGATGAAAACAAACCGAAAACAAAATAACGAATTCTGGTAATAACCAGAATTAAAAAAAAAACAGAAAAAATTTAAAAAATTTTTTTTTTTTGTTTCTCCAATACGAAATCCTATTGAAAATATTCAGTACCAGTTTTAACCGATTTTCCTTAATGTTCTCCAGTTTATAATTTGATTAATACTACTCGTATTAACAGATAATACGATGAGGCAGTAAATATTTTTGTTTTTACACATATCCATTGTATATTTTTCTGTATACTCTGTTTATTACATTTAAATGGAACTAAACGGGATTTTAGTTTTCTCAAATTATAACGAGTTCCTTGATTATTATTTATCTTTCATGTTGGCAGCCAAAATCTAAATGTCTAAAAGTCAAAAGTGATAATGAAAAACAACATATCGCGGGTCACCTGGTAATACCTCCTATCTGCATAAATAGAAATTTAAAGGACAGGTACAAAAATGCTTTATGTCAGCCGTTTTTGCTTAGTTAAAGATAAAAGGTAATGCTTTGTACGAAGTTTAGACCTTAAATATTTTTCTTGTTTAAGAAGTATTGTCACAACTTGTGCACTAATACGTGGGTTACAATGCAAACCAAGAACCTATTTTCGCTAAAAATTGTAGATAGGAGGTATTGCCAGGTCACCAGTGAGATATAAAATACAATGAAAATTTTTTAATACTAATATTTCAAACCTTTGTATTAAGAATTGCCTATTTCAATTCTATTAAGCAGACTACAGAGTAGTTTGTAGAGCATTAGTGAAAGGAGTAGAGAGGCAGAGTCGGTTTTCAAAAATAACGACTCTGGAGTCGATAGTCGGGAGGTTTATTTTTCTGCCAACTCCCCATCCCTGGTTTATACCGTTATATTTTTTACAATTCGCTTCGGTCTGTCTTTGGTTGTCTAACTTACCCGACGTTCTGGGTAAGCGAGCTTAATTAAAATCAAGTAACAACTTGATTTTAATTGCAGAATTAATGGTATTATTAATCGAAAAAAAAAAAAAACAGTTATATGTAGACCATTTGGTGTGAAAACTTTTGAGACTAAAATCAATTAAGCGTTATTGAACTGGATCTATCGACAAGAGAATTCAAGGTTTCATAATTAAATAAACCACATATAACGCCAGCAGGTCATTAATTAAGATAAAATATCGTTAAAAACAGTTAAATGCCTCCAATATCTTTTAATTTGTGCTTTATCAAGTGCTTTCAATACACTGATACTACCCTTTATTAATTAAAACAAACATAAACATATCTGATAACAGCTGATGCCATCTGTTCTGTTTATTAAAAAGTAAATATCACCAATGTCAACTGCTATAGTTCATACTCGTCATTTAATAATGTATTAAATTACACCCTTTCGACAACAAAGGCCGGGAAAACGCAATATTAGATTAATCGGAAATTGCGCATTTGAAACCGTGCTGGTCGCTTTAACGACCGCTCAAAATCAAATCTGATATCTGAGACTCCAAGAGAAAGAAAAATATTGCGTGTTCCGGTTTCACTAATTGTTTTTACTTTTTCGCTTTTCATTTAGAATTGGTAGGTATAGTTATTTCATTGAAAATGTCATTATTAGAGTTGGAAATTTTGTCCGTTTCAACAAACAGAAACATTAGTTGGTTAAAATTTTTGGTGCATAGCAACGATGGCAATTTACGTGTCAATGAATAGATGCATAATAAATCAGGAATAGATAAATACACGGTAAATAATATGTACACCTCACGTCTTAAATTCGACTAGTGGTTTTGTGGTGAAATAGTAGGAGTAAACTACATTACTACAGCTAGCCTTATCTTTGTTGCTCTCTGTTTGTCTCTATTCCCTTATGCACATTTGACGGCAATTCCTACATTACGAGACTTTTAATAATAGTGAAAAATAGAAATTTTTGTATTTACTGTCTTAAAGAACGGAGCCGTTTAGTGTCATATTTATGAGGTTAATAAAATTAGATATAAAACATAAAAATGTAAAGTCATAAAATTTCGGCAGACCGAGTTCCATTGTATCACTTGTACATTAAAAAAATCGCAGTCATGGAAAATTAACGTATGTCGGTTTCTTTACATAACGTTTTTAGGCAACACATATTTTGTTCTGTTTACGCTTTTTACCAACTACTTGGTTAGATCTCGTTTATGTTAATATTAGTTGAAATCAGTTTAAATTTTTTTAAAATATAGTGGCGGTTTTAAATTTATAAAATTCTAGTTGTTTGATATTTGTTTATGTTTTATAATTTAGAGGGTATGAGCAGAAAGGTTAACATGTAGTCTGTAACGTCGTTCCTGATATACTTCAAGAAAAACTACTCTAAACATGTAGACTGTAATCTGGTTGCATTTGTTCGGATAAACGGGTGTAAAATAGGGATAACAAAATGGGACTCTCAGTGCTGCCTCGATGCGTCGTAAGGAGCCCCTTGTGTTGTCTGCTGCTGCACCAACTGGCTGTGGGAGGGTTAGACACAGGAACAACTCACACAACACTGCTGAGCCTTAAAGGCACTCCCGCTCGCGTAGTAGTAAAATTATGAATAGGACGGGACGACAAACTGACCGAAGTTATACTAATGTAGGAAGCAATAATGCAGGAAGAACAAAAAAACTAGCCTGGTAACGATAACTGTCTGTAGCGAGAGGCAATTGAATTCTGTTAGTAAAACATGTGGTTTCTCCTACAAAAAATTCCCTACTAAACTAAATAAAATAAATATAAAGATTTAAACGCTGTGGCGCGAACATAGTCTAAGACAGCGTTTTCCTTTTTTCATGGGGGACCGGCAAGCGACCTAGAAAAAAATCGCGGACCGGCAAGTTTAGAAAGTAATGTGTATCGCAAAAGTTTTAAAAAGATAATAAAATGTACCACTAACATCATGTTTTGAATAATGTATCGTTTATTGTGGAAAGTAATTATTATTGTATTTTATAAATTAACATAATATTTTTTTTATAAACTTGCACATAAAAATAATTCTGTGGACCGGCAAAAAATTTCGCGGACCGGCAAAAAAATCTCGCAGACCGGGGGTTGGGAAACATTAGTCTAAGACATACGTACCATAATAAAAATTCCAAAGCCAACTAGGTTTTTTTTATGAACATATTTAATATTTGTTAACTGTATGACTGTTATTGAATGAACCGACGCTTTTTAAAAATATTGCATTTATGTAACAGTAGTTGAACGCACTGATTTTCATGCTGAAAACGGTTCCTCGGATGTCTCATGTTAGAAGGCCACTGTACAAGATATCTCATTTATTCAAAATCTCCAAATTTATTTTTCTTGTCTATTGTAGTGTTTTACAAATTGTTTTCATCCGTGGATCAGAGTCAATTTTTCGAGGCACAGAAATATAAAAGTAAATACATGTTATAAATAAATGGAACGAATATAATATGTATTGTATTTATTTATGTTTCACACATAATGTCATACTTATGTTATTATTTTAACTTATTTTATTTTTATTTTATTTTGTTTTTTTTTTTTGATAACCATAATTTTAAACCATTACTTTATGTATTTTTTTTTAAATTCTTTTGGCACTTATGTTTTCATGTTTTCGACCATTTTAGCCAGCTTCGACATTTTTACTTATATTTGATACAAAGTAAACTTTAAAACTACTATTACACTAAAATCCATGTCATCACCGGGATTCGAACCCGAGCTCCCCTGGCCTAACAGTCAGCGTTCCCACACTGACCGTTATTATATTTGCAATTACTGTAAATTTTTTATAAAATGAGATCTCGCCTAACACTTCCCCGTTTAACGCTATATGTATGTAGAAAAAAGTATATTTTCGCAAAGGTATTTTATAAAAATGCTTTTTCCTAATTCCTTTTTTTTCCAAGCACGTTTATCTTGTTACATAATATCTTAATCGTAATATCAACATTTTAAATACATTCCTAGAACTTTTTGAGCATACTGTTAATTTGATATCTAGTTAAGAATTACATTACAAATTTTTAATAAAATCCTAATCTCTAGGTGTCATGTAAGTTAAAAATTATATGTTCAAAATATTGTATTGTTAAATGTTATAATTATTAACAATGCTTAAAATGAGTCACAATTTACGCTTTGTCCGTTTAGTGAAAAGTTGAACACATTAAAGATGATTTATTAATAGCGTGCGATCAACAAAAAATATACTCGAGGGAAGCTATGAATTTTCGGCCAAATTTCTTTGACTGAATTGTATCCTTAAACTAAAATCTACATATAACTCCCTTATTATTGACTTAACTTTTATATATTATACGACTATACTTTTTCGATTGAATTAATATTTGGGGAGTTACAGGGGTACACCCTTAAACTAAAATCTGGAAATATCTCTCTTATTATTGACTTTGTATCAAAAATGTGTGTAAGAAACATATTTATTCTTTTAATAAAAAGATTATTTAGGGGGCAAGTGGTGGAGTACTTACAAGGTTGAAATATCTCATTTATCATTTACTTATCAGCAAAAATTAATATGAGAAAACAAACTATTCCTATTTAATCAATGCAGTGTTTAATAAGATATGTTTGGGGAGTTATGGGGAGAGCTACCTATAAACCAAGTAATTCACTTATTATTTACTTAACATCAAAAATATATACAGAAGAGTCTTTTAGAATAAAGAAACGATTATTTTGTTCTACTTGAAAATTACTTACTTATAATTTGTGTTAGAGCAAAAATGTACTTTACAAAAACTAGCTCAGTGTTTTTCAACCGCCGGTCCACGGGCCACTGCCGGTCCGCGACTGAAACTATTTTGTCCGTGAAAATATTAAAAATATATATCTAATAGAGTAATATTTATTGTAAAATAATTTACGGCTAGTAAAACTTGTACATAAAACTTTAACGTGTAGTAGTATTTAAAAGATATTTACTTTTTAAATGTAAAATTGCAAAAATTTACAATAAATTTTTCTCGTAAAATAATATTTTCACCGTTCCCCTTAAAAAATTACATATTTTACTGGTCTGCGTAAAAAAAATTCTTTTCTGGTCCGTGGTAATATTTAGGTTGAGAAACACAGCTCTAGCTAATTTCAAAATAAAGGTCTGATAAATATATGTAAAGAAATAAAATTTGTGCAGTTGTCAATAGTTCAATTTATTGGGTAGTGTTAATAGAAAAATAAATTTTTAAATTTTTGTGAAACATCGTATTTTTACACTCGGAACTGAATAACTAACTTAAATATTGTTCTAGAGGAGCGTGGATGCGTTTGACATTTCTAGTTGAAGTTACAACTTCCGCCGAACATTATTTTATTAAAAACGATATATTCATTTTGAATATATCTGAACATACATACCAAAGCATGTAGTCGTCTGTAAACATATCTAAGCTTGAACGTACGTGTTAAACATGGTGCTAATGGAGTCCCAATAAGCCTCCACTGTACGCAGATATTGGTGACGCACTTCTTCTCAAGAATCTTACGCTAGTCTCTAGAAGCGTTGGTGGTCTCGAGTACAACATTAGTTCGCCAAGAATCAGCATGTTTCTTAATGTTGTTTGCTTGTAAATGTCTGCAGGAAGTTAGTTCTCTAGCTGGATATTTTTTCTTATACTTAAACTAAATGTTTAATCGAAACGTTATGTTTTCAAACTTGTTTGTATATCTTACATTGTACAGTTTATTCATTTACTATAGTTAAGCGAGATACTATTTTGTTGATATCTGAATTTTTGTGAGATTTCTTGAAATTATTTCTTTTATTTTTATTACTGTACATGAACAGATGCAATTATAAAGCAACTATCATCTCGCAGGTAAACAGCAAAAGCTTTGAGAGAATTATTTGTTATTATTATTATCAAATTATAACGCTCGATGATGTCTTCCGATTTCCAATACCTAATCGCATTGCTCTCCATTTAGTTCTCTCTCCATCATCTCTTTTTGGATTCTTTCTATCCGGCTTTTGCTAGGTGTTCCATTTTTCTTTTCTCTCTTGTTGTTCGTGATAAAACACTTTTAGCAACCTTTCATCTCCCATTCGTTGTATGATATGGAAATGAAGACTTAACTATAAATCTAAAGATATCGCTAAAGTTAGTGAGATCAACTAACAAAAGTCAACTATCAAGTGTATGTTAACGTACAATTGGTGGATACGTGGAAATACTACACAGAGAGGATGAAGGATTTACGTGAGTTAAGCTAAAGTAATCCGATTGACAAGACGAGATAGTGAGCATTTTATAACGATCCTATGAAAACTCGTTTTTGTTTCTGCGTTCTATTTTACAAAACGAATAGATTATACGTGATATTATTGTTTTGTCACATCATCTGAAATACTGTAAAATGGACGCTGGTAATGCTCTGATCACATCACATAAATATACTTTTATAGTTTATCGCGTTATAGTAAAATGTTGTAATCCTGATTTATAAACGTCATACCAAATTTATACGAGTTAGAAATCGTTTTAAATTCCGCCATTATCAAACATGCAATTACTTTCCATGCAAGCTATACATACAAGCCATTCTGACATATCCTAGCTGCATTAAAGCCAGTATTAGTAGCAATGAACCCGACCAAATAGGATGAATACAGAGTGTTATTAATGATGGCATACCGAAAGAGACGGCAATACGGTAAATATAGTATACTTCGGGGAATCGCCCGATGTCAACTAATAGAATTATGCGTACATTTTAATCATTGAATTGTTCTTGAATAGTTTCTGAATTTTCCCCAGGCGGGAATATATTTTATTCGATTATAGTATGGGTGCAGGGTGCTGAACTGTTTGTATGAGAATGCGAATGCAGAGACGTAATAGGTTAAAATTTCAGTGCAGAGATTTTGATACTTCTTTACATTTAGAAAACAAGTTGTGTACATGTGTTATTTTTAGATTACTATCTACGAAATGACATAATTGTCTTAATCAGAACTGGGAATATTTGCAATGAAGTATTTGAAATATTGTATTTCAAATACTTCAAAAAAATACTCTTAGTAATTGATTTTCTAAATATTTTCACCGTGGTATTTGTATTTGATATTTGTTGTCTGAAAATGTCAGTATTTGAAATACTAGAAATATTTCAAATATTTCCTAATATTTCAAATATTTTCTCAGTATTTCAATATTTTATTTCAAATATTTCCTTGTATTTCAAATACATTTAAATTATTTGAAATACATTATTTCAAATACTTTGATCAGTATTTGGTATCTGAAATACTGAGTATTTGACTCAGCTCTTCTGGTTTTAATGTCTTTTTACGTTTTGAGTTTCGCATAGTTTTTTAACTAATTCGTTGTGTTTGCAGAAAAAATTATTTGATTTTAATTAATTCCTGTTAAACGGTAAAGATTTGTATTTTTAAAAAGAATTGTCATTTTTTCAAAATGGAAACGATCCAGACCAACTAAAATATAACTTTTTTATCATTATTTCCCATCAATCAAATGATTTAAATGAAACACTGTGTAAATATTCAAAATATTTATTAACTTGCATGTTGACTGCAGTTTAGCCAATGATTGACTGTTTGACAATGGAGAAACTGCAGTCAACATGCAAATTAATAATAATTGTAAAAATTTACAAAGCGTTTTATTTAAACGAGTGCATTTGATACGCTGTTTTGTAAAAGTGAATTCATACAATATGTTGAAAATTACCTATTCTAAATTTTAAGTTAAAAACAAAATTATAATCATATTAATCCGGGGCTGTACCGTTTCCGATACCAATGTAAATAAATGAATACATATACTTATATAGTGCGTTCAAAGGTAAGTTTGCAGTACCGAGCATATGGAGTAGTTCTTTTTCATACTCTCTAATGGGTTTACACAATGACGCTATCCTTTTCTTGTTTGTCGACGTTGCCAGCTCTAAAACGCGCTGATCTGTGAAGACGCAGTATTCTACAAATGGCCATTTGTTTTTGTTGAGTGTTATTTTGAGTTTTATGAGAGTTGATTTTTGTAAATCATACGAGTTTTTCATATTATTATAATTGACACATTTGACACTTTTACAATATTTGGCAACACCGCGCCCATTTGCCATAAGAACTGTACTGCAAACTCATCTTTGAACGCACTATAGCTAAAAACTGCGGCATCTAAAATGTGGAGTATTTTCTTTTAACAATTTAATATACAATCCTTTATTTTTAATTAAAATTGTTAATTTTAATTAAGCCGCGTTCTGTTGTTCAAGGTGTGCTCCACACACAAGTGGCTCATCAAGAAGACGGCATTTGTGGTCGATTTTATTAGAGTCCTTTTTAACAGATGACACCCACGCGGCGCACTGTTTATTGATATTATATAGAGCAATTTTTGAAGGTCCATTAATATTTTTCTCTTATTAACAGTGGTTAACGTAAAGCTGCGTTCACAGCTCTAAAATTAGTCGAATATGCGTTGTACGTTGTAGATAAATTTAATAGACAGTTTTAATGTTTAGGGCGGCGTTCACAGCTATGAAAACTATTGCTTAACGAATGTTGCGTGACATCTAGGTTTTTTCAAACCAACTACGATGGAATAAATGCATTAATGTGATTTCTTACTAAATTTTAATAACAAAATTATAACCGCAACTACAGCAATCTTTTTCGTTTCACGATTTCCAAAATTTGTTGAAATTTGTGTGACATAATTTTTTAGGTTATGTAAAGTGAGCTAATCGGATCTATTTATATCTTAAAAAGTTAAAAATTAACCTCAAGGTAAAAAACCACGCTTTACAATATTTTGTAATTCTGTA
Organism: Liopterus haemorrhoidalis; assembly: GCA_963971575.1. NCBI lineage: Eukaryota > Metazoa > Arthropoda > Insecta > Coleoptera > Dytiscidae > Liopterus > Liopterus haemorrhoidalis. The sequence continues at coordinate 127,816,913 of OZ020611.1, forward strand.
ACTCTATGGCGTTAAAATTTTAACCTCAGTGTGGTTAATTCAGTAGGTTATATTTATTATTTTAACTCCAGCCAAATACATGGCGTTAACATTTTAACCAGCTGTAATTCTAACCTCTAAACTTCAATATCCAGAAAAAAACCATTTTTAGAATTAATCATGGCAAGTCTGTTTATTTTAAACCAATTGTTACTAGAACAAATTGAACAACAATAGGTTAATAAGTAAAAAATTAATATCGGTGAATAAGAAATATATACAAATGCTTTTCAGGATCAGTTCGAATTGAATAAAAGCAACTGCGTGATATGAGTGATCCTTTTAATTTACCTGAAGAAAAATTTTAAAATATTTTCATTTGTCTAAAACTTCCACGAATCTCGTTTTAGAAATGTTGTTGTTTTTTTTTTTAAAAAAAAACAAAATATTTCCCTATATATTGCAAGTAAATATTTAAAACTTTAAAATTATGTTACACTTGTAATTTTTTATTGCTCTGTTTGTTTAAAAATCAAAGTATGGTAAATATAACCTTAAAATAAAAGTATCTTAATATAAAAGAAATAAAAGACTGAAACAATATTGATACATTTGCATGTTATGGAAATATTATATTATTTATTTTCAGCACCCACAATTATTTTTAAATATAAATATTGTACATTTCCGAAATACAGATTTATTATATTTAAACGTTGTTCATTCACGATTCAACCATAACACTTGTTTACATTAAATCAACACTTGCACTAGCAAAATACGTCTCTTGTAGATAATTTCACAACATACTTTTAACCATAAGGTTAAAAAGTTAGAATTTAACGCTTGGGTTATAACTTGAGATACAGAATAAGAAACAAGGTTAAAATTTTAACGCCTAGTTAAAATGGTACTTTTTAACCAAATCTTTTTAACCACAAAAGATACAGAATAGACCCGATCGGGTATTTATATATCTGTCTCATTAATACAACACATTAACTATAAGTATATAAAAGGATAACTATAAGTTTGGAAAACAGTCGACATTGGTCAACACATAATCTATTAAATTTAGAGCTGCAAACGGTCGCTTGCGTTACCATATGACAAACTTGTTAGTGACAATCAACAGTGAACAACTCTTAGCGTATAGTCTATTAATTTTAGAGCTGTAAACGTAGCTTAAGTTTAAATGTTATATTTACTAAGCAGGCGCGCACATAAAAAAATGTATTGGTTGGTTCATTTCGAAAAAGTATCCTTAAAATAATACAGAAGGGAGGGCTTATATATTAATTTAATTTTGATCATAATTCGATTTTGACATTAATAAAATAAAGTGATTTTCATTTTCAACTACAGGTTATTCCAAACGTTTAAGCGAAACCAAACAGAATTTTAATTTTGCGCGAGCTAATTTTTTAATTATTGAAGTTGGCTTTTCCTAAACGTGATAAAAAACTTCAATTAAACGATAACAGTTACTAGAATTAAATCTAGTTCCGCTTAAACCAAAGAAATCGACCAACTTAGTTATCTAGTTTTTATTAATTAAATTTGTTTCCTTCGGTCCTGGGAACGGGGTTCTGGTCCCGAGGATTTCCTAGTGTGCGCGCTAGTTCCTATGTATTTAAAATTTGAATATTAGGAAAGAAAAACTAGCGAATGAAACTCCTATTATTGCATAATCACTGAGTTTATATCTATATCCCAGTACGCCCATGAAATAAGTGTAGGAAATAATACGAGAGAAATGTAGTCTGAATTACTGTAGTTTCGAGAAAAGAGGGTTGCTGTGCGTTTCTTAAAGATAAAATAAGGAACGTTACGGTATTAAAGCAATGAAAAACAAATTATAAGAAGCTAGATGGAATATAAAGATATTTTATTACGTATAATAAATTAATTATTATCACGTTGTATAGAAAAGATTTTTGCCACATTCAGCCTAAGGTTATTTAGCAAATAGTTTATATAATTACTTACCATTGACCATATAATTAATATTTTTTCACAGAAGGCAGATAATTAGGTTTATTTCTAAATCCTCATATGTAAGTACAAAATAGTCTTTATAGTAGGTGGGCCTAAAAACTATTTGCACTACTTAATAATTAAACGATCTTACTCAGGCGATTCATTGTAGTTTTGAAAATCGTCTACATCGAAACTGCAGTAAGCATGACGAGTAAATATTTTTCTGAAACTTTACGTGATTCATTTAAGAATCTTTTACGTATAACATTTTCCCTAAAATCTATAAATCAAGCTGTGAACATGTTCATAATTTTAGTCACCTTCCGTAGCTATCCGTTCTGGCAAATATTCTTGTCAAAAATGCTGGACGGTGTCGTACTGTGCTGGATACGATACGATACGCTACGCTACATATGAAATGCGCCATAGAGGAAGTGCTAAAGAATATTTGCTGGACATGAAACGCTACGTACAGGAAACTATTGATGCATGATGATATGATCATACCTTATACGAAACGTTAGATTGTAATTCGGTACACGAAATATGATAATAGGGTTTTCTATAGATGAACATTGGTCGTAAATTCTTTTGTGTGGAATGAACTTTTAACAGATTACTAACCGTGTCCGTATGACACGAATTTACAACGATTATTAAAACTAATGATACAATTTATATATGTACTAGCTGCTCCGCCTGGTTTCGTTCGGGAACAATTCGGTATTATTGATCTACATATTTTTGGATCTTGTAACATACCTACTTTGATTACCATTAAAAACATTTCTTTCGACCTACATTAAAAATAAATATAAAAAAAATGCAAAGTTTATACAACTTTATATATCTATATGATAATACAAATTTCCCAATTACAATTTTTGTTCTAATTTTTACTTAATTTACGACTAAAAAATTGTAACTACTGATCCGGTTTTAAAAATGCTTTCAATTCTTATTAGTGTATAATTCGTGTACAAAGTTTGCCACCGAAGAAATGTATTTTCTCACATATTATTTCAAAAAAATGCGTTAAATGTAATCCAGAAAAAAGGATTTTGTATTAGCCGCACGCACAAATATCATTATATCTATGGATATGAACAGATTTTAAAAATTCTTTCAATGTTGAAGTGTATAAATCGTGTACCAACCGTGACACTAACGAAACCTATGTTGTCGCTGATAATTTAAAAAAAAATGCGTTAAATATATACGGAAATCATGGATTTCGTTTTACCCGCGCGCAGAGATTCATTATAACTTAGGAACGACTGAATCAACTTTAATTAAACACAGCTTAAACCTGACTAAATGATATAACAACAGATACAAAATAATCGCATTAAATCGGATCAGCAGTGTGGTAGTGAAAAACGAATATACAGACAGAGAGACCGTTGCCTTTTATACCATATACATATATAGAAAGATACAGGAGCGACATCATATTGCCGCCTTAAAAAAAATGGGCGCGTTAAAATTCGCAAGAAAAAACTAATTTTAGAATTTTGAAAGATGAAAAGAATGTGCTGGCCAAAGGACTGCATGAGGCCCGCCTCAATCTTTTCAAAATGGAAAATACGAAAAATCAATGCATATTCACTGGAAATGGAAATACAAGGTGTCTCAAAAGAAATTTTATATTTATTTAGCTTACTGCGTGAACGCAACGTATCCTAGGGGCGCGGGGGTTATGTCAATCGGTAGCCTGGCTCTTGGGAAGAGCAGACCGCGCGTTATGCGTGCGAGAGTTTTACAAAAACGGTGATTCGGCGACTGTAGCGCGTAGAAAATTCTGCAGTATTCGAGGTTTTCGCAACTTAAATGATGCGCCAAGCAATCCTCTCATTCGACATCGGGTTAAAAAGTTTGAAGAGACTGGTACAACGCTGGATAAATCAAAATCCGGGCGACCTAGGTCATCAAAAACGGTAGAAAACGTGGAGAATATTAATCAGTCTGTTCGTGACGACCCGAACCTTTCAATTCGGAAGCGCGCAAGTGCTTTAAATGTGCATAGATCATCATTACATCGCATTATGCACAAAGACCTAAAGCTGCACCCCTACAAAATTCAATTGGTGCAAGAATTAAAGCCCCAAGATGCCAGTCAGAGGCTTAATTTCGTAAATCAGGTGATTGAGCGATTTTCAACGTTTACCATCATTTTGTTTTCGGATGAAGCTCATTTTCATCTTAATGGCCACGTAAATAAGCAGAACTGCCGCTACTGGAGTGCAACGAATCCGAAACGCAAACATCAGAAACCCCTACATTCGCCTAAAGTGACCGTATGGGCTGCGATGTCGGCGCGAGGAATTATCGGCCCTTACTTTTTTGAAGACGAAAGGGGGCGTGCAGTTACAGTGAATTCAGAGCGTTATGTGGAGATGTTAGACAACTTCTTGGTACCTGAACTGCAAAACTTTCCTGGCTATAACCAAAGAACATGGTTCCAACAGGACGGAGCAACTTCACACACGTCCAATATGTCTCTGCCACGTGTTCGTGAAATTTTCTCAGGCAAATTGATCTCCCGGAGAGGTGACATAAATTGGCCTCCACGCAGTCCAGATTTAACCCCTATGGACTTTTTCCTATGGGGTTATCTTAAATCTAAAGTTTACGCCAATAAACCGACTTCACTGGCGCATTTGAAAGAAAATATCCGTCACGAAATGGCAGCCATCCCTGAGTCCACCTGCCGAGACGTCATAAGCAATTTTACTGTTCGATTAAATGAGTGCCGAGAACGCGAGGGTCTACATTTAGACGATATTAGTTTTAAGAAATAAATCCCCAAAAAGTGTATTTTAATAATTAATAAACATTTTTTCTATATACGGCTTACTTTTTTTTTAATTGATCCACTAAATATAAAATTTCTTTTGAGACACATGTACTACCAAACAAATTCAAATACTGATCTTTTAATGCTAACAATTAATGAATGTTTAACTCTAAAAATACAAATTTGCTTCCCCTAAAATCTGCCCCGGGTTGCGGCGGCCCTGGATAAATAGATAGAAAAGAAACTTGTTCAAATTTAAATCATTGCTGTTTGCAAATCTAACAATTTGACTGCCATAATGTTAAAAGCTCCAAATCTATTCTTTTCACGTTATCGTAATGTTCTGTACATCAAACTGTAATATTAAAATAAGAATGATGCTGTTCCAGATTCAGAACTTCAGTTAAGAGATTTAATATAATCGATTGAAATCTTTGAAAACCGCATTAAAATTCTCAGTTAACTTCTTCCCTCATAAATCTTCTAGTCCATACTTCATATTACTTACTCGATTTTTAATAATAAATCATGGAACCGGAAAAACATCAGCAGACTTACAAATAAAGAAGATGTATGTTTCAATTCCCATAGCACATATGCAGAGGGTAAAGCGTAGTGTAGTCTCGCAAGAACGAACAGTCGTGATGTTCTATCGCGGTATCGATAACTGTAACATTATACTACACCGATGGAAAAAATGTGTCCTGTGACGCCACTAACAATGTGAACTGAGTGTCTCTCACACTTGTAGTGTGTTTGTCTGTCGGGCATATGTGCGCTCTGAGCTTCACTGCCGAGATCCCGCTTCGATTCAAGTTTAATGTCATGGAGGATTAATGTTTTGTTTATTCCATACATTTTACCGATATGTCAACATAGACACTATGTAATGGCAATCGCGTTTTCTAATACAATCAAAATTTTATTTATCGAAGAATTAATCAGTTTGTAGACCTTTTTAAGACTGGAATTTATGGGCCCTGTGATTATACCGTGTCTTTTGTCGAAATGAGCGAAACTAAAAAGCTATATACAAATCAGAGCTTCAAATTAGAAAACTTGTTAAGTCCTGTTCTTTGCATCACGGCATTAATTTTATACTTTAATACAAAGATCAGTTAACTTTTTTTTTTCGTCGCGGACCGCATTTAGTAACTAAATTCTACTTCTTCTACATTACGGGATGCATTAATAACATTTTTTTTTTTTTTTTGTTGGCCATATATCCTTTTGTAATTTTCAGTTTTTACGGTCTTAAGTTCTTGCTTACGTCGGTTAGCAAGTATTTAAAACGGCATAAATACACCTAGTGTATAAGAAGTCTAAAGCAACACGGCAGAAATGTTGTTTACTTTGCTGGATATGAAAAGTAAACATATTTTCTTTTTGGTGGGTCAAATTGGTACCTTTTTGTCAGTATTATTTTAGATTTTGGCCACAAAATGAGGAATAAATATATTATTACGAAATATGGCCCTGTAATATAATATAATGTTTACCGTATGAATGAAAGATAAGTCTAGAAGCCGCGGCTAAATATATAATAGTCGCGCCACTCGATTAAAGGCGCATACAGACGATGTGTCTAACGTTGGCCAAAGCTGGAACCAATATTGTATGTAACATTTAGTATTGGTGGACGTTTTTATATGCGTAGCATACAGACGATGTGTCGATTAAGTGCCAGCGTTTGCTATGTGCAAAAATAGCGAACATGGACCAACGTTAGTAATATGGCGTTTAATAGTAAAAGTGAGGTTATGGTCACAGTCTAAACCTTTCTTTTGAAATTTTAATCTATAAGAATACCGCCTCGGAAGCGAACGTCAGCCAGCTCCAAGCCCAACGTACGTTGGTACTCACCTTAAGACGAACCTACACGGATATAGCTTCTCATTAAAATTAACTTACGGCAAAAGCGTAGTGCCTACCAGACACGTACTCAGGGGCTTGGGCCCCCCTCCCCGCCCCCGAGTTAAAAAAAAACACGTGGTTTTGACCTGAATTTGTCAAAATATAAGAGCTGAGACAAATATATGTGGTTGTTACGCTAAAACGTTACGTTGTTTTTGTTAAAATAGAGAGGCGAGGATATATTTTTTATTTTATTTTTTCATTTGTATATTAGAGGTGACGACCTTTTTTGCGGTCATCACTTAGATATTAGAGATAAAGACCCTTTTTTTTAGGTCATCGTTTGTATTTAAAAGTGAGCAAGAAATGATTTTTTATTTTACAATATAGTTATATAATTTAAGTATGAAAATAATTAGATTTTCTCTTCAATTTAGTTTAAATAATGTTTTCTGACAAATAAATATTTTCCAAATGCATATACAATTAAATTAAAAAGGCATAATTAAAAAGAAGACAAATATGCTATTTGTCTCGAGTTGCCAGCGTCCATGAAGTTAATTGATTTAAAATGAGGGCAGCGGTTGCTTAGTTAGTGATTTACAGAAATGGTTGCAGATGGTCTCATGAATGTGGTTTTAAGTAAATTGCAAATGCAACTGAACGTGGATGCCTGTTGAGCTTCCAGGAATTAAGGACTTAAGCAAGGAAAATTAATTCATTTTACACAATGTTGTAATTAGTTTTGAAAATAGTTGCAGAAAACAAGTTGATACCATAACAAATATATGTTTTGCTAAGATTTTCAGACATATTTTATCATTATGCAATAGGAATGAAAGTCCCTCAAATTATTCGAATATCATTATTTTAGCTCTGCAACTCATTATAGATCTAAGCTTTTCTGGTCAAATTTGAGGCACTTCACCCGGAATCGACAAAATTCATCACTTTTGTCACAGCAGATTTCGTCGATGCTCATCACTATATTTATTGTCGCTTTCACAAATCCATTTCAAAATATCATAGTTAGCGCGGCTCCATGGTAAGATTTTGTCTACGGATCACAGGAACGCGGGTTCGAAACTAACCACCTCCTTCGGATTTTTTTCTTCCGAAATTGTGCAGTCAGCTCTGGGGGGTCTCAGCCTCAAGTATTTAATATTTGAAATGAGGACCTGTTTAGGCTCCGTAGCTCTGAAATTTATGGCTGCTGGTCTAGAAACTGAGAACTTATCTTCTCTGCCCCTTATACGCCTATCTGGGCATTGGGATCCTGTTATTATTTCCAAATATCACTTTCAACTCCTGCATCGTATACTACAGGGTTTGAGATGGTCCAGGTTATTCATCCATTGCAATACTACCCAACAAAATAACGTGTGAGTAAAAAAACAAAAAAATCAGAGCAAGCCGAAAAAAAATCTTGCATGTCTTTGAATACATTTGAAAGGTTAGAACTACTCAAATAACCTTTGACACTACAGAGCTATTGAGCAAATTTAAATTCTGCTTACAACAGTTTCTCTTAAAAATAAATCTTGTTTATTTATAAATTTATTTTTTCACTTATATAAACTCAATAAACAACCCCAAATGAATAAAATAATAAATTAAACAACATGGGATATGTGGCCACCGCTTTCATTAATACATTTTCTGATTCTCCTGTTGATTGATTTAAATCAGGAGTCGGCAACCTTTACTACGTCGCGGGCCGCATTCAGTAACCTTTTTTTTGTCGGGCCATACTTTCTTTTTTAGTTTGTATTTTTTCTTGTTAACGCTGGTTTACACCTAAATAGGTTGTATAATAATAGTTGTAATACGTCGGCATAAATACGCGCAATGTGTAAGAAGCCTAAGGCAGCGCGGCAGTATTGTGTTGGCTATGCTGGATAAGAAAAGTGAACATTGTATTTTCTTATTGGTGGGCCGCATAAAATCTTTCGGTGGACTGCATTCGTCCCACGGGCCGCCTGATCTAAATGATAAATTAAAAAAAAGAAAAAAATTCTTTAAACCTGCTAAATTGTCAAAAATGACAATAATAAACAGTTTTTTTATACTTTGCGTTCACAATAATATCATTGTTACACTGAAAACAGTTTAAGAGCTAAGAAAGCTATTGTTAAACTGTTTTTGGTGACATTTTACATTGAGAGATTGGCAGTATTATTTGTCTACGGCGTGTCATTGATAACCTCAAATATTTTAAAATGTTTACATAATACAATTTGTAAGTATTTCCATGACAGATAATTATTTTATAACATTATTATTAAGAAAATTCAGAAAGACAGTTTGTTTTTTGTATCCGACAATTACTGTTGTGTTGTGTTATCATAGAAATTGTTTTATTATACATTGTTGCTATGGTGACCGCATTTCACAATAATCCCTAGATTGTATTCCGATATTTATTACAAATGAAATTTTAAAATTTCTATAAAATAAGTGATGCTAAGTATAAAAAATAGTATATTATGCTCGTTTTATACGACGTCGTGTCACACTTGTTATTTTGGAGTACGACGAACCAAGCGAGGAGCGCGACAACTCGTGTGACAATACATAGTCTTATAAAACTCGTATAATAATATACAATTGTTTTTCTTGGCTGATTATCTCCAACATACCCCATATCGTTGTCTTTCTCTTCCAAATTTGTCTTCTATTTTATTACTACCGGAGTATTCTTTTCAAGTTTCACAGTGCCGTTCTGTCCTTTAAGATTCGCATCATTTGTAATGAATTTCTTTTTTCGTTATTTCTCTAAATGTTCTTAAACTTTATTGAAAAACTAGTGTTGTAGAAACAGATTGTTTTACTTTTTATTATCTAATCATACAAAATTATATAGGTGAGTTTAATAATAAAGTAAAGTTATAAATAATGTGTACAGTTTTAGAGCAAACTACCTTCAATTCACTATATTTTAAATCAAAATTACACTCTCAACGTTTAAATTTAACTTTCAGAAAACTGAAGTTATAACGTTAAAACATGCAATAAAACAAAACCATTTAATTGTAAACCAAAATAATACGAGCCAATAAAACCGAGAAAACATTATCATTATCAACGCTAAGTGGCATTAATAATAAGTTTACTTGGAGATATTTGCATGTTAAATAGGTACCAAGTTGCATGCCTTGTGAAATTACCATTGTGCAAAATGTATTTGTTTCGCTTATAAATCATTACTAAATCTGTAATATTTTACACTTATATATAGACTATTTATGAATTCTTCATAAATTGAGTGAATAAATGTATTTTAAATCGGAATTAGACATGTATGTAATTTCTAAATTTCGTTTGTGTTTTCATAAAACGCAGTACTATCTCAAATGAATTGTAATAAGCATCACCATTTGTGTTTCTTACTTTACTTAAGTCTTAGGCCCTTTTAACATATATATAGGGTCGGGCTGTATTTAAAAATAAAAATTTAAAAAAGTCACGCTGACTGTTTACTCTGTTAAACATATTCCGCACATTAATAGGAAACATTGGAACTGATTTTTTGCCTAATCTCATTTTGGGTAGAGTACAACCCACTGCTTGAACTGTGTAACTATATAGATCTGTACACTTTTGTATTACTTTCTTTAACACTGTGTTTTATTTCTTCATTTATTTTAAATATTCTACCAAGGAGTAGTTGTTTTTACCATTCTATTTATAAATCATTTATATTTTATTGGAGCACATTTGTCGGGGAGCGCATTTGTCGGGGCGGTTTTGTGGGAGCGCATTTGACGGGTCACCCTTTAAAGAGCACGATAGGAGTATACTATTATAAAATATATAGTTTATGCGCATTCGCGTGACTTGGATCATATTAAATTAAATTTACACTAATTCTTAGATTTGATCGCGAGAATAAATACGAGACAATGTGCAGTGCATATGGGCCACAAGATTTAAATTCGATGAAAACCCTACAGGTACTACTAATATTTAATTTAAAAAAAATAATTCTGGCGGGTTACATAAGCCTTTCGAAGTGGCAGTTTATTATTTTAGAACCAAAATTTTAAATATAATCCAATATAAAGGAGTAGAAATTAACAAATAAAAACAATCTACTTTGTAAGTACTATGTTTTAAAAATATACGGGGGTTAATTTGAAAATTCGCGGATAACGAGATAAACAAATTTGTTTGTTTAAATATTTTTATTGTTTTTCAAAATATTCACCTTCTCGTTCATAGCACTTTTCCATCCTGTTAAACTAATCCGGAAAGCACTGACCTCACCGTTCAGGTGTCACCTCAGAAACGAGATTTTCGTAGGTTTCATCCATTACCGCTTCAGAGCTATTAAATTTTAATCCGCTCATTTTATCCTTTACAAAAAGGAAAAGGAAGAAGTCACAAGACGCTAAGTCGGAACTAGAAAGCGGGGGTATCACACGCTGTAACTCGTTAAACCAGTGTTCTACATTAGCCAAGGATGGTGCTCCATCGCCAAAAAAATCGCTTTAATTTTTTAAAATCGTACAAAATTATGCTCAAAAATGTTTGCGTCTCAGTTTTATTTTTAATAGAAATGGTTTTATTTAAATGCGTGCTAAAAATCGTACAACTTATTTCTGTGCCTTGTAAACACAAACTAATGTAAAAAAACTTGAACAGTTCAAACCATAAAACTTTATGCCTGGGAGGCTGTAAATAATAGAAAACGCCCAATCATTTTAACTAGCAAATATAACTCAATTTCGTAGCGGTCTTTGGACTTACGTACAAACCAAATAATGCGCCATCAACTGCTGCTAATACTTCTTCTTAAATTGCCTTGATTACATCAGCATCGTCTAATTGATTCTTCATTTTTGACAATTCCGTATTTTGGATTATTATATTGACAAATTAACATATGGTTGCCAACGCTTTGTTTACAGTAAACCAGCGTTTCTCAACCGAAAACGTGCCACGGACCAGTAAAATATTTAATTTTTTACCGCAGACCACAAAAAATAAATGTACTATTAAACAAATTTATTGTATATGTACTCTACATTTATATAATATTTCAGTAATAAAAGATCACTGAAAAATAATCAAAAATCACAGAAAATTGACAAAAGTTCATAAAAAAAAGTAACAAAAAATCTCAAAAATATTAATTTATAAGTCTTTCGCGGACCACTAAAATTTTGCTAAGGACCACCAGCAGTCCGCAGACCACCGGTTGAGAAACACTGCAGTAAACCATACCAGATGTACGTAAAACTTTTACGTACCTCAGACCGAAACAAAGTTTGCACCCTTGGATTCGAACATCGTCCTCTGGGCTAATGTTTAATTATAATAAAATTACAATTAACTATTATATCGTTATAATATTTATGATAAATTTTTAACGTGTTTATTTTTTGTTATAGGTAAGTTCGTGAACCTGGTTGGGTGTTTTTTCGAGAGTATGTAAGTAAAAAAACAACTCTTACAGATAGTTCAAATTATTATTTGTCAAATACAATTGATGTACTATTCGGAATCGAGAATAATTTGTTTTATTTGTCTTTTTTTTTTATAAAAAGTTTTTATGAATTCGGGATGCTTGTTTTGATATTTTTTTAAAAAGTACAGTAATCCCTCCATTTACGCTAGTAATTGGTTCTACGAAAGCGCGTTCGTGGAGCAATGGAAATCTATTTAAAATAGGGATCTGTTCCACATTCTCAAATATTTTTCTCTTAAGACCCATTTAGACATCCAAATTAAGCTTTAATCGGTTTTTGTTTTTCAGTTTTAAATTATTTAACTTATATGTGCCTTAGGAAACCAATGAAGCGTTCTGTGCAACAAATTAGTATACGGTTTTAATGTACTCGGTTTTAATATTTTTAAGTTTTATGATTTTATGTACATCGCATATATTTTATTTAAAACTACTAATTCGGACCAATCACAACACTGGAAGAAAACGCTAATTTTGCAGCCATGTTATGAATATTTTGTGATTATGGAGAGATGAATGTGCGAAATTGTTGCCCTCTCCACTTTGGTTATAATTGACTGATAAATCAGACATATCTGAACGCTACTGTGTGTTTTAAAAATATTAAAAATGTTTAAAAAATAGATTAAAACTTAATTTTGATGTCTAAATAGACCTATACTGTGGGTACAAAAGTTTTAACCATTTAAAAAAAAATACATTGAAGTATGTATGGCGATCTTGAAAATTATAAGGGTGGGTTTCTGAAAACTTAATTAACTATAACCAAGTAGTTAGAAAATGGTTGCTATGGTTACTTATGGGATTGTTATATTGCACCGTAATTGACCATTTGCTTATAGTTTACTAAGCTTTCAGAAACCGGCCCATAGAGATACTAAATCATTTGTTTTGATAAAATGCATAGTACACTAGATCAGCGTTTTCCAACCGCCGGTCCCCGAGATTTTTTTGCCGGTCCGCGAGATTTTCTTCGGTCGCTTTCCGGTCCTCCATGAAAAAAGGTTGGGAAACGCTGCACTAGATTAAGCAAAAAACTAAAATTTGCCAAATTGAATTTTCTCCTATAACTTATTTATTGAAAATCATAAGATTTTAAAAAATTTCTGGAGGCAACTTTTTAGTTGCTTTCCAGTGGGGCAGTAAAAAAAATTACTAACCATTTTTGACTTATTAGTACTAATTTTAAATTTTCTTATGGAACCTATGGCATTTATTATTGAAATGAAAAGATCTTGTTTCAGATTATAATGATAAATGTCATTTGATAATTTTCCTTGTAAAATTCATATGAGGTCAACCAGACGGTTGTACATATATCGTGACAGTATTGTCACCATTTAGCACCGTGCAGTCTGTTGCATGTACATTGCTCATCATTCTGCAATGCAGTGGTGCCCACTGAGTCATCGCCTCACCTCACGAATATAACTAGATGGGATCTAGCACAGTTTATGTCACTGTTGAACGACTGTCATATGAGCTTTGAGGTCACAATAAGCTCTGGACTTGGCTAAAACTGGACAGCACTTGGTTTCGATAATAACACTGTTATTTTACTAAGCCCTTGCCATCATCGTCTGAGATACAATAGAGAAATAAAAAATAATAACAATTACAAAAAGTCTATGTTCTCTTACTATGTGTTAAGAAAATTATTAATTTAGGAAAGCATAAAGAAGGATTTACAGGTGACTAAAGTAAATAAGAGGAATCCTTGTACCATTGCTAAATATGAACAAAAGAGACAGTTCACTTAAAGGAGATATCCGATAATTATATAATTCAAGGGGACTTTTTTGCGACATACATCTTGAAGCAACAAATGATTAAATCATAAAAAAATTATACGCTAGTTCTCCTAAAAAATGTCAAACGTATATTAATTCATATACCGGTCTTCATTATAAAAAGAACGTCCATGAGCCACCCTGGTTAGCAGTAAGACACGCTGACCATTACACCACGGCGACCGACAAAACAGAAGTTATATATTTATGTAAAAAAATCATCTTATATTTGTTCGTTTGTTTGTTTGTCCTTTATGCAAAGCCAAACGAATGAACCGATATTCACCAAATTTAGTCCAGGGCATAAAATAATCCGAGAAAGGTCTTAGTGAGGGTTCCAACTTCGTCCATGTCTCCCTAGGGGGCGTTATGGGGGGAAATCATCATTTTTCACTTTCCGTGCCGTTAAATTGATTACGTAGGCTAAACCTTAAGAGATATATCGATATAATGTAGACAAAAAATGTAGATTTTAACTAGATCGTGTATTGGTCAATTTTATGTTTTTAAACGTAATAGTTTTTGTATTATAAAGTTTGTGGGTGCATAACATCCAAGTTTTTATATTGTTGTATCAATTATTTTAGAATAACAAATTAGAGCATTTCACGTAGAATCATAATATATTTAACACTATACATCAAAGATTAATAATAATGGAGTTATCATAGTGTAAATTGTACGCATGCACAGAAATGTTTAAAGATGTACAGGCATGTCGCTATTTGGTGCGGAACTTACCAATAGATGGCAGTGCTGGAGATTTCTGTATTTCCCATCGTCTAATAGTTAATTGCAAATTATATTGTCATTTTATATATTTAACTTTAATGTTGTGAGCGTTATGTTCTACTTTCTTCGTTTTAAAGTACTGAAATTCCGTAGCGAGGCACGGGTACACCCACTAGTGCTTTATAAAAATTAATTTTTTGTTTATTTAAAAAGTTTGTGAGTTTTTGAAGATACCTGATTTTCCAGTGGCCCGGACTTCTGACACCGGATTTTTACTGTGTAATGCTTCAATAAATACGATAATTATGCGAAGATACATTCTTAGGATCCGGATTTATGTTATTTTTGAAAAAATGTTTCAAGTCAAAGCACTGCCTTTTTCAATTAATTATCAATGTTTATACTTCACTGCAATCATCATATAAATTATTACTGAACTGACGGGTAAATGAAGCGTTTATATCTAAGTCAAACCTATAGGACTAATTTTACAAAATATGATAATATAAATACAAATCATCGCACAAGTAGTATCATGCATTTAAAAAGACGTTACTTTGAAACAAGAGTCGCAACTTTGGAGAACACTGGTAATTTAAAATGTTCGCAACTCCAAAGTACTGAAAATCGAAAAATCTCTTTATAACTGTATATGTTGACAATATATAACAAAATTTTAATTTGCTATCTATAAAGTAACCTAGAAAGCTTTCCCCAGGATGTTTAAACTATTTATAAATCTTAAAGCCGAAGATAAGGAGGCATGTCTTGTCTTTATGGTACTTGTGCTACATGTGTTTGAAGTCCTGGTAATAGAATTGACCTTCTTTCACGAGCGACTGCAACTGTAGGCCTTAATTAATGACTCCTGTTATGAGGGGCAGATTATTATATGTAAGTTATTAATTACTTGACCTACAATGATATATAATGTGAAATATATACTACTAAGAGGGAGGGAAATTTGCTACAATATATTCGTTACTACTAAGACAGTTATTATTAATCATCCTAATTAAATATACTTGCTGGATAATCAAAGTCGAATTTAATAGTAGCATTACGTATTTCATTTCAAGATATTTTCCGTTAGATGATAGTTGTTTTATATTTAGTCTGGCCATATTCATTGACGTAAATACCTTAAAATACGGTATTTTCGCAAATTTTTATTCCCAAAGATTTTTCGAATATGAATAATATTTTTTATATACGGTAAACGTTATTCTTGTTGTTGGGTTTTTCTCAAACCGCCTCAAAACAGCATATAGAATGTGCTATATGAATCCGATATGCGCTCTTATAATATAATCATATTATATTCAAAGATGTTCATATGTTAAAAATAAAACTGAATATGCAGCTAAATGGTAAAGAAAATAAACAAGTTAATCTAACTCCCGTATAAGTAAATTTAAAAAGAACGTGTACAGAAAACAAAATAACAAAAATATTTTTGCCTGTACGAATGAGAATGAATAATGAATAACACGAACGTAATGCATATCATAAATAATAAAGCGAAAGTTGTGTGCATGGAATATCTCAAACAATCCAAAAAGAAGAGAAATATTCGGTGAATCAAAATACGGTAACTAAATAAATATTGCATATAAATGATATGATAAAAGCGTGCTATTAAGGAGCATGATTGGATTGCGGAATATATATTCGGTAATATAAAATACATAAAAGTTAGCAATCATATTAACTAACTGTCATATAATCCGATATATGTCGATAAATGTATGGGGGTTCCTCCATAAAATAAGGAATGATCGTCATAAAAGAGCTTTGGGATGACGTGATGAAACAATATTAATGTACATAAGATAAATAATACAAGCCATAAACACAACTAATTCTAAACAAAATGTTGATTGATGTGTATGCATGCTTTGAAATAATTTAAAAAAATAAATAAATTGCCGTAGGAAACAATAACCTTTAAGAATACTGGCAATTATGCAAAATATAAGTCTATGTTTGCGGCGCTGCGGTCAATTTATTTTTTAGATATTCATATTTAAGTAATTCCTTCATATGACTGTCGAAGAGCAACTGAATTATTTTTCTTACTGAGCGGTTCGTCTCAAACTTTTTTTTTTGTAATTATGTTTAAGACGTACAGTCTATATAATAAGATATACTTGCTTATAACTCAGGATCAGGCATGTGCACATATATCAAACAGGTTCGAACATGATAAGATAAACAGGTTCAAACATCAAAATCTAATACGCCTGACAATAAAAATTATTTAGTTAGTGTTTTGTCTATGTCGAAAAACGACTCGTTTGGGCCAAGAAAAATTCAGAGCGCGATTGCAATGATATGGTTTTCTCTGATGAATGTAGTTTTTACATGAAATATAAACTTCGAACAATAAACGTTCAAAATTTGGATCAGCTAACTCGTCAAATACGGCAGATATGGAGATCACTGCCAAAATATGCCGAAAAGCTGGTAGAAACTGTACCGAAAAGATGCCAAACAAAAATTGATAATAATGGAGTTTGGACCAATTATTAGGTAGTAGCGTAATAATATTTACAGTTAATTTTTAAATTATTTTTAGTTTTTCCTTTTGTCTCTTATAGTTCGCCGAAAATCAACAAGGACATCTTATTATACAGACTGTAATTTTTAATGAGCCTCGTTTTTATAGAACCTCTAGGTACCATGAAGACAGTACAGACAACCCTCAGATAATCGCGCCCCTGGCGTGTGTGTGGATTCATTATATCGCCATAGATTTTTAATTATTATTTTTTGCAATATATTAATATATTATGGTTAGTTACTTGTGTTTCTAGTGAGTGAATTTTATAAGGCGGAGTTGTGACAGATTATTTGACAGTTATCAGCATTATAAGCTCAGACAAGCCAGTACAAAATGTTTTTTTTTATTTATTTATTTATTTATTTATTTATTTATATATTTATTTATTTATTTATTTATTTATTTTTTTTTCAACAAACACTCGAAATAAATCTAACAAGTAGAACCAAAAATACAAAAGGGAATTTGTTATTTGTCCCATATAAGATGTTCTATAAGACATTTTTAGATGATACCAAATTTCTTATTTTAAATCTTTCATCCAAAAGGGACCAAAATAACATGAAAAAAATGCAATCATTTCCGTTATACGTGTAAATATCTGACCAGCGACAAAGAAAAAGATATTATATAAAAAGATATTATTATATAAATATCTTGTTATTAAATATATGTATTGTTTTTTTATTAATGTACTTCTAAAAAGAACCAAAATAATATTTATTAAGTTAATTATTAAATAAAATAACTATAATGTTTCTGAAGCTACTCACTCTAATAACCTAACTTTTTGATTTCACAAAAAAAAGTTAACTTTTGTTTCCGCCCTGTTTCCCAGAAGTGTTGGTCTAAAAATCTGAAAAAAATCTCAATAATGTACATTGATGGAAACCAAAATAGTTCAAAAGGAATTTTTGTCAGATTAATTTTTTTTATTGTTGAAAAAATACATATTTTATTTTAAAAGTTCATGTAGTATTTTAAGGAAAAGCTCTTAGTACATAGAATAACAAACGGTACATTATTTTCAAAATATTGTTCATTTTGACTTGTTCACCGCAAAAAAAAAACAAAAATTTTTCACACATAGCTGCTTTAACTTGGGTACTAGATACTTGAAAAACACTAAAATATGTGAAAATTCACACTTCACATCAATTTTTTATTAATTCAACACATTTACTAATTAGTACATATAAACTGCAGCCACAAGTCTTTTTAGAATTTCCTGTATAATATATTCGTCTATTTTGAAATGTATACCTGCGAAACCCTGAAATATGTAAAAATTCTCACCTCACATCTATTTTTCAATATTAGTTTTAACATTTTTACTAATAATTATGTCACAAGCTGCATTCACAAGTCTTATTCGAATTTCAAGTATAATATATTCCTTCATTACACAGTTGTCAGTGTTTTAATGTTAATGTTAAAAGTTTGAAGTATACAAACTTTTAACATTATGCGTTAAATATTTTCTTACGCTTATCCACTAAATTGGAGCTATGAATGCTTATACGGATTTGTGTAGAACTAACATTGTTATGCGTTAACATTTACACTATGAATTACGTACTATCTATTAAAACATGAGCTGTGAATGATACTTAAACCTATTAGTTTCAAATAAAATGCCCTACAAATTGATAACAAAATACACTTTATGATAATACATTACAAGCCGAGTTCTCGCGAAGTTCAACATGACATCGATCCAGATCCGGATCACTCCGGTCACTGCTCACAATCGCCCGACCAATCGTATCCTTGAAACTTGAAACTATACAGTGAGCCGTGAGCCGGCTGATTTCAATTTGGTGAACCGTGTCATTTCGGTCAGTGTACTGAGCCGGCTCAGTGAACAGGTTCGTTCATGAACGACCCATCTCTATGCGCGTGTTAACAGGAATTCATTTATTTAATTTCGCCGCTTTGCTCTCCGCTTTCTTCGCTGCTTTGCTCTCTGCTTCACTATGTGTTTAGCCTTAGCGAGAATATAGCTCTTAGCTCTCCAGTCAGTATATATACCTTGGCTTAGTTAAAGAATGTTGTGTCAATTAACGTTATGCCCGCGGGCCGT
The DNA here is from genome assembly GCA_963971575.1 of Liopterus haemorrhoidalis. Classification (NCBI taxonomy): domain Eukaryota; kingdom Metazoa; phylum Arthropoda; class Insecta; order Coleoptera; family Dytiscidae; genus Liopterus; species Liopterus haemorrhoidalis. The sequence goes on from OZ020611.1 coordinate 127,836,161, forward strand.
GTCTGGCCCGATACTTATTTTTAAACGACACGCATTGAGCGGCTTTTTAGGATATCCTTGGTATAATCAGAAACAGCTATACCATTGAGGTCCAGCATATGGCCCAAGGGCCGTACCCGGCCCGATATTAATTTTTAAACGACACGCATTAATCAGCTTTTTAGGATTTCTTAGGTATAATCAGAAACAACTATACCATTCATGTCCAGCATATGGCCCGCAGGCCGTATCCGGTCCGATACTAATTTTTAAACGACATGCATTGAGCGGCTTTTTAGGATTTCTTAGGTATAATCAGAAACAGCTATACTATTGATGTCCAGCATATGGCCTGCGGGCCGTACCCGCCCCGATATTAATTTTTAAACGACACGCATTAAGCAGCTTTTTAGGATTTCCTAGGTATAATCAAGAAACGTTTTTGTTTTGTTAATATACGCAGAATCATGCAAATTTTAATAATTGATTCCTGCTTATATTGATTTTTATTCGATATCAGTATTATAATATATCTATAATATATTTTGAAACTAAAATTTGCAACACCACAGATTCACGAGAGTGAAGAATGAAATATACTTAAAGAACTGTCGAATTCAAAATTTTATCCGTATTATAATATTTTCTTTATTTCGTAATAGGGGATACGCATAAAATTTGTATTTCCTTAAAACTACATTATTTTGATATGTTAATGTTAGTTATGTCACCTAACAAAACAAAAATCACATTTTAATTAACATTATAGCCAAATTTTTTAATTAAAATATTGTAAATTTGAAATATTCCGAGCACGGGGCGAAGGTTGCCGAGTAGAAACGACTGAGTATGACGTCAAACGATAGGGTTTTCACATCACAGATACAGACAGCTACAACATAATCTTCACACGTGTGTGTATTGTATTGTTCGAGAGTTTTGTATTTGTTTTTAAACAATTTTTCACGTATTTACTATTAAAATGGCAGATAAAGATTTTGTTAGGGCTCAGAGTGATAATTTACCCAACATTGATGCATTTATGCACACAACATAAAGTTTACTTTTTTCTGAAATATCGGTTTTATTTCGCCTCATAGTTTTCAGCCACAAATTTCGCCTTTTCTGTTGTTTTTCGCCATTAGGTAATGATATAAATAGTTTTTTTGGATTTCTAGTTGAACTAATTGTGCACATCGGTACTGAACAATATTTTCGATAATGTTTCGAAGTACTGGGGCCTGGATATTCCATATTTTAATATAAAATTTAATTCGGTAAACATGTATAAATTGTTTTTATAGAATTAAACTTTATTTTAATTAAAATCACTCTCCTTTACATAACCTATAAAAGTTACACAAACAAATAATTCACAACAGACTATGTTCGCTGCATAAACAACCGTTCGCTGGATTGGCTAGTAGTCTCATGCGTCAGTTAGAAAGGATTATGACGTCACACGTCGTTTTCGCGCGCTACATACATTTTTGATTTTTTAAAGCCTTCAAATTAAAAAAAAAAAAATTAAAAACTGTTTTTTATGTTTATATACAACAAGAGGAATATAATAAAAAAATAAAAAAAAATCATGCCTATCCCCTATTAGATAGTCATTTTAATAGAGACAGTTAGGAATAATTTTTAGTATTAATAATACAAAAGTGGGATATTTACGCATTAATATATTCAGTGGTTTTGGCAAATATGGTTGTGATACATGTATTTGAAATTTCTAATTAACTATATTCTTCTTATTTCCTCTTATGTATTTTACGTAAGCATAAAAAGTGAAAAATATTGCATATTACTATAATGTCAGGCGTGTAACAGGATTAAACTGTTATAAAAGAAACGTTAGCAGGAGCGAGCACAATCAAAATAACACGTAAAACTCCCCGAAAACACAATAGCTGCGCACCTGCTCCCATTTCATAAAACGAACAACCTTATAAAATATTAAAATATTCAGCGTCAAATTAAAATGTGACAGATTTCAAAGTAAAAAGAAGAATATTCTCAACGGAAAACAAGTTTACAAATCTATTAATCCTAATCTCAAGTTCATCTCCGTCTTACATACATGAGCGCCTCTCGCGGCAGAAACGCGAAAATGCTTTCACAGCCAACTTAGTCTGTAAAATTCTGCAAAACTTTCACAAATAAACCGCCTAGCTGTGCTGTAAGTAGAGTAGATAAACTGAGTCGACATTAAATCTTGTTTGGTTTTGTCCGGATACTTTGTAAAAATAAATGACAAACAGTTGCAAGAAAATTAACTATACACTTTCTTCCGTTAGAGGCGCAGTCAGTTGTTTCAGGAATCGAGTGTCTTTTGTTCTTGAGTTGACAATGAAGAAAGAAGCTGCTGTTACAATAGATATGGCCATTTGAAGTTGATTTACCTTAAAAGGTGTTAAAAATACCGTGTACCACCAGCATTGCTTACAAGCGCGCCGGGATTGTATAACTTATTTTAAAAATAAAAAACATTTTGTTATGTAATGAAATGTACACAACTCCATTCTTTTGAAATGCTACAAAGTTTACTTGTACGAGAGAAACATAAATTCTGCAGAGAGGAAAATTTTTATTTTGAGAACAAGTATCTTTTGTCTAACTTTTATATGTTTGCACTATCTTTTATTTTTATTTTATACCGTATCAGACATTTTCCGTATTTGAACTTCAACTATAAGATAGTTTATAATAGAAAACTGCCAAATGAATATTTTATAATCTGTTGTTATTGTTGTGTTTCTGCTTACATAATAACAGCTTTACAAAAATATTTTCAAATAATATTTCTGAATGGGACCGTGCACAATTTTAATTAAAACTTGTTTTCAAACATAGTTTTACGTTATAACAAACAGCATGTTATCAATTATTTTGTAGTCAACACATCCATATATTTATTATGATATTTTGAAGTGAAATAATTTTGCGTAAGAAGCAACCGCTAAAGAAGTTACGTGAATCATTTCCTTTATCATTAATGTGCAGTTAAGTTCATAACTCTTCCTTGCTGAAGTAAGAACCTTGTTTTTATTTACCAAGGGCGCCAAAACACGCTCCTGCCCCTAGCGCAAGTTTTCCTTACTGCGGCTCTGGAAACGGATATAGACTTGTTAAAAGTCCACAAAAGTAACAAGATTAATGTCCAGCAACCCCTTCAACGAAAAGACCAAACTTTCAAATACCTGTTACCACCTCGCAACTATATCACTGTAGCTTTGAAAATGGTTAATGCCGTAACTGTAGTGAGCACGACGAATAAAAATATTTGTGAAACTTTACCAAATGTTTCATTTAAGATCCATTTACCTATAAACATTATTATTGTACTAGATTTTTTTGCAAGATTATAATGTGTATATATTAAATTGAAGTCAGTTTATTCTTCTGAAAACGCTTTCAACTTAATATTATCTTGATGTTATAAATTAATTTTACTGACAATTACATTTACAAATAAAACATGCTAAAACTATTTGTAAAACAGCTATTTCATGCTTTTTAGAGCAGCCGGATTAGAGAGAAATAAGTCTTAATTAGAGCAACAGAGCTATCATAGCTCGAGAAAGTAATACAATTTAACAAATACAAAAAATGAACACATGTAATTATTCAAATATGTTATTAAATTTTTACTTTCCACTTATACATGATTTATAACGGGATGTGATGAAAGGGAAGATATATTAAAAACGAACAAAGAATAACAGAGAGTTGATTATTATTATACTTTTTCGAATATTATATTGTTCTGCGATATAAGCGTTGCCATTGTAATCTTTGAATTAAATCACGGAAATGTTTAACTATCAAATTAATAAAATGGAATTAGTCTAGTTGGAAAACAGATTACTTTAGCTAACGTATTGATCAACTATATATCTAACACTTCATCAAGTAAAATGAAGAATTTGCAGGGGCAAAAGTTATCCCGACTTACTGCCCAATAAAAGAAAAATAATGTCTTATATTTCCATTATTTTTCAATTCTACCATTTTTAAATTTATAATGATATTCTTGTTGGGTTTTCTTGAAGTTTCCTTTATTTGCATCTGACATGGCCAGGGCCAGCCCGGGTATGTGTGGAGCCCGACTCAAGGGCAAACAGCGGAGCCCCCTTGCAACTGCTGTCTAATTGTTATTATTTAAATGTTATTTCTTTACTTCAAATAAATATTCAGAAAAATGGTGGAAAATTAAAAACAGAATGAATAATATAAATAGATAGATATCGTACGGCCCGCGTGAATTTTACTTGTTAGAAAAATGGCCCGAGGGGCTGAAATGGGTTTGACACCCCCATCTTATATTAAACAATTATTATTGTTATACCTATACATTTTGCTGTTAGGTGAATGATAAGAGAGGTATTTTTTTGGTAGACAAGTTTTTAGTAAATAATTTTAACCCAGAAAATTTTTGTTTAAATCTCAGAGAGATAGACTGACAGACAAAAATTATTTTTTTTGCTGGTATCGTCTTATAATTATCTGAAACTTGTAGAAACCAAATTATTCACTATTAAACAGTAACTTTTTCAAGTGATTTATAATTTTATTTTTTTACTATATTTTTCATTTGTTTTTTATTAACTTTTTATTTAAAGCGCTGGGACTTTTATTTAATGTGCCGTATCACATAAGACGCTCATCTGGTAAGATTTGGAACATTACTGTTTTGTTAAATGAACATGTTTGTTTAAAATAGGGGTATATATAAACACATGATTGTAGAGGGGTGAAAAACAAAACAATACCAATTTCATTACAATAAATTTATTTACAGATATTGAACACATTAAATGTAATAAGTGAAACAATGGAAAAGGAATCAGCAATGAATTAGGATTTATCTTATATTTGCTGAAAATTGGAAGAATCTGGTAAATATTAAAAAAAGGACACCAGTTCAATTTGATTCTCAATAGAATAACATACTTTTTATTGTGTCTACATAAAAAAATAAAACGATTTTTTAAGGTATATGTGAACATGAAATCTAATTTGGATTGTCGTCTACTAGAATCCAATTTGAAATAACTCGATATCGAATAAGTTGTACAGGAAAAGGAAGAAAAATACTTGATTGTCTCAACGAACATGTTTAGAGGCGAAACAAACGTGAATTATTGTTGGAAGTATGTCTTGTCTGTTGGGGCTATTTTCATGTAGGTCAGGTTATGGCTTGAAAGCTACAAAAATCTTTACATTTTAAAAATTTTAATTCTCCTTTTTAATTCCTAATGTTTTCATCCACGATATTCTTGTTCCAGAATCACACAACACCTCAGTTCTCTTTTGAACTTTTCTTTTTCCTTCAGACCTCTTAGAGGGTTGCGCCAACCCTCTATTAAATGTTCTAACGTTTCGCTTTCCCTGCGTCACATTTGGCACTTATGATCTTTCTATTTTTAACCAAAACTTGTTAGCTTGCTCTTCATTTCCACACATAAACCTAAAACAATATATTGGTAACCTCGGCGTATTTACCATCTCAAATTTGTAATTATATCTTGATTCCATTATTCTGTTATACTGTTCTTGTCCTAGCACTTCTCTAGTTTTCTCAATTATTATGTTCTCTCTCATCTGTCCTTGTATTCTCATTTTTTGTACTTCCTTGGTCGAGTACAGTTCGATTATCTAAAGTAGTCCAGTCAAGGTCATATTCGAATTATGTAATAATTCGGATTATGTTTGTCGTAGTTATACCTTACAGATAAACAACAAATTTTGACAAGCTTCATTTGTGTTTCTCTTACTATTTTGCCAATGTGAGTGAGAGAGAAACACATCAATACGTTAATTATTATTTCAGTCATATGACCTTGACTGGACTTCTCTGGATAATCGAACTTAACGTAGCTCTTTGGTAAAAAGCCGTTCTTTTTCTTTCCCATTAACTGCTTATTTTTTCATGTCAGTCTCTCTGTCCTCTTGCTCTACAACATTCATGCTTTATTGTTTTACTATCCCCTATTCTTGTTTTTTCTACAAACTTAATAGCTTTCGTCCTTGTATCAACATGTATTAAAATGTTTAAAATATTTTTGTTATTAAAGAGCAAATAACACAAAATAAATAAATAAAATAAAATACTTTTAGCACAAATACTATTAATCTATAATATACAAATACGGAATAAAGACTGAATAGGTAAATGCACCCTTACATTTATTTCCATCTAGTAAAAGATGTTCGGGATCTGGAAATTCTTAAGGGTGCGCATAACCGTACAGTTTCCTATACAAGCCTAACAACCTGAAATAAAATTAGTAACAATCTATACATCAAAATTTTCAGCGAATTTTTATCTACCTAATAGGATATTTTTAATTGTCAAAAGAACTGTCATGTAATTGTAAATAAACAACTTGCGTTATAGACGCCATCTTGTAAACCATTCGACGCATATTTGTGTACTATGCGGCAAATTGTAGTTAAAGCTTCATTCTACAAATATGTTTGGATATAATTTGTTCTATTGTGAAAATTACTTATGTTATTGTACTTGGTAATCTACTTTTGCCGCCACCTCGAATCTGCCGCGGTTCTCAATATAGGTGCGGCGGATAAAAATGTTTCATTTTGTGTAAAGAATACTTGTACCAAGTGGCATTTCACTATCATCAAGTATAATATTTTTCGACGAAGGCTCTAAACTATAAACAATCATGTCGAAAAAAATGTTAACGTATTATTTGAACATTTCTACATAAAACTGTATAAATATAAAAATTATTTGAAACCCACAAATATATTTAAAAAATTACAGAACATTATTGTGTAATACCTATTATTAAGTTATTTAGCAGTAGGAATTGATTTTTTATCAATGTAGTCAGTAATTTGGCAGTTTTTATGTCCATAAAATTTTGTATTTTGATGCTTATGGCACATAGTTACTAGGAATTACGATCTGTAGCCCCTACCCAACCCGTTAACATTGTATTCGCTTCCGATTTTGATTTTCCACCACCCGTTATCTACCCATTATCCGTTAACTTCTTTATTCCCCTAAGCCTTGCGGCGTTCAGGGTGTTAACATTTACAAAAAAATAAAAATAAAATAAAAAATAAAACAATCAATCCAGAAATACATAACAATAACATCCAATACAATTTACATTTTACAATATTTTTTTCTCTTTTCTTTCTTCTTTCCGTTTCCCCTTCCTGTTATCCTTCCCCAATCTCCATCCTTCTTGCCTCTAATTTTCTCACCCACCTCTCCCCCCTTCCATCTTCGTGCAACAGGTCTAATGTGCTCCCCGACCATACTGTCATCTCTCTACACCTCTTCGCGAGGTGCTCTATATCTTCCTCCTCCTCCCCGCACATCCTGCACATCTTATCCTCCTGTCTCCTCCAATATCTGTTTCCTCTCTCTTCATTCCCGCACCTTAGTCTCGCAATCTCTTAATTCTCCCTCCTGACCTTCCTCTTTCTCCCCTCAAGTAGCTTGGTACCCCTATAGTTCTGACCTCCTTATATCTCCCTGCGCTCCTTGAATTGTCCATTACCCGTTAACTATCAACGGGTAATTGTGAGGTATTTTGAGCATTTCTGGTTACCTATGAGTATTTTGTTGTAATATATTTCCATCCTTTCTCATGATTGCAAAAGTAAAAAAATGGAAGTGGTCCGTAGGTAGCCCTTTGACCCTATTCTATTTTTAATTAATGGTTAGCGGGTAATAACCGGGTAATGGAGTCGGGTGCCCGGTTCCAGAAATATCGGTAGTTACGTATGACACATAGAGAAAAAGGTACATATTTACGTTTCGATTTACGTGTGTAGTTTGCCAACAGAGTGGCCGAGCTCGTTAAATCGTGCAGTTCTGACTGGTTTAAATAGCCTGAATTGTTAGGTTCGAGGTTCGATTCCCCGAGGGTAATATTATTCGGGCGAGAATAATATGTTTACATTACTCACATTTTCACAATCATTCACCCTTCATCGAAGTGTAGAAGCTCGCCCCCTGGCATCGGCGATTAGGCTCATTGCAGAAATAGGCCGATGTAAAATAAATAAAATAATAATAATAAATTCTATTAAAGTTTAACATTTTGAAAGATATGTCTTTAATTATATATATATGTTTTCTGCCAAAGATCTTGGACTCAATAGTTAAATTTATTAACTACTTCTGAAGCTTATAATAACATGTTTTACTTTACGATACCAACTTGAAATATAACGTTATAGTTATGTCAGATTACCTACAACACCAATATTATGATATTTACATCCAATAATCTCGTAGTGTTTCAATGAAATATTACTGATAATATTTGCAGAGTAAACGTGTTATAGCTGTTAATGGGATATCATAATAAAGAACATTTGTTTTTATTATAATTTATGTTTCAGCACTGCTATATTTCAATATTTATCAAGTGTATGCTAGCTACAGCTACCTGGTACCGTAAGATGTAATTATTTATGCTTTGTTTAAATATGTATATTCGTATACAGTTAGAGGTAGTTAAAATAATTATGACCATATTTTATTAGAAAAATATTTATGCATGTGTTTTGTCGTTAATTTTATTGCAGTTTTTCTATAAAAATACACAGCAGCATAAAAAGAAAACATTGCAGCATAAAAAACATCTGCTTAAATCACTGTTATTTCAATATTTGTGATAATCGCGGAGCTCAACTGTCGTTGAACGGTTTGTGGTAAAATATTGATAAATTGACAAATGAATTGCGTTACCGATTTAGTAATTCACTTCTTTGTAGGCAGCACCAGAAGGCAACCAATATTTTTATTAGGATAACATTCGTTTTTAAACGTGTTAAAATTATGGCATAAATACGCCCTACTAAAATTTACCTACTTAAAACTAACAAATTATATTATTGTAAAATATTTTAAATTTTAGACTTTCGTAGACTTAGTTAAGACACCCTTATACCTGGGTTACCCAATCTTTTTTATCGATCGACCCCTTACACATGCAAAAATTCCTTTTCCGACCCCCAAAATAGTAACAAAAAAAAAACTTATTACAAAAAATTATTGATTACAAAAATAAATCTGCATAAATGTAATTAAATTAATTAATAAATTACTATTTTCAGCATAATTAATATTATTACAATTACTGAATACTAAAAAAGAACTATCGACTCCTTTATAAATATCAACCCCAGCTTCAAGATGACTGACCTCCAAGGGGTCGATATCAACTCCGTTGGGAACCCCTGCCTCATATCGTCACTCATATGTGCAGTACAAATTTTGGTTAAATAGTTGGACTTAGAGAACTGATATTCGGCATGCATATACAGTTCTTTGGCTAGCATATAAGAAAAATACTTGAAACGTGGCTGAAAAGAAAATCACTGGAAATGAAAGCTCATGATGGGTAGATGAAGGAACGAAAAATAATTTTTACATAACTTTTTTTTGACACGATTTTGTGAAAATGAGCAAAAATTATTTTGTCTACAATCTAATTAATTAATTAATTAATTAGATCTAATTAATTAATTAGTGAATATCGGAAAATTTTATATTTTAAATGTATGCGTGTATGTATAAGTAATTTTATAATGTTGCGTGTGCACATAATTGGAGTGGTTTAAACCCTTAAAGGTAGCCATACACGGTGAGGATTTTCTCAAGGTTTGGCCTGAACAGTCCAAGCCTTGAGTAAATCCTCACCGTGTATGGCGGCGTCCGTGAGGTCGTGGCCGGTACTTGAGGCCAAAAAATCCCGTACAAAAATCATATTTCGGCCTTGAGGCCAGATTGTAATTGGCCTTGAGGCCAGATTGTAATTGGCCCTGAGGCCAGATTGTAATTGGCGTTGAGGCCAGACTCTTACTACCGTGTGTGTGTTGTCGACAGTCGGCCTTGAGGATTTATAAAGTGAGTGTCAAATTTATTTAGTCATGTCTAGAGAATTTTTATCGGAATTCATACTAATGTATGAAAATGAACCTTGCTTGTGGCAAGTAAATTCTAAAGAATACCATGATAGAAATAAAAAAGATGCTGCGTACGCGAAATTATTGGAAAAAATAAAAGAAGTGGACGCGAAAGCTATAAAAAATAAATAAAAAAATAAACAATATCAGAAGCGCTCTCCGAAAAGAGAATAAAAAAATTAGGGAATCGATGAAATCAGTAGCATCTGCTGATTCTACGCACAAGCCTAAGTTGTGGTCCTCAAGGCCTTTTCCTTGAGGCCAATCCTCTCCGTGTGTGGGCGAGGGTTCGGTAGAGGAATTCCTCAAGGAATTCCTTGAGGCTTTTTCCTTGAGGAAATCCTCACCGTGTATGGCTACCTTAACTCTTGGTCAACAAGTCCTGTGAGCCGAATAATCCAAATCATCCGAGCCGATATCATCCCTCGATCCGCCCCTGGTTGTCATATGATATTATATCTGCCAAAGTGATTTGTATTATAATATTCTGTTCTCATAAAGCTTTGGATTTTGTGTTTATAACCAAATTACAAACGGACTGTGCGAAACTAGTGTTCCCTGGGTTGGAGCTAACCTCTAATGATAAGTAATTATATATACAACTCTCATGACAAAAAATAAACTTGTTGCACATGTAAAAGTAGTCGAAAGTGAAGTCATCGTTTTGGTAACTTTTATAGATGACTTAAATCCTCTGATTTTGCGGAAGACTTGTACATGTTAATATATACAATACGAAATTTTCGTAAAATCAATATAGTCTAGATTCCGAATTCCGAAATGAATATTTTTACCCATCATTTCTTGTAATACATACACTTTAGGAAAGTATTGTATTCAAACGCGTTGCTATTACAAATTCAAATTAACCGCAAACTTTTTTTTTTTCATAAATTTGAATGTTATACATATATTATAAATGTCTAAAGTTCTTTAAAAGTCTAGCAAAATTTCAAATTCATTTTTAAATCTTTTTAAATGAGTTTTAAATTGTATAAATGAACGGTAATAAAATATTAAATTCAACAAGAAAATTAGTAAAAGAACAAATCGAATTATATTTGAGGGGTTTAGAGCAGCGCTTCTAAAACTATAAGATGTGGCGTACCGGTAAGTTTTATTTCCAATGTACCGGTACCATATTTGAAGAGGTAACATTCAAAACGTGATTGGTCACACAAAATTAAAAATCGAGATATTAGTATCAATGTCTTCCTCTTAGTTAAAAGTATGAAATAAAATCATTGAATTAATTAAAAATTTATTTTGCACCATCTAAAACGCACAAACAAGAAATAAAACAAAAATAAATAAATAAAAATTTAAAGAATTGAGTTTTTTTTTTTTTAATTTATACAATAGTAGTAAAAAGATTTGATCTACGATCTACCATCTGTAGAAGTTCCTTAATAAGAAGTTTTATGTGAATTTTTATGTGAGTTTTATGGGAAAATTAAAGTATATCGTCAACCAAGAAACAAAAAAAAAATGCGTTATTTTCCGAAAACTTAATCTGATGAAAAAATCTTGTTGTACTGTTCCGGTTCACACCAATGTACATTACTTAGAATTTTTTCAGATTTTTAGTTTAAACCATCTGGGCTACAGGGTGTGGGACAATTTTTTTTTTTTGCACAATTTTGGCAAATATCGCGTCAAAATAATTTATTATGCAAAAATAAAATTTTGATCGTTAATCCATGTACTAAGGGCTTTCATTTGATAACCTACTCAGATTTTTTTTTTTTTTTTCGATGACCATATATTTGTTTATATTTTTAGGGGGATATGTTTTTTAGATGTTTTAGTATTTTTCCTATGTGCGGGTCAAAGAGTTGTATAAGCATGCCAAATTTTAACTCTCTAGATTTAGCCGTTTGGATACAATTTTTACCGAACATACAGAACATACAGACATACGACAAAATGACGGTGTAAGGGTTTTTTGGTCATGCCTACAAAACCCTAAAAAAGAATGAATAAAACTATATACCTAATTTTGTTAATAAACATATTTATTCAAATTAGACTTTATCCTTGTTTCGTCCATTTAAACTATCATTTGTCCACTAAGTTCGTGCAAAACATGATTTGTCCAAATTTAAATAATTGATTTTTCGTATTTTTGTTGATTAAAATTTCAATGACTTGTTTGAATCCAATGTTTGGAATCTTAAAAATAACTGAGGTGAAAAATTAGATTCCCAGCATATTGCAAACAGGATTACAATGGTTTTTGCAATTATCTCAAAAGTGCTTTACTGTGATGCTATAAATAAAAAATATTGAAAAAGAAAGAAATCTGACAAAGCCTTCAAACAAACATATTATAAACATAAATAATATAATAAAAAAATATTATGAATAAATTAGGTTTCAAATTATTTTAGTTATTTTAATCGCCCAATGAATAAAGATGTTTATAAATAAAGATATTTGGCCTAACTGGAGGGCCCGGATCCGCTGTTTTTCCTCCTGGATACACTACCTAAATTATACTACAGTGGTACCTCGACATACGAGTGCCCTAACATACGAGTTTTTTTAGATACGAGTGCGCCTCGCGCGTCTCGCATTTTCTCGCACCTCTGGCCTCAGTCAGTGTTGCTAGTGCGCGCGCACAACTCGAGACGACCTGGTTTTTAGCCCTTCTGTTAAGAAATATCTACAGAAAAATAACCTACCCATGCAAACCCTTCTCGTCCTCGACAATGCTCCTGCTCACCCACCGAACCTCGAAGATGACATCCTCGAAGAGTTCAAGTTTATAAAGGTTCTCTATCTACCACCCAACACCACTCTTATCCTGCAGCCCATGGATCAGCAGGTGATTTCTAATTTTAGAAGCTGTACACCAAGCACCTGTTCCGGCGCTGCTTTGAGGTGACGGAGAACACAAACCTCACCCTTCGAGAGTTCTGGAAGGACCACTTTAACATCTTGGTATGCCTCAGAATTATTGATCAGGCCTGGGTGGGTGTTACAACGAGGACCTTGGCCTCTGCATGGAAGAAGCTGTGGACTGAGGCTGTAGCCGAAAGGACCTTCGAAGGATTCGAACCCGAAGTGTTAGTGGAGGAGGAGATTGTGTCTCTGGGAAAATCCATGGGTCTGGAGGTGGATGAGAGAGACGTGAAAGAGCTCGTCGAGGAGCACTCTCAGGAACTGACGACCGAGGAGTTACAAGAGTTACAGTCGCAGCAGCATACGGAGGTTCTGCAAGAAATTGGTTTCGAAGAGGAGCCAGAGGTGGAGGAGGTTATCTCTACAAGTGAGATAAAGGAGATCTTGGGAATGTGGGAGAGAGTTTCAAAGTTCGTGGAAAAGAAACGCCCCGAAAAAGTTGCAACTGGCCGGGCATCGGAGCTCTTTATGACACTTGCCTAACTCATTTTCGCAACATTCTGAAAGGGAGGAAAAAACAAACCTCCTTGGACAGGATTTTTTAAACGGCCTGCAAGTGAAAGTGAGGAAAGCGTGGTGAAAAAGGCAAAGACCAGTGAAGAGAAAAACAGTGACAAAAATTAAGCGAAGGAACACCTCCGCCAGCATCTTCTGTAAGCTCAAGTCGGCTGATTTCGAAGCTAAATACACTTTAAAAAACCAGTTTATTTCTTTACATTCTCTTTTATTATGTTTTTATACAATATTTGTCATTTATAAATACATTTTTCTTATAAAAACACGTAACAAAAACAACTGGGGTGGCATTTTGGGGGCTGGAACGGATTAATGGTATTTCAATTAATTTCAATGGGGAAAATTGCTTTGAGATACGAGCAAATTGACATACGAGCAAGGTTACGGAACGAATTAAACTCGTATGTCGAGGTACCACTATATATGTATTGTTTCTTTCTTTTCTGGAAACTCGCTGTGCATCGCCAGCTGATGACTTGCATACCACACTTTGAGTAGCACTGGTCAAGAGCAAAAGGGGGTATAAGCAGGGTGACCAGGTCTCAGGTTTTCACCCGGAATCTTAGGGTTCCCGGCAAGAGTCTCAGGGTTTCCGGCCAGAGTCTCAGGGCCCCAGGTTATGTTATAAAATCTCCAGGTTTGTAGTTTGGAGGTTAGGACCTTTTTTTTTTCTTGCTCATCTCATCATTTGTAATTTGAACGTGAAGACCTTTTTGTTTTTCCTCATCACTTGGATTTTGGAGGTGAGGACCTTTTTTTGCTCATGACTTATATTTTGGAGGTGAAGACCTTTTTTTGCTCATCACTTGTATTTTTTGGAGGTGAGCAAAATTGAATAAAATATACTGTATTTCCATTTTTTTTTTTTTTCAGACCTAGATTTTACCTCAACTGAAATCTGGTTACCCTGGGTGTAGTGACCTAAATGCGCTTTCAATAAATTGCATTCAAACTTCAGTTATGAGGAAAATTGTACGAAATATCTTATTCTTCTTCTATGATATGGATAATTTTCTAGAGTTGTTATCTACCAATTTATGAAAAACTTTGTAGAAACGTTTCGACTTAGTAGAGCACATTTTTTAGCATTTTTTCATTTTTGCACATAATTATGCTTTAATGTAAATTGTACTTATACCCCTTGTGCTTTAGTCCCCTCATTTGTCTATCCACTGCAAGGTGAAGGTATTTTACTCTCATAGGGCCGGCAACTTCGAGGTCCTATGGACATGACCGGACAAGACAATCAGAACCCAACGGTGATATTCTAATTTATTAATGAATTTAGTAAGACTGAAATCTCAATGAAAATGTGGTAAATACGACAAAGGATGCAAAAGTAGGCTGTAGAGCCTAAGTGTAGTCCATAATAACACCAACTCACTATCAGCTCAAAACACTATAGTGTATGAACTTGTAAAAAATAATCGCCATTAAAGTTTAATATTGCACAATATTGAATCTTTAGAAGCTGACTCTAATCCTAAGAAAATTCCTAAAGTTGTAAAAATCATTAAAAGTTAATAATAAAACAATTAATTCGCAAAAATCATCTTGGGAGTAGTGACTTTTCTTACCTGTTATGTAGTACGCCTGCGCAGTAGTACCCCCCACTACATAATGTTTTACCCCGCGATCGCCAGTGGAGGGGTTTGAACTTCTCTAACCACTCAGTCTTGACAGAACTGTCGTATGTTGTACGACAACCGAGCGATTGAAAGACATGTTGTATCGCACTTACAATGGATCACTGATGTTATTTAGTGATAAGGTAGTTAAGTGCAGGGTGAATTAGTGATGGTGGTGAAGTGAATTTGTTTTGTAAAAGGTGATTATATTTTTTGTGCAGAAAATTTTTGTGGCATCACTGGATTTTTTTATTTATTTATGGTTTGATTGGATATTTTATTATATTTTACTTTTACCATAAAGATATTTAAAGATTTTTAATAAGAAACTTTTATTATTAAGTTTTGTCAATTTTATGGCATTGTTTTGAAACTTTATTTGACAAAATATATATTAACAGTGTTTATTTTTGTTTTTCATATCCATCCACATTTTAGGAAAAAATACTGCGTCTTATTTTTGTGACACAGAAACGGAAAGAAAGTTTCTGCGTTGGTTTCTGATTAGAAATTGATCTCTGTTGGATTCTGATTGGAAAATGAAGTAAAAACAAAGTGACAGCTGGATAACCGAAATTAAATGTACAAAAATAGAATGATGGACAACGAAATTTAATTGTTAACCCTAAATTACTCGTTTATTTCTATATATTATTCTTAATATAAAGTCTATTGTTAAGTCGCAGTTTGAACAATCGTTCTATGAACTTAACAATCACTTCGCTATTTAGTACTAAACAATAATGAACACGGTGATAGCAAAGACCTAAACAGTACTTTTTCTGACTGCGCACCGGCATATCAGTGATCAGTGGACATTTCACAATAGGTATAATCTAATATCGTCTGCCATATTACCTTTACCTGCAAATACCCTAAATAGGCCATCCTGCACTTGCTGGAGAGTTACCTCCTTAATTGCATGCCACCAACTTCTTCTGTCGTTTATTAATTCTCATTTAATATACCATACCCATGATTCTTATATCTTCAATCAACACTATCATTTCATCTAAGCTTTGGTCATTTAAATGGAATTCAAAGATTTTTGAAACTTGATAAAGTGGCCCTATCACCTAAACCTTTTTCCTGTGCTGTGGTAGCCACGCTTACCCAATGATATAAGCCTTTTGATTCGTTCAAATTAATTATATTTTGAGTTTAAGTTAATCTTGTAACAGTATAAAGTGGCTAGCACACATATTTGAAATACTTATGTGTTTTATATTTTTTAAACTTAGTTGAACTCAGGATGGCAAGTGCTGAAAACTTCAACCCCATGAGACAAACACAATAATTTGAACAACAATTAGAATTGTTTATTGACCACTTTTACCAGCTCTTTACAATAATTACTTAATATATGCATATTCTCTATACCTTACGACTACGAAGATTCGTTTAAAGGAAGTTTGGGGCAGGAAGAATGCAAAATTAAATTAGTATTAGTCGCAAAGCAAATCTCATCTTGTTTAATTCCAAAAAGTACTTTAAAAAAAGTCAATGGAAAGTAAATTTCGTTAAGGATTCAGGTATTTTGTTCCAGTGAGTCCTAACAAAGCAAAAGCAGCAAACAGCGTATGGTCAGTGGGAATCTGGCCAAGAGTGTAGCGAGTACTCTGGTCTTACAGCAAAATTGTGCAAAGTCAATTACAGAAGATGAGAATATTTCTGGCATTGATTTGTCAATTTTTTGTATGAAACTTTAATAATTCAGTGATAGTACAGACCCAAACAATGCTTTTTGTGGCTGGCGCACCGGCATTTTAATGGACAAAGAGCATTGAACATGACTAGTAGTTACGAATAACTTTAAAATAACTGACAGGTAACTTTTTTTAATGTGTATTGGTACTACTAGCAACAATTTAATCTAAATGTCGACATCTTCCAGTAAGAAATTATTAAAAGAACTGAAAATATGAAAACGTTATTTAAAAAATGTTTTGGACATATTTTCCGCAAACAATAGGGTAAAAATGAAGGTAAAAGTTTCACAGATATTTTTATCTGTCATGCTGATTGTAGCATTAAAATGGTCAATGAAGAAACTGCCAGTTTGAGTAATGGCCGGTTGCTAAAGAACGAGTTAAGTGTTTTAAGTCGAGTGATGCCTAACTGTAGTCAAAACATCAGTGACGGACTAAGGAAAATCGAGGCCCTAGGCAAAGTTCTCATTGCGGGCCTTACTAATTAAAAAATTCATAAAATACTAGAAAAATGTATAATAAAACCGTCTTGCGGACCCCAAAAAAATACGGGCCCTAGGCAGTTGCCTAATTTGCCTAGGCCAAAGTCCGCCCCTGCAAAACATCATGATAAAAACATGTCAATTAACCTCATCACAGTTAGGAATAACTCGAGTTTAAAATTTTTAACTCGTTGTTTAGCTACAGGTTATAAGTAAAACTATAAACTATTGAAAAGCTTCCTGTAGTAAAATTTAACATCAAGCTTTTTTAAAATAGTACGAGCTGCGTCAATAAGCTCGGACACTTCGATATCTTTTTTTTTGTTGTATGTAATTATATAATATGCTCAAAGTGGCAATATTTTTCATCCATGATCTGTTATAAACAAGCAAATTTGAAAATATATACTAAAATTAATCCTTTAAAAAATTGTTCATGCTCAGGCGCACACACTTGGGGGTGGTCCTCGAGTCTCCCCCTCCCCCCGAAATGGAAAAATCCTATATTTATCTAATAAAATCTAAACAATTGAAAATAAAAATCACCTTTTTTATTAATAGGTTAAATTATAATCAAAATTTAATTAATATATAAGCCCACTCCTCTCCCTAAAAAACAATTTTTTCATATTTCTTGAATATGTAATAGCTTCGTGCTAATTAATAAATGATTTATTTATTTTATTTTTTTTTACTTCAACCAATTTTCAGTGCCTGTTCACGGCGTTTATAAGTGGCTTGTAATTATTTACGTTTTACCATAAAATGTGAAGTCCTATCCTATTAAATAAGTATAAATATTAGAGCAACATCTTAGGTTAGTAATTCAGAATTCGGTCATTCGCTTCACTATTTCCTATAAATACCGTTAATCTGTACATAGATAACCTAACATTTAAAACTGTAGTTTGTAGTAAATGCTCAAGGTTACTATAGGAATTCAAATGCAGATCAGCGAACGGCATATCTTCCAAATAGTATATTTTGCCATAAAATACATTATGCAAATTAGCATCCAGAATATATTGCTCATTAATATTAATGATTTTGATATTTGTCAAATGATGATTGCAGCACTGCAATATCCTAATGATGATTAGGAATAACGTATAACAGATCAGGGGCTTTCAAACTGCGGGTCTCAACACTTAAACGAGTCGCGAGATAAATAAAATTTCGGAACCGAGACGAACAAAAAAATTGCACTTTTCACGTCTTTGGTCGTTTCACATCTTGGCTGTCACAATATAAATGTCGTTGCTGCAGTGGGCCGCAATCAAAAAAGTTTGCAAAACACTTCTTTTGATCAGAGCTTTTCAACCTGTTCAAAGCGCGTTCATATAGCTACCCAATTAAAATTTAGTGATTAAAAATTACTTATTGCATGACAATCAGTTTATTTTTTGATTTATTAAGATACATGTAAAAAATATTTTGAAACGATAATACGATTTTATATGCTTGACATTACCATACAGTAATATTTAGATAACAAAAACAACTTTTTAATGGTTTCTCTATGATCGATATTTTTTCGAACTATTTTGAATCTCAAACAAGCATCTTAAGCCATTTTTCGATCGCAAGCAATTTCTGTACAGTTCAGGAGTACAGTTAAAACAAGGTATTTTTTTTTTTAATATTGTCATTCAATATTAGATGCTAGAGACTGTTCCTGTTCCTGTTTTTCAAACATGATTTTTAAAAACTGGTCGTTTTACAGATATAGCTAATAGTGTAGTGGGCCGCAGCACTGCTGTAGATCACGACTAATAACCCTATAATAATTATTATTATTATTATAAAACTGTGGTACAATAATAAACACGGTGATTTGAAAAGGATGTAATAATGTAATAGATGCAGAAACGTATTTTTCGCTACAAAATATACTGAACCGAATGGCCATCAGATATCATTGTCAATTATAACATTTGTTTATAAATATGTTATTTTATGTTATGATCTTTTTAAATTTCTTCAATTTGTTTCTAAAAATTATTAATAAATGTAATTGAGTAATACAATACCTCAGAAGTATGTCCGTTAATAGCTTTAGACACTACACTAGAGATAATGTATGCAACCTGTTTATTATTATATATCTAGAACAGGAGTCGGCAACCGACAAGCCGTGAGACGAAAGCGGTCCACCAATAAGAAAATATTATATTTACTTTTCTTATTCCGCGTAGCCACATTAACTGCCGCGCTGTTTTAGACTTATGTATGTATGCCGACGTAAAAACGTGTAAACCGGCGTAAACAAGAACTTGAAATCGTAAAAAATAGAAATTACAAAAAGAAATATAGCCCGCCAAAAAATTATGTTACTTAATGCGGGCCGCGGCGTAAAAAAGGTTGCCGACCCCTGATCTAGAACAATTGAAAAAAATTGGCAACAAGAATTATATGAAGTTCAAATGAGGAACTCATATTATTTATACACAACATGAAGGATGCATAAAACATAAGGATGTTAAAAAAAAACAAAACTTGTACAAAAGAATTTTAATCTCTGGATTTACTTAATTCTCTCCCTGTCTCTCTCCCTGTCCCCCCTCTCTATATCTCCCCCCTCTCTCTATCTTTGTGTGTGTCTCTCTCTCTCTCTCTCCTCTCGTAATTAAAATGTAAAAGAATTGGGCTTAATACAAGATTTAAGTAAGTGCAACTAGTTTAAAGACGCAGACGTACATTAAAACCATTTCTTGAGCTTATACAAGTTTCATAAAACATTGCTTATTTTAATTCGACGAAACATCGAACATGTAAATTAAAATTATGCAGTTAATGGCTATCCACTATCATATGTTTTGCGCCATGTTAAACTTGTATTTTTTTTATGAGCAACCCGTTTACAAGTTTACAACATGTTGATCCTTTGAAGAACTGGGGCAATCCGTGTCTGTAACTTTACATGCGCTAAGCTTAGTAAATATGTCATCTTCAAAGTAGATTAAACTACTCCCATACTTATTTAAAGTGATGTGCAACGATCATTTTTCAAAAAGTGGAAGCATAAAATGTTCATAAAATAACTTCACAACATCGATTCCGTAGCTTGTAGTAGCGGTATTTCCTCTTTTTGCTTAGTTAAACTATGCTATTATTATAAAAAGCTTTGTGAAGTAATTAATGATGTAAACTATTACTTAGTAGCCATTTAATTAACTTTACTTGAAGTTTATTACTTTTTTTTTGTATCAGAAAAGTATTGTCATCCTGAAAATTAATTGAAAGAAAGTATTAGAGTTTCCTTGAACTATAAAAAAAGCAGTTTAACTTTGCATATTTTGTGCAATAAATTACTTTTGTTTTAATTAGGTAATTAATTGTTACATTCAAAAATATAGATTTTAAAACGCTAATTGGAAATAGACTGAAGAAAAATAAAGTTGTTAAGCACAGGTTTAACAAATATGTCAGGTGTCGCATCAGTTATGCATAAAATAGTAGATGATAATATAATTGTGTAAAAAAGATCTTAAAAAATTATACGAATACAGGTTATTGAGCTGCTGTGGCTCCGTGATAAGACGGTTGCCTATGCAGCACTGAACGTGGGTTCGATTCTGCCTAATTATAAGACTTTTCACATTTCAAAAGTGGTGGCTCGTGGAAACCCCTAATGAAAGTAGTGCAGCCAGAAGTATAATTGAGATTTTCTTTTGGGAAAGAAAATCATTATTATGATGAACATTTTTAACTACATACACCAAAATCATAAAATATAGAAATATCACATTTTATGATTTATTATGTATGTAGGCTTAAAAGTGGTTGTGGGTTAGAGTGAAGTTCGCAGAAAATATTTAAGTTAATTTATTGAAAATTATATAAATCATTTAACACTAAGAACAATAACAATAATTTAGCTATTCAGTTATGGCTACTCTTCGCGTCTACTTTCTTCCACTGTTCAATGTGTGCTCCCTAATCTGTAGATGAAGGTGATAGGTGGTGCGGGGACATTTGTTTTGCTGTCCAGGGGCGGCGTAAATCCTACATGTATTAATGAAGTATGTTGAGAAAATTAACTTTTTATGTGCTGTATAGAACATTCGATCTCCCGCATTTTTATTTTTGCATTTGTATCTTCTGTTTTTGGAATTCTTTAAAAATTAGTTCAATTTTAAAATTTGAATTACAGAATTTTTGTATGCAGACAAGACCATAAATCAAATCTGAAATATTAAAAATACAAAAATATCTGAAGTCAAGCTTTCGCATGCTTTTAACTGCAAACGTATGCAGCTCCAAGAGGACTATACCTCCTGTCTTTCGCCGCATAGATAATGGGCGGTACTACACTACACATGTCGTTCGTGGCGGGAAATTCAAATCAGTATTAAATAATTTATGTAAGCGTTTCAAACTATTTGGTTCTCATCAGTGTGATGTATCCTGATTTGCATAATGCCATATAGGAAATCGCAGAAGTATGTAGGTATAGTAAACATAAATAAAAATCATGTGTAAATTACAAAATATTGAATTCTTTGTAACGTTTAATAAGCAATTATGTTGCCTTGAGAACTAATGGTAAGCTGTTATTTATTGTTTAGCGTAGATTTAAAATCATTCACAGCAAAATGGTCCTCGCAGACAAATGCCCGTATATATTTTATATTTAATTTGGTTTTGCAATCATTTTCTATAGACTTTAACCGTAGACTCTGTCTTTCAAAATTTTTGGGCATACAAAACAAAATTAATAATGTACTAACCGTCAGTAACAACATAAAAAGACGTATTGTTGCATTTTGGTATACAACAATAATGGTAGTACCATTATTGGTTTAAACAGAAATTAATGTTATAATACGTGCAAAATAATTTTTTAAAATATCACAACGCAATGTAAGGTTATAATTGTTATTTAAATGTCATCTAAAATTCTACTTGTGCGGCTCCCATCGTGCAGGTGTGCGTTATCTTTGTCATTCGTGTTTCTAGCTTTCCCTTTCTGTTAACACCCCCCCCCCCCAGCTCCGCCAATACCCCCTCAGTACCAATCTCCACGGTACAACAAGCAATTGGTGCTGCCAATGCACGCAGCACATCGAGTCATTGTATATCATAACTTGTAGACGAACTATTTGTTTTACGCATGGCGCACAATAGTAGTGACGATTTTTAATTAACAATTAAGTAAATAAAACTCATACAGGTCTGTATTGTTTAAATTAATTTAATTGAGGGGGTTGCAGCTCTTATGTACCAGCATTTCTATACTATGTGTATCAGCCGAGAGTAATTAATACTTAAAAATTGATGTGAAGTGTGAATATTCACACATTTCAGGGTTTCGCAGGTATATAATAAGTGACAAATTTTACTTTGTAGTAATCACGGTAAAATGAACGATATTTTTAAAATAATTTATCGTCTGTTAATCATATAATAAGACAATATAAAATAAAAAAATTAAATACAACATTTGTCAAAATATAACTAGAATTTTGACAAAATAATTTCAACATAATAAAAATGAAAAAAAAAAACAAAAAAAATAAAAATCACTCCGTACTCGAACTCGAAACCCTTCGTTTTCCAACCAGTTTAAGAGTGCGCTAACGCATGTAGCCATCGCACGCTATGAATGTGAGTGTCTTACATTGGTATAACTTTTGTACTTTGTGAACCAAAAACCACAAGAAATGCGTTATTTTCCAAAAACATAATCTGATCAGAAATTCCTGTTGTACTATTTCGGTTCACACCAATATACATTACTTAGAATTTTTTTAGATTTTTAGTTTAAACCATCTGGGCTACAGGGTGTGGGACAAAATTTTTTTTGCACATTTTTGGCAAAAAACGCATCAAAATAATTTATTTTGCAAAAATAAAAATTTGATCGTTAATCCACGTACTAAGGGCTTTCATTTGATACCCTACTCAGAATTTAAAAAAAATATTTTTGTTTTCGATGAGCACATATTTGTTTATATTTTTAGGGGGGTATGTTTTTTAGATGTTTTAGTATTTTTCCTATGTGCGGGTCAAAGAGTTGTATAAGCATGCCAAATTTCAACTCTCTAGGTTTAGCCGTTTGGCTACAATTTTTACCGAACAGACAGACAGACAGACAGACAGACAGACAGACAGACGACAAAATGACGGTATAAGGGTTTTTTGGTCATACCTACAAAACCCTAAAAATGTGTTTATTCTTTTATCCGTGGATGCTTACAGAGTACAGGGACATGGTAATTATGTATATCTTATACTTACGTACTACTGTTATAAAATTATTATTACATATAATGATTTAATTTCTTTGAAAGTAAATGCAAAACAATTTCGTAGTAATGTACACATAGAGGGCAATTTCATTTCGATAATGATCTGCTAATATTTTAATATTATATTACTCCCCTTGTTAATTACGTAATTAGGAAGTCATTAGGTGAATGTTTACTCACAAAAATTGTTAATTGTTTTGTGTTTTCATTATATTTTCATTAAGGCAAAAACGGGAGTGTATGCAATGTGATATACACGCAAAATATGCGTAATTACTAAAGGGCAGACATAATTAGGCTTTATAAGAAATATTTTAAAAACATTCATATCAAGCGTCAAATATCAGTTATTCAAAAATTCCGGTCGTAGAGCGATTAATTTCCTAGTATTATTTAGATTAATAATAAAATTATTATAATTTTGAAGAAAGAGAAAAATACATATATGTATACGGGTACCAGCCCTGATTAGAGTATGGATATGTGTTCATCCCTCTTTTGTTTATTACTCGCGTTGGCTAATAAATAACACTGCGTTGCTTTTTCTCTCTCTCTCTCTCTTTATCTGTCTTAGTTTGCACACGTATTGCAGCTTTAGCCATTGCATGTATCCAATCTGTATAAGATTGTGCTTTTAAGATAATTTTTTTAGGGATAAATGCATCTCGTTGGTCTGAAAATATTGTATTATACAGCTTTTAAATATAAATATACTGCTATATTCTAAAGAATGTGTATTATTGCAAAATACATTTTGTTTCAACTACGTAATTAAAAGCAAGCGACGCGACGCCGGCTTTGAAATCGGCTGTCTATTCAGCAGTTCGCTGTCGACTGCCTTAATACATGAAAACCCATTTACCCTACATAATTTCAAAAACTTACTAATTTTAGTTTCAAAAACTTAATTTCAGTATTCAAGGCTTCATTTTGCTCCAACTTAAAACAAACATCAGCAAATTTACAGTCGACTTTCGGTTTCAGCATTCATCTTTTTGGACTAATAAACAACTTGCAATTTGAACTTTTTAAATTGAGAATTGATTTATTGACTGTATTCACTTGGTAGCAATTCTGACAATTTATTAATTTATATATTTACAATTTTGAATAATAATGAACATGATTATAAATTTTATTGAATACATTTTCATGAATTCATTTCAGTAAATATCTGTCAATTAATTTTAATAATAAAATATCCACATTTGAATACATTTTAAAATTTAATGTAAAATGTGTAATCAGTTTACTTTTCGAAATGCAGCATTTTTATAATCAGTATATTGTACGTTAACCAAACGTAAATTTTTAATTGAAATTACTTATAACAGCTGTATAAAAATGCACGAGCCAATGTTCTAATCCCGGTTTTGTACTGAATGTTGGCTTCAATTTGCTCACGTGACTATTGTAGTATGAGAACAGAAACTTAAAAAAAAAGATAGTCAGATCAATTCTGTAAAAAGTTACTGTGTAGTAACGTTACTACAAGATAAAATATTATAAAAAGTATAATGACTTTCATCCATGATAGTAACTGACTTTGCTCATAGTGACAAATTTAGTTACTATGATCATAGTAATTTAGTGAGTTACAGAATTGGTCTGAAAGCCTCCTATTTTACTTATATAGATAAATCGTTATAGCAATTTATTATTAAGTTCTGATTACTCTCAATAACCACAATCACCCGTATTGTGCCCGGGTGTCAAATGCATCATTCTACATCAGTTTTATTAATGACATGTTACAAACTTATATTAGTAAACCGTACTGTATTTTAAATCAGCTCATTTCTTTTTCAACGTGTTGCTAATTATTTTACTGAAATAAAACTGTACTTGTCGAAAAGTTGCGTTAAAGATCAAATAACCTTTGTTATTAATAAAAAAAAAATCTAAAATATTTTTATTTATAACAGAACATAAAATATGATTTTATGTAGAATTCAAACATTTCTGCAAAAATAATCAACTGCTAATCCACCATGTTAGAAACGCTTATCAAACATAAAATTTGTTGCGCAATAAATTCTATAAAGTATATTAAATAAACACTCTATTCTAGAAGCAGAATTGTGGTAACTATACGATAAAATCCAATTGGCATTTATCTATGTTTGCGGTTCGGTTTTTACATCAGCTTCCTTTTCCTGAAGATAACACGCGGTTAAAACGTCTTGGATATTTCCTCAGATCAAACATTTATAAAACATGACCAACTGTATTTAGTTTTCCATTTTAATCAGTTCCGAACACGTTCCGTTGATTAATGACTAATTAATATTACATTGATTTGTAATCTCATTTCTTGGAAGATGTTATAGTAATGGAAGAAGACGTTGCTTAGTAACAAAGGAAGCATAAATTAAAAACTTGCTAGGGCTAGTATAGATTGGCTTTATTGCATATTGCAGTCAATCAGATTTTTTGTTAAGGTTGTCGTTATGAGCACAAATTCCTTTAAAATTCGGATTTATTTGCCCGTGAATTTTTTAATTAGGTTTTTTTTGACTATCTGTCCCATTGGACTTAAGAATCCCATATTTACCAAAACTTTCGTATTGTCAGTTTGTTTTGTAGCTACAATACAGCATGAATTTTAACTTCCTTAGATATCAGGTTGTACCCATAATTGGCCCAGTTCAAAATTAATGCTTATTCCATCATTTCATTGGCCCAGAAATTTAAGTTTCGGATCCGCATGCGGGTAGACTTTGGATAGTTTAGAAATCATATTAAATAAACCATAGTAATATTTGTTTACACATTTATTTTATGTCGCTTCTAGTATCGTTTTTAGGCTTCCGTACGTATGACCAAGACACCCTTATACCGTCGTTACAATGTGTGTCTGTTTAAAAGTTGAAAAATCGGAAAATTACGAACTATTGATGTGAACCGGATTACATTGATTGTATTGAATTGAAAATCGATTTTTGAAGTGAAACACTACCTTGGTTACCGATTAAAGAGTAACGGAATCGCGTTACGGACATGTACTTCACTCGCCTCTATCGTCGCGCCACTCGCCTATTGACGATCATCTCGCCACTCAGCTGTGAATAAATTGAGTTTTGTGTTATATTTGAGGAAAATTCAACTGCATTGTTTTAACAATCGTTTTTATTGTAAGAAAATACGATTAAAAAAGAGACAAGCGCAAGATCTGGGACAATTATAGATGCAGTATTCACTAGATAAATATAACTATTACCAGAACTGAATCCATGGGGGTACCCGGGTGGGATTTTCCATTTGGGTGGCAACCCTCCCGAGAATTCTTTTAAGCTATATTACCTATCTAATCTTCTCTACCCCGGGCTCGTGTAATTTCCCTCCCAGAGAAACACGTCTGGATTCAACACTGACTGCTGCTACTGTTATTTTCTGGTCGATTTATGGATACATTAATATTTAATTCTGGAACATAATTTAAATAAATTTACCAAACACATTAATTACATGCTTGTTATATAATCTCTCATTGTAGATGACTAATTTAGCAGAACTTGTTATGACAAGTATTAAATATTATGATCAGAAGTGTTAGGGGGTACCCAGGTTCTGAACTAAATTTAATGTATCTTCATAGATATAGTTTTAAACTGCAAAATTTTGCAACTTTTAAATTAATTTCTATCATTAGTTTCGATTATTAAAAATAATAATAATAAATTACATTTAATCACCAATCATAATGGTTAAAATAATATTTTTTATTTATAAACACATAGAACAAAATATTATTTATATACATTTCAAAAATTTCTGTGAAACATTAAACTACTAATCCACCTCTAAAGTTAGAAAAGCTTATTAAATAGAAACTTTGTTGCACAATAAATTATATTATTGATACGAAATTTATTAATCTATCGCATTAGTAATTTATCTTTGTATAGGTTTACTCAATTAGTTAAGTTTTACTTTGATTTGTAGACACATTTCAAGACAATTGCTCGTTTGAACAATTGTACCACATATTCACAATTTTATGGAAGCGATAAACACATAAAATTTAATGAAAAACATAGAACGTAGAAATCAATAGAATATATTTTCCGTTTGATATGTAGGTATTTTTTTAACATATTTCTTAAAAAGACTTATTTTGTTCGTTCACTAATGATCAGAGTCGGAACAAACTTAGAAGATAATTTTATTTAATTGGTTAACCAGTAATAATATTACCGATATAAAATTTACTTTTCCGTACTCTTTCCAACACATTTATTCGTATTTTATAAACTTTTTATTAAGAAACTAATAAATCGTGTATGTTTTTGAAGTATAATTGCCTGAGAAGGTGAATTTTATAAATAACTATTTTAGTTGTACTCCTTCAACAATAACTTTATTTGCAAAATAATTTTTTTTTTCCTCTTTGTATAATTTTAACTTTTACTATCATATATGAAACACTTTTTTGCTGATTTCGGTTTTCAGTTTAACAATAAAATTATCGTTGTTCGTAACTGAAATTAATATTTTTACGTTTTGTTCAAAATGTATTTTAAAAACAGCCCAGTTTCCCTAAAATTATATTTATAATCAATTATTTTTGTCCCCCCTCGTTAGTTGTGTCGAGAGAAATTTTTTTACCAAGGATTATTTTAAGGAAAATTTAGATCTGCACAAATTGGTCGTACTGATCCCAGTGGGGGGGGGTCCAAGGTGAATTTTTAACTAACCGTTTGAGGACAAAGTTAAGAATCAATTTCTACATACATTTTTATCGATAAAAATTATTTACTATTATTAGCTACGCAAAAAAAAAAAAAAAACAGTAATAACTTAAGAAATAATTTTTAGGTATGTGGTTAGCAAGAGTAACCAGTTGCCCTGAAAGGGTTAACCTAAATCTGAAAATTTTAAATCTTTCATGTTATAATATCAATAAAATCGGATAATATATTAGGTATGTGCCGCTCTCTTTATACAAGTTCATCTAATCTGACCGCTCTCTATTAATTAGCAAATCGGTAGCTTTAAACAGCTTTATGTACCAGCGTTTAAATCTTATGTTACCCAAATAAAAAATTCAGGAATGCAATGCGATTAAGTTTATTAGTAATAAATGTATGATAATATATTTTTCTTGCTACTTAATAGAAATAATTGACTAACAGTAGCAAAACATAAGCTTATTAAGAATTAATATGTTGGACATTACATTTTGTGTAAATCTTAATGACGTAAATTTATAATTGCTGTCTATTAGGGAGGTTATGTCATATGAAATTTACTAATATGTGTATAATTTATTTAATTATAAATACATAAATCGATAATTTCTTGCTTATTGTCCTCTCTATGCAGGTATACTAAAGAAAGTTCTGTAATGACTTGTCATTTATCAGTTTAATAATAATAATAATAATAATTTTATTGCAGGTTATATACAAAGTAATTGCATGCCTGGTGTCAGAGGTTATGCATGTACCTGTACATACAAATACACAGATGCACACACACATATACATATACTCTTGCAAATACATATACACATGTACGCACATACAACATATCCGTACATACATGTAAATACAGAACACACACATACGTATCGTACATGCCTATATACATATACATACATACATAATATAATTTTAAAGCATAATTTCACACTTATATATAATATACATTTTTAGTAAATACTTATTCTAATGGAGAACAGAGATATTCTTCGATTGTATAAAAACAATGTTTCAGTAACATATTCTTAACATACTTTTTAAATGGTATATTTTGTAAAATTTTAAATTGTTCTGGCAGTTTATTAAAAAATATTGGACCCCAGTATTCTGGACCTTGTTTTGATTTATTAAGTCTAATTTTTAAAGTTTTATATTTGTTTTTATTTCTTGTATGGTGTGAATGGATGTTTGAATGTGTTGTATATTTTTTTATATGCTTTTTAAAATAAATTACTGTAAAATAAATGAAGATACAAGGTAGGGGTAGAATTTTAAGTTTTTGAAATAGTGGTCGGCAGTGAGCTAAGTAGTTTGCATTAGACAGAATACGTATCGCTTTTTTTTGGATAATAAAAATTTTATTTCTGTTACTGCTTGTTCCCCATAACAAGATGCCATAGCTTAAGTGACTTTGAAAATTTGAAAAGTAAGCCAGTCTTGCCGTTTCACCATCTATAATCCGATCAATGAAACTTACTAACGAACTAAGTGTTGAAAAGTTCAGTGCATGATTTGAATATTAATAATATTAGATATAGCAAAATATTCACCCCTTCGTAGTTTATAGGTCACAAGAATTTTAACAATTCAACTACGGATTAAGTATGCATTTTTTTTAACACTAGGCTTACTAAATAAAACTTGTTTTCAAAAGACTTGCGTTAAGTTTATGTACACATCAAAGTATCATTTTTATTTAAGTAGAAATTTAAAAAGGTAAATGGGATTAAAAATGCATTTAATTATTCTCTAACTTTCAATAAGTTTATAAAAATTAAAACGGCTTAATTTTATATAATGGAAATAGTGATTTGAAAAGTTGATGAGCAATAAAAATTGCAAAACGGTAAATCATCCGAACTGTCAATTACCCTAAACACGTATATCTATAATAAAGTATGTATAGGCTTTTAGTGAACTGATAGTATGAAATATTACTCAAAAATTAATATATGTATTTATTTTTTCGTTAGTTTGTATTTTTAAAAAGATTCAGGGCAGCGGTAATAATTTAAGTTCAGTAATTTAATTGTAGACCCAATTACACGTTGTTTCGTATGTACTGGGCCTTTTCTGTACGTTAATCCAAATAGGCCGAACTGATTAATTAACCAACTTAAAGTAGGGTCGTGGATTTGTATGAAATGCTAATGTTAGGTACGGGGTTAAAAGGTGATCGATATATTAAGTTTTTGAGTTGACGTCTCCCTGTCGCCTTCCCATATAATGAAAATTTTGAAATGCCACTCCAGCGTATCCAGGAATTTTTTAAGGCTTCTAGGAAAGAAAGGAATAGAAAACCTTTATTTATGAAACTCAGAGACGTAACGAGTACTTTTGGCGTCTATGGCGAGTAAAGAAAACTGCCGTAATCGAAGTAAATTCGTCACTTTTAAAATGTATGAGAATCTTTAACTGATTAAGAAATTTGAACAATTTTAAATAAATTTCAATTAAAATTTATATACCTACACTTAAATTATACGATTTATTTTTCATATTATAAACAATTAAGAATAATTTTTTATCAACTACCTAATGAATTTGGAACCATATAAACTTAAAAAATGTGCATTTCTATGCTCTTTTTAATGAAAATTTTTATTTTGACTACTGACTTGACTATTTTGACCTTTTCTATCTAAAACTTTTTTAAAACTGTTTTCTCATGTTAATTTGCTATGGACACATTTGGAACGAACACCGAATATAATATAATCTAATACGGTATAATAGTTTTATTCGCCTGCGTAATCGCGGCTTTAAGAGTTCACGGATAAAATAGTTACTGTTTCTGACAAGATGCTAGTTATTCGCGGTAATCTTCAGACAATTACGTAACCTGTTCATAGCAAGTCAATTGTGTTGGTAGGTTACAAGAAAAACTCCCAAGTCTGAACATGCGCTTTGTTAGTTTCGTTGACTTTAATTAATAAACCGAGTTCTCACACTTATCTCTACAACGTGATTGTAATCTTATCAGTCAGCCAAATTTAGCATTCGCGGTGACAAGAATAACTAACACGTCTCAAGTCGGACATGCGCATTAAATCTGTTCATGAACTTATTCTTGGTACCTAGAAAATTCATCCGCAGCAAAGCTAAAGTATATTTTAAATAAGTAAATAGATGAACGGGTAAGAGATCTAAACTCCTAATTGTTAAAAATTGTGGTCGCCTTCTCTTTGGCGTGTATGGCTGGGCAAACTGGACTAAAATATGACTTTAAGCCCTTACTCTGGACCCCCGACTGTTATCTATCGGATCCCTTATGTTCTCGGATCACACTTTTGAAACTGCTGATCTACTGTATTTGCAATAAATCTAAAAGCAGTTCAAAATATTCGTTTTTAATTTATAAATTAAAGAATATGAGAAATTTTATTGCAGTATTACAATAAGTTAATATTAAATTGAACCAGAGAAATATGAAAATTTTGAATCAACATTATTTTTTTCTTATGCTGTCAAGGTGAATGTATTTTATTCATATGACTTTTATATTCGTTTTATCTAATTAAAATATTTTTTGCATTAACATTTGAAAAAATGATTCTATTAGCACACATTTAAAAATATGCACCTTTCTCTAAAATCCCATGCTAGTCATTAGATTATGTGCATCGCTAGTGTATCTAAATTATACTATGAAAAAAAAAAGGAAAAGAAAAACACGAATGTGCAATAGACTCGGTAGTTCTTATCAATTATAAAATTGTTGTATTTTATGTTTTATCGCATTTGTACATTTTATGTAATTGATAAACTGTATTTAATTTATTACAATAATTAGTTGGAAATTACAGTTTTTGTGAACAGTTTCACATGTAATCGAGATCCTCGTTCATGATTCCAACATGTAAACTTGTCTTCTTTTCAAGGTACAAGTTCAACACGATCGTTTATTTTTAAAGATACGAAAACTTGAGATTCTACTGATTAAGTAATTGCTTTTTGAACTTGCATCTTATAAAATGTTGTTAGTGAAACTTAAATGCGATGAATAATTTTGAGTGTTTAATAATACATTCAAATAAATATAACAGGTAATCGGTTGATAAGATGCACATTTATTAATATAAATTGTAAGTGTCTGTTTGCAATTTGTTATTATGACAAGAGAGCGGCCAGTCTAGGTGTTAATACTTTATAATCTTATTAAATTAAAAAGAACAATGCTTTTTCCAATTAAGTAAGATTAAAGCGTATTATGACCTAACTTAACCGCTTTCTAATTATGACTCTAGAATATCTATGCGTCGCTGTTCTAAGTGCAATACATGTATACCGTCTCTCAGATTATAAGAAAACCAACTTGACTTTCCAATGATAAGGTAAAATCCAACACGGAATGGGATTTATGAGATGTAGTAAAAAGGACCGGCTTGTAAGAGATAAATAAATAGGTATAAATTACCTATTTATTTATTATTTAAAAATTTTCTTGACCTCAAATTTTAAGCATTTATGTAACCATAGTTTTTTTAATCCTCATCACGTAAACCTGCTGTGCGGGTGCAGTTGGTTAAATTTTCTTATATTTTGAGACACTATACCTCAATGATTTTGAGGAGTAAATAAACCTTTTAATTATTCTAAAATTTGCGAAATTCCACTTAA
This sequence comes from Liopterus haemorrhoidalis, assembly GCA_963971575.1. Taxonomy (NCBI): domain Eukaryota; kingdom Metazoa; phylum Arthropoda; class Insecta; order Coleoptera; family Dytiscidae; genus Liopterus; species Liopterus haemorrhoidalis. Next base: position 127,868,913 of record OZ020611.1, read on the forward strand.
AGGTTTTTAATATTTTTAACAAACCCCTAGATGTCAGGCTTCTTCGTCAACTCTCAAAATTTCAATCAGAAACAGTAATTTTCTAATTATTAGTTATTTCTCTCCATTCGTCGTCACTCTCTCTCTCTCTCCCCCCCCCTCTCTCTCTCCCTCTCTCTCCCTCTCTCTCCCTCTCTCCCTCTCTCTCTTTCCATACCTCTCCAAACTTCTCATTACAATATGCATTACACTTTTACCACAGTTATTTATCGTATGATCTCTTCACTATCTCAGACTGTACAGAGATCCTCTAAGAGGGATGTCGAACTTTTTTGTGCTCATGTGCTAAATAATATCAAATATATGTACATATATCATAAGTGACGACGTGCCAATATCGTCATCTACATATATAGACATCTACAAATCCACTGTGAGCTAACAAAATTTTGTCACGTGCCAACTTTGACACGCGTGCCGTAGATTCGCCACCCCTTTTTACAACGACAGTTTTAAGCGAATGTAGACAAAGTATGCCTAGGTCCGCCCATGCTTCGCCGTCCGCATCACGTCATTTCATGTGTTGGAGCTATCACAAACTGCTAGAACCATATACGGTTATTTAAATTTGGCACTTCTAATTATGTTGTCTTTATGTCCACTTTGTTTCTAAGGTGTATATTTAGTATATCAGTGAGAACTAATAAGATGTCATGGTGTAATTAAACGTAAAATTGTATTTTAAACCTGACACTTTACGGTTAAGGGATATTATCGTTTAGGTTATGCTAAATATAACTTGGAAATGCTGCTCTATTGTTTATATCTAGGTTGCACATCACATGCTGTAAAAGACACGAAAATATTTTGAATGTCATAAAAATATATATTAAAAAATAATAATAAAAAGTGTGTTGAAGCACAATAAACTTTATAAAATTAGACGTAGCAAATTATAATTGATAAAAAATATATTTTGATAAACTTAAACAGAAATATGCTAGTTAGTATTTTTTATTCGGTGGGTAAAATGTTTTTTATATTATTATCTATTATTATGTTATCCATTAGCGAACATGGGCCAACTTTTGTCAAATGCGCCTGACAGTGAAAGTGAGGTTATGGTTGCATCTTCAACCTAGCTTTTGATATTAAAATTACTTTTTACTTTAAATAGACTTCATAATTAAGCAAAAATGGTTAGAACCTTCCTTTTGAGCACAACACTCTCGACTGATGTGATGACAACTGCGTTCGCGTCGTGTGTACGGTGCTAACATGCCTATATAAGTCTGCACCGATGTTGGTCAAACGCCTTTGATTTGTGATAAGAATACCGCCTCGGAAGCGAACGTCGGCCAACGCCAAACCCAGCCTACGTTGGCTGTAACTTGTGGCTTGTTGCCCATACACACAATTCGTGGAGCTAGTCAAAAAGTGTAAACATTGGCCGTGACTTGCCACGCCGTCTGTAGGCGTCTTTAAATTGATCTATACGGGACCATAATATTTCGTACACTTATGCATACATATTTCTTTATTACACGTTTAACTTTATTGAGAGCAGAATTCATATGTTTGAAATATTTTTAATTACTTCCGCTATTTGCAAAAGTTTTGTAAATTATCTTTGTTTATTTTATATTTAATTTTGCAAGTTTCTTTAAATTTTTCATTTTTGAGAAACGTTATCTAGCCACACAATATGGGAATTTTAAAACCAGCGAAAATATTATATTTATACCATTTTGTCGAACCACAATTGCTCATGGAATAATTACAAAGAAATCTATTAGGCAAACAGGATGTTAAAAGTAACGATAAATAAAACCAATATTTCCGCAGGAAAATAAAAAAGATACACGAGACCTAAGTCCCGTTTATAACAATAAAATAAGGAAATAAACTTTTACAAATTTCATTTTATTTACTTTCTTTTCTTGATAATTGCAAATCGAATAAAATCTCTTAGTCATATAAGTTTATTACTGCTTTTATGTTTATTAAATGGTAGAACTTGAAATAAAGGAGCAAAAATGTAACAAATGAAACAAGAATAACTAACATCTGTCGCGGAAAACAAAAAACAAGTTTAAAAATACATTTCTTTATTTTTTGTTCCTTTTTATTGTATAATATTTTAAAAGGAGGAACAGGTATGACAATCAATCACAAAATTGAATTATTTCTGTATTTTTGTCTTGGCATCTTTGCGAGTTTTTCTTTTCTGTGCCTCCACTCAAATTTGTTATATTTCATAGCGACATATTTTGAAAATTTCCGCAACATCTAAATCAAACCTAATGAGTGACACAGTTAAAAAATTAGATTCTATTTTCAAACATAAATTCCTACAATCTGATAACAGAAAGAAAGCTGTCACTACGCCAAATTTATAAGGCCAATTTAAAGGTAGATTATAAACACGTTAATGCATCATTTTTTAATATTTTAAAATAGATTTGATTCTCTACTCTAGATTACCAGAAAGAATAAATTACCATAGTGTTATATTTTCAAAAATTATGAGCCGTTTTCGATATCGCTCTGTTAAGATCAATGTTTTGAAGTCAAACATAACTATTTGTCGTACTGTAATTCAATAGAGCCTGCCTTTGATGTTTCTAGGGCGGAGTTATGTTATGAAAAATGGGCCGAATGCAAAGTAAGATGAAATAGCAGATTAGCAGTTTTGATTTCTGTTTATTTATTAGATTTACCTGTTTTGTATTAGCTGCTGTATTTGAAACTCCTTCAAAGGGTTTATTAAACGACTATTCCTGGAAAATAGCATTTGTTAAATAAATTAACTTCCAACATAGATGATATAAAAATATTGTCTTCAAATATGGCTTCATACAATAACATATATCAACATAAAGATATTTACCTTCGGAATAAAAACATGACAGAATATTAAATATTTATAAAATTGTTACTAATATATTTCCATTTTTATTGTTTGAAAACATAATAACCCATTAGAAGCAGCAATAAAATAAACTCCCCATTCATATTTACATAGTAATTTAGTAAAATCAATTTTCAAAGCAATAAAAAGTTCACGGTACAATGCAAGAGTAAAAAGTGGTGCGTGCCCGAGCTTTCCAACGAGGGTCATACCAACAAAACAACGATAAATGTAACATTATGTCACAACTAAAGCTTACACTAACAGTAAAAAGTCTGTGGACAGCGCATTATTTACTACTAAACATTTATTCCACAACGAAATGAAGCTACTAGAGCTGCAATAACATATCCTTTAATATTATATAGAAGAAAATAAGCCAAACATCAAATAGAATTTATTTAATAAAACAATCGATTGTTTTCATCTACAATATTAAGCACTTGATCTGTACAGACTGGGATTATGCCTACCTATATAATATAATAATAATATGGCAGAGCAAGTCTGTCCCTTGACCTCCAGCTTATTATTCCTGTATATAACGGTACTCCTTTAAAACTAATAATCTTATATAATAAACACCTTTTTTTTCAACCATTACGAATTGGTAAATTTTAGGTTTTACTGGAAAATCTTAGGATTTACCGTAGTTCGGGCTTTTACAGTACCATATATATACCATAATATTAAAAACTGATATTAACATATAGTATTTCAATTCGATCATTCTGTGTTTGGGGAGTTACGAGAGTACACTCAAAAACCAAAATCTTAAAGTATCTGCTTTATTATTGAGTTAATAGCAAAAAATATGACAAAAATTGTTTACAATAAGAAAACAAAACTTTTTGTTGTATGCATTGCCTCATTTAGATGAATTTTTGACACAGGGGAGTTATGAAGGAACAGCCTAAAAGGGAACTTTTGAAATATCTCAATTGTTATTATATAATAACAAAAAAATATGTAATAAAAATGATTTAAAATAAGAAAATTATTCTTTTCTATCTTACGCATTATTTCAATTGGATGAAAATTTGGGGAGTGCAAGGTAACACCCTAAAACTAAAATCTTGAAATATCTCATTTACTATTTATTTTACCTCAAAAATGTATAAAAGAAAATGTTTAAAATAGAAAAACGATTATTTTCTATTTAGTAGGGCAGTTCTTAAGATGTGTATTTGGGGGGGGGGGGGGTTAGGGCTATATCAGTGTTTCTCAAACGAGGAGGTGCGACCCGCTAGTATTAATATATTAATGGATGTTGAGGCCATTTCCGAGTGGATTTCCACAGTATCGAAAATTCCGAGAGAGATTCAGCGGGGATTGAATTCAGGACTCTGTACTCCGTAGGCCACAGTTTTATCGCGAAGCCACGGCAGCATCTGAAATCTAAAGTTTTATTATTGTACATTAGTTTTTTTTTTTTTTTAAATTTATTATTATGTTTTATTTTTCTTCGCTGATTTTGTGCCCGTTTCTGCAACTTTTCTGCTCATTGTAACTGCTCGTACTATCGGTATTAGGTTTTTAAATGAAACGCTTTGTAAATTTGCTTGTTTTTTTATCTTTATGCGGATTGCAGTGTCGATGTTATCCATTTTCGAAGCTACAACACAATTATTACAAATTGAATGCCATGTAATGATTATATTGTAGTTTTGCAAATGGTTCACACTGCAACAGCGATCAGCATGATGAAGAAAAATAGAAAAATGGAGAGTGTGTCATTTTGAAATCTTCTGTTTTAACTATATATTCGTTTGACTGTACAAAAATATGTTCATGGTTGATATTAATAAGCATCTAGTGCCAGGCCAATGCACTGCGGTAGATATTGAAGTATGGACTTCTTACAAGCCAGTGATTCCAGCCTTAAGGGAATTCATTGTTTTAAAAGCATGAATTTAACCAGGATGTATAAATATGTCACAATTTTTAAGGCAAGTTTTAAAATATCTATCCTGTCAGCACGCCCTTGCTTTAAGTTCAGCGCCATGAACAAAAATAATGTATGCTATTATCTTTTTTTATCCCTATTTACTCTGTAAGCAGATAATCCAAAGCAAAAGCAACTCTAACGGAATAACAACTAGAAATAAAAAGAGTATAAGAACCCTCTTACAAATTTACATAGTGATTTATTCGTATCAATTTCGACAAGAACATCAAAAGTTCAGCTTTGGATTTCACAAATCTTTGTTCTTGATCTAAGAAAAGGAAAAAAGGCGTCGCGTTTGTGAATTCTGTCTCTATATTACATTTAAGGAGGGAAAAATATCCCTTTGACTAATATCTTCAGAGTTGCAGTGTTTTATTTGATTTTATCAGAAGGAAATTCCTTGGCGTGAATTTTTTTTTTACGAGTGACACAAGTTGCCTAAAGGTTTTGGATTATTACTGACACTACGTGACTGTAATTTTTTAGCTTGTTTGTTGTTCTTCAACTAAGTTTTGAGATTTATAAAAGAAAATTTATCCCGTGGAGACACAAGAATAAATAATATTAACACCTTATCGACGCAGTAAAAGTACTAATTTACAGTTAATCCGGGTACAGTACACATTGTTTTATTTTTGTTATGACTAGAATGTCGTATTATAACTTTTATCAACTATAACTATATAAAACTTGCTAGAAGTACAGTTATGGAATTATAAAATTATTTTACGATTTGATAAGTTATAAAACATTATGTAAGTCATTATTTTTAAGTTGTTTATTTTGTTATATATATTATAAAATTTTCATACGATACTAAATAAATATAATTGCAAACCCCATGGTTTGCAATTATATTTTATACGGAGCAGAGGAACGTGGGTTCAAGTCCCTGATACCACTTCAGAATTGTCACCCTCCAATACTTTGCCAGTCAACTTCAGCGTGGAACAAGGGGCAGACTGACCATATAAGACCGAATATTGAACCGGACGTTCAGTAATCGGGCTGGTCCGAGAGTGGGCAGTTTTGAGCCGCCTACTTTATTATCAGGGCCTGAACTCTATATCTGACTCCTGAACTGCATACGAATTGATAAAGCTGGAAGCGGCCCCTTTCCCTCTTTTGATTTTGAAAGGTGTTTTTTTTAAATCATATTAATATATTAAATATATAAATCATAAATCATATCGCGGAAAAAAGGCCTGTTTGAAATGAAAAGATGGAAAGAGGCCGCTTCCATCTTTATCAAGTTCAAATAACTGGGCTATGACAGCCCCAGTCCACTCCTGTGTGGAACATAAACACTAGCCACTACTTATTGGTTCATATAAAACTATTCGTTTCAAGTCGTGTTGTGACATGGTAATAATAAAACATGAGACAAATTGTTGTGATTTTGTATATTTATTGAAATATATAAATATTAGACTGTACACTAATTATTTGACAACAATAATACTGAAATAATTAATATTACTAATCAGTACATTTAAACCTAGCACAACTAAGCTTCCCTTGAACTCTTCGATATTTTCAGTAGACTCTGTCGACTATGGACCCAACTGATTATCCACGGCGATCGGAACGCTTATATAACGTACAGTGCCGATTCTAGAACATTTTCGGTTATTTCTGCTCAAAAGGTCAACAATCTGTTGGCGCTAGAACGTATTCCTAACAATATAAAATTGATAATAATATTTTAAAGTAGTAAAATTAGTGGGTAACACTGACAAACCATCAGAGTACCAAAAAGGTCCCCTTTGGAATTGTTCTTCTTAGATTCATTAGAGGTAAATTGCAAGATTTTGGGAACTTAAAGCCGCCATATAATTTGTCTATTCTCTTCATTATTACTGGATTATATATAATAATTAGAAAAAAAGTTTTCTAGAATAAGAATACATTGAATTTAAAGACAAGTAATTACATATTTTTCAAGAAAGTACTGCTCTTTTTACTGTGAAATTGGGTTAAACGCATAAGCATCAAATGTAACAGTATTTGCAACATATTCCCACATTATTACTATAATATAACTAATGTAGGGAAACAATATAAATTGTCCAATATGAATCATTCCATTGTGCAAAAAATTACAGTATGTTAACCTATATGTCCACACATTATCCTTAATAGTAAAGATAAAATCTCGCATTCCCAGCTTGACATATACGAATCAATTTCCGGAAAGCATTAAAAGTTGGTGGTTTAAATCCCTTAGGTCTATTGTCTGATTCTAGTATCTCACTACCCAGAAACGTTCCACTTAAAATCAGCAATGAAAAAATCCTGCCATTTGCGATATATCCAAATCAATTTCACCATCGCATTAAAAGCTTCAACAACTGACACAGAACAGATTTTTCTTTAGTCTTTTTCGTCTCAGCTTTTCACTTTATTAATGTTCTTTTTGAGCGCAGCAAGGCTTTAAAGCTATACCACTACCATCCATCAAGTTTAGGTCTTGGAAAAAAACGTTATACATTATTAGATTGGTGCTGCGTTAAAAATCGTCGGCTGTCACATTTTGTTTCTACTTTCATTTACAATCGATCGTTGAAGTTGCACGATAGTGCTCGCTTGCTTTTATTGCGATTGCATTATGGAGAATATTGTATTTCGTATGGAATATGGACTCTGCATTGGATTAACTTTTGTGTTCTTTGTGGTGGAGTTTAGGTTTCGAACAGGTTTTTACTGGGCGTTTAATGAAAAATTGCATTCCTAAATGCTTGTACTACGACAAAAAGTACAACATGCATTTAAAAGTACTTTGAAATGTAAAAAAGAAAAAATCTGTTTATGATTATTCATATCGCTTAGTAGATCAGTGCTAATTATATTTTTAATATTCAAATTATAATAATTTAGCCGGAATTATCAAAATTCTCGATCTATATTGATATACCCTGATAGGAATATTTCTGAAAGAAACCTTTGTATATGTACCTGTATTATTTACTCAAACCTAGTTATTTATTACAGACAAGTTATTTTATTTTAACGCTACCTTATTTATCAATCTCCCATTATAATAGAACGTAATGTATTCATTTTGCGATATGTTAAATTGATAAAGCCTTTCATAGCAACGAGAAACAAAACAATATCTGACATAATGGACTAGGAAATAATCATTTCTAGCTGTTAAATCAGACACCCTGTAGGAACGTAGCTTCAAGATCAGAGATTACAAACAATTACACCTACTGTATTAAATTTTATTTCCACTAGACGTGCATGAACGATGCATTTTCCATTTGTCCCTTTTTTTGTATTAAATTGCATATAATTAGTTTTATTTTGGCCTTTTAGTTGATTATAATCTAGCAAAGTGTATAAATTTCTACTTTGAAATTCTATTCGAATGTTTTGAATTATTTGATCTAAGAATGTTGGGAATAATGGAAACGGACAGTTTGCGTGGGATTTTATTTCAAAAGAAATATGATAATGTGTCTTATTGTGTATGGAATTCATAAGCAAAGCTTTTTTCTTGTATATAAGTCAATTGTAGTGTATAAAGGAATGACAGACGCATTTATTTTGCGCGTGGGTGGACATAAATTCAGGACAGAAAATAGAATGTTTACTGCGCCCCATGATTTTATTTTATCACATATGACCGAGATTAGATAACTGATAAATTAAGTACATATTTTTTACTTTTTACTGCATTTCCAAAGGAAATCATGCAACTTAAAAAGTTTATATATTATGTAGATTAATGTTTAATTAATTTAAAAAAAGGAATCTAAAAATTTAAGAAAAGGAACTAAAAAATTATAGATATTTTGCCCAACCATGGTATATAGTATATTAAATCATACATTTGTACAAATCATACAATCAGAGGTACTATACATGTATCACTAGTCGGTAGAATAATCGGTATCGACCGATTAATCGGCAATGGGCCAATTGGATTACCGGTGGAACCCTACTTTGTACTTGAAATGATACAATTGAAATACAAGGACTGCTTTTACTAAAGTTTTGGCAAAAAATTACAATATCAGTTCTTCTTCTTCACTTCTTCCTTCAAAATTTCCTTGTACAATATTTGATAAAATACGGTATTTGTGACCGTTCCTCATCACTTCTTTCCTTTATGATCTACATCAGGGGTTCTTAAACTTATGTAGTCCGAGGCCCCCTCTTGAACAAAATTTTTTTTTGGACCCCATCCCAACCCTAGGCATTTTACGTCGTTCTTGAGACTTAATTTCTGGCTCAGTGATCTAATAGGCACTACGTTATAATAAATATTGGTAAAATACATCGCTGGTTATTTTAATAAATGGTCTTGCGCATTTATAGAGTTGAACAGTTTTATTAGCTTTAATAAAAATAGCACGAATAAAAAACATAAAATGAATAAAAATAGTAGTAAAAAGAATTAGAAAAGTTACAAATTATAATACGTTAAGCTCATACAAACATTTTTTGGTCAAATATTGGTCAAAATAGATGTTATTATAATATGTTTTCTGTAAATAATTTGCAGTTAAATAAAAATGAGTAAAGTTAATGTCAAAATTGTTTCGTGGACCCCCGGTAATGGCTACGGGGACCCCCAGGGGTCCGCGGACCACAGTTTAAGAACCGCTGATCTACATGATAGCAGGTCGGGTTTCGATCACGTCTTTTATATTTGTCTTTCGAAATTGATCGTTGCTTCCCTAGGACATTTTTAGTATACGTCATATAAAATATTAAAGGAATATTCACATTCATTATTGGCATTCAGCGTCTAAGGCCACTAGTGCCTAATTTCGGAAATGTGTTAAAAGATTTAGAAAAACCTTTTGGTGTGTAATAATTCAATTTAGCGTGGAATTTATTAACCATCTTTTATCTTAATAGCGACGCCCGCAATTGATTAAAGGCTTATTGTTACACAAGCCTACTTTCCGCTAAATTCTCGATTTAGTCGGTATCGGTTATTTTTCAATGTAATATAAAAATCTTGGAAACAAGGCGCGCACCGGGGTCTTGAGACCCTCCCCAAGCACTCTAAAAACTAGTGTTTAGACGTTTTCGGCCCTATAAAAATATAGGTTGCTTCCACATCTGCTTCTATAAAACATTTTTATCTTCTAAGCCCCCCTCCCCAAGAAAAAATTCTGGGTGCACGCCTGCTTCACGGTAGGAAGTATTACGTACTTCCTATTCCTTAAATTAGACTTTAGTGCAGATTCACATTATTAAGAATCCTAATTCTAAATGGGCATCATAAGAATATAAGAATCCAGTCCAAACGCCGCACAAGGGTCGTTCCCGTCTAGTTATATTTGACTTCCTTTCCTTTTGTGTCCTTAATCATTTCAATTTACCTTCCTTTTTTTTTGCTAATCACTTCGATTCGACTTCTTTTTGTTTTGCTCATCACTTCGAAAAAAGGGCTAGTAAAAAATCACCGGAGCAACAGTCCCAGTCCACCCCTGTGTGGCATCATAGAACATTTATTATGGATGTCATGCTCATGGGGTATACATGCATGTATAGTATATAACATAATCACTCTCGCAGAATTACCAGGTCTATTGGTACCCTCGTGTTAGTTACCGATGGTATTTGAAACTACATGATAACTGTATCTGTGTGATCTTGGTGAAAGGTCATTGTCACATAAACTTCGTGACTAATTTCTATAAAAATTACGTGCAGCTTTAAGTATGAATTTCATTGTGATTCATGCTTTAAATCATTAACTCCTTGCACACTGGGCAAATGTTAATAAGGTTAATTCACGTTGTTCAATTTAAAAGATAATTCTTGAAGAATTTATGAAGCTTTTTATATGCGAGTCATTCAACTATAAAATTAATTGCGAGAAGCTTTCTTTGTCGTGGCGCAATCAGCAACTCTTAAATCATGACTATAAAACAATATTCATTATTTAAATTCCAATTTGTGATTAGAATGCTCTGTTTCGCAAAAAGTTCAACATTCTTGAGTTTTTCTTGAAAATATTGAAAGCAGGGATATTTACTTTTTTAATTATTATTTATATAACACATTTCGGCAGGAAGATTTTTTTTTTTTAATTAAGGAACAAGACTATTATGTATATTAACAACATAGAATCGTTTCATTTAAAGGACACATATCAGTTTTCATTAGGACAGATATGCGCAAACCAATCCCGGGACGGAAGATATTTTTGTAAATAAAACAAATGAAGTTTTGAACCAATCTCTAAAGTCCATTCTACATTATACTTTTTTCAATACTATCCAACTCTGATGTCATTTCAACTTTTGATACTACAGAATATAGTGGGGGAAAAAAATAAGAGACAGTGATAAATTTTATATCTTCCATCTCTTATTACTTTTTATTGCCAACTTAAAAATTTTTAGGTTCAGATGGCAGACAACAATTTGGTTATAGTAAACCAATTTATAAATATTGTTTAATTGTGCTAAGTTTATATTTAATTATATGATCTAAATAAACTTCTTATCAACTTAATAAACTACTAAAAGTTAAGTTGTAAACAAAAACTAAAAAGTTGGTGTTGGTACGACTGAAAAGTACAGAACTGTCATCCAAAACTACCCCCGCTCAAATTTTTGATTGACAGTTCTGTACTTTTCAGTCGTACCAACACCAACTTTTTAGTTTTTGTTTTAGTTAAAAACCTTCTTTTAAATCTGACTTGTATATGGAGAACAGAATTGGGGTAACGGACATCCTCGTCGTAATCCTTGTTCTGTCCAAAATTCTTCACTATATTATTCTACGTTATTTATCTTTGTAAATATCTTGTATCCTCTGTCTTATTCTGATATTTATTCCCTTTTTATCTATTATATTGTAGAGCTCTTTTCGATAAACTGAGTCGATTACTGTCGATAAACTGTCTTTAAATCGGCGGAAAACGAATCAAGTTTTCTCCTTTCTTTGCCAGCTCTCTTCCAACTGTTGTCAATAGTTAGGGTGACCAGATTTCAGTGAAGGAAAACCGGGACACAGGAAAAAAAAGAAGGTCTTTGTTTCCTCCCAGATCCAAGTGAAGAGCAAAAAAAAAAAAAAGGTCCTCACCTCCCAAATCCAAAGTGAAGAGCAAAAAAAAAAAAAGGTCCTCAGATTCAAAGTGAAAAGCAAAAAGATTCAAAAACCGGAACAATCCGGCGTCCCGAGAACAGTTTTCGGGACACCGGGACGGATGGTCACCCTATCAATAGTCCCTCTCCCACTTCTAAATACTGCTTGATTATCTGGAATTATTTCATGTTTTTCTATTTCTTCTTTCAATTTTTGCTCCACAAACATTGCGTAAATTTTATAGAATGTGTCCAGCAGATTATTGCCTCTGTAATTCATGCATTCATTTTTCTTCCCTGATTTGTGCATGAGTTTTATAATCATTTTCCTAAATCTATTTACGTGATTTTCGCCAAAAATTTGTTAAAAGCCCCAACACTGTTTCTTTGCTTTACGTTGCGTTGTGTTGGTTTAAAAATCTGATAAAATTCAGATTATAAAATTCACATTGATGTGCTCGGAATAATACGTTCATAATTTTTGATCAAATTATGTTTTCGAAAGATATCGAATTTTTTGTATTTGAAATAAATATATTTAAAACGTAAAACAAATACTTTGTTAGTTCCAAGTTTTATTCGATCTCACTCGATACTGGTATTTCGACAGTTATGTCATTGTCAAGAGTTTATCACAGACATCAGATTTTTATGTAACAATTTTTTATTTATTTTTTTTAAATTTATTTATTTTTTTTAATTTAATGCAGATTATTAAGGAAAGCTAGCTCGAAGTACGGGTGGAAAATGATTTTCAAAACATTATTGAATTAGATGCGATTATGACAAAAATATTGTCTCATACTTCCAGCATTGTCATGTCTGAAAATTCACCCTTCACATTATTTTTAAATAATTAATTTAGCTTAGAATGAGTTAAGCAACTGAAAAGTATCAAAAGTTGTCAAACGACGTAGTATATAGTGTCATTCATGCTGTATACAAGTCAACGTTACTTACATTCTCAAATGACACTTTATATCACATTTCAACACATTAATCAAATATCTCCTCGTTCATAATCACGTATGCAAAAAATTGTATAAAAATGTTTGAATCTGATAAAAATGGCGCTAGATATAAGGATAAATAAATGGGGACAGCATCCGCGAGTGCTGTTGTTACATATAATGAGCGCGAGAAGTGTCTGCCATGCCCCGAGCTAGACGTGTACATTGGAGGTGCAGACTTGAGTGTTATCGTGCGTTAGAACGGACCCCCAGGTATCAACACACCTGGTGGAGAAACAAGGTTAAGTGTATGCAGTCGGGATTCCATATAACACGTACACTCAACTACACAATTGCAACAATAACATAGATGATTGGATTTTGTTGCAACATTGTAATAGATTGCTCGCTACACTTAACTACACTTCACTGTAGTTAAATACAACAACTGATAAAGATAAACACATAAAAGTTAGTTTTAGAACACCTATTCAAATGAGATTTTAAAATTGTTAATTTAAAAGATAATTTAATTTAATAAATAGATTTTACAAGTCATCATTTGTTAAGTTTGGGTTTCAAATCTGTTCATAATTATTTTATGTCAGATATATACGAGATATAAATTCTTGACACTGATTACTGTATTGTCCAAGAACTGTATTAACCAATTTCGTTGGAATGACGTGTTACGCACGTTGTTTGTCTTTTGTCACAAAATTCTGGTAGTGCGTAGATAGAAAACTTACTTTGTAAGCACAAATAAGTGCGTCTATGTCGAAATGTATCAGTTTTATACACATTTTTCTCAAACTGAATCAGAGCAATTTTCTTTTATTATCGTAACAGTTAAATTATAATTTATATGTTCGCTATCTACAAAGAGTATCTTACAACTTGCAAGTTTTTAGTTTTTTATTAAAATGTCAATAGCGAGTCAGATCTCCTTTTCCTCCAATATCGCATTTCACTGTCCTGGAAAGATTTTCCAACAAATTATGAAAACTTCATGTGGTATCTTACTCCATTCTTTCCAGTAGCATAATGTTCCCGTCTCGTTATTTCACCCGAAGTTCCAGTTAATTCCATAAAGTGTTCTATTGGGTTGAAACCAGGATTTTGAGCAAGCTAGTCTAATTTGCCTCCCCCACCCCTACTCTTTTCCTTGAACCAGTCTGTAACAATCTTAGCTTTGGCCCCAATTAATCCATACCAGCAGAAACATCTCCACTTAAAAGGATGTTTGCTACATTAAGAGTGATATCCAACGCACTATCTATATAATTAAAAGTAATTTTAGGGGATATTATAACGTTGCACATTGCTTTGAAATTTATTATACTGTAAAATTATTACCAATTTTTAAAATTACTAATCTTATCTGTGCTTATTTAAATACAGTGATTAGTGATTATTAGGGTCCGGCAAAAATATGCAACGGTACTTTTGCCATAGGCGTGCTATTTTAAACTTTTTTTAACAAAAAACCAACTAAAAACAAAATAAAACACTTGTACCGTAATGAATTCTTATCTTAATAACGACACCTCATTATTTTGGGATTATATCCGAGATAGGTAATTCCGGTCACTCCTTTGCCATTGGTCAGATTTTGATAAGATATTAAATTTTTATACGCTACACTATTTGTCAGCAGGGCATTACAAATATATATAATTACATTTTATTTCTACAGATAACACATGTGTCGCTTTTTATCGAAAAACACCTAACTAAAGTAGCGTTGCATATTTTTGCCGGACCCTAGTGATTATATATTATATGTATTTAGTAGAGATAATTCAGCGAATTTCTTAATAGAAACCATTTCGAGAATACGTAATTAAATTGAACGGATTGGTCACGCTGGCTTGTTTGTTAATTGTCAGCCCAAGTGGTTAAAAAATATATCAAGAGTGTTTCACTGCACGGTTTTGGAGAAGTTTCATCAACCGTGTTATCCCAGAACCCATTGATCCAATGTCCATCTTCATTGCCTAACTTGTCATTGTATCCTTATTAAATTTCTTAGTTTCTGCAACATATTGGAGACATAGAAATAATCTAATCGAGGTATTTAAAACAAAATTAAGCGCTGCAAAAATAAACACTGTAATGTATTTATTTTCCTAAGAATGTTAAAAATGCCATAAAATTTGAGATTTATGATCACACTGATGCTACAAAAATAAATGCTTCCATAAAATGGTCAGATTTACTTACATATTTTTCTTTTTTATTTTCAGTATATTTATTTTAATATAAACTAAAATTTCTGTGATTCCTCAATAATTTACTATCCCATAAAACTGTGATTTTTAAAGTGATCCTTAAACAATCATACAAAGTGATTCTGATGGGAACACGTATTCGGTATTGCTGTGATTTATCAAGTGTCCTACGCCAAACAGAAGTTCTAAAACAACAGAGTGGAGTAACAAACTGAAACAGGACCAAAAAGAAATGTGCCTTTAAATGCATGAAGACCATTAAACAACGATTTATTTATTAATTAATATTATTTATTTAAAACAAATACATACACCAAAGATAATTTATTTTAAGACATATCAACGAATATCAAATGTTTCGACCAATAATAAGCCTTAGTTGAAAATAAGTGTCTTAGCAATTAAAGTACGAAGATCTCTATAATATGTGGTTTGAGTGTTAGTTCTAAATATCAGTGTTGTTTGTGTATCAGTGTATTGATGACAATGGTGGTTTTAACGGATTCGACCTCGCCAGTGCAAGCGCCTTGCGCCCTGCTAGACCCCCTGGAAACCTACAGACAAAGTGCGACCTGCATGAAGTTACTCCCAAAGAGATTTATCAATATACACCAATGGTTGGGACCTGTTTGTCCCAAGGATCTCAAAGCACAACTTGTAAGCTATGATTATTCTTACTTACTTTTATAGGTTAAGCCCGGTATTTCAGAGGATTACCTGCGATTAGTTGCATGCTCCATAAATATGTTTTCCACGTTATAGTCACTAACTAGTACATTAATGGTCGATCTGATATTTTTACAGTTACTACAGAGTTAAATTTACCCCACTATAAATAGATAAAACACTACTAATATATAAACACTTGAGAAACTCGCCACTTTTGAGCGTTTGCTCTAGTAATTTTACGGTGATGTATACAAGTAAATAGTATCTGGAAAGTTACAAGTTTTTAGTTTATCATAGAATTGTAAGTAACAGGTGTGGCCTCATCTTGCTTTAATCATACTTGTTTCTCTTGGAAAGGCTTTCCACCGAATTCTGAAGAGCTTCATTAGTCATTTTAATTTTCCCGAAGAACAGCTTCAAGTTCACCGTATCGATTTTAGCCAAATTGGCCTAGCTTTCACCCGACGTTACGATCATTCCGCAAGTGTTCTTTTGGATTTAAATGGAAACTTGAACAGACCAGTCTATTTTTATTTTTTTAATATCATTTCCGCGAACAGTTTTGTATTTTAGCTTTTAACAGGGTGCGTCTTGTAACAAACATTCGTCTTTGTCATAGTAATGTCAAATTGCTAGGAATAATCAAACATGTTTAGATAATTGCCAGGCTTCATTTTCCCAATTCATACCAACAGAAATAGTTTAAAAGGGGTGGTTGCTACATTAAGAGAGGTGTCTGGTTACTTTTTTGTAGAATAGTATAGCCACATACATATGTATATTGTTCATGCTCTCTGCCTCATGTCATACTTCCAAAATTAAGACAAAATTCCAAAGTTGTTGATAAAATAGACAATCCCCTTAATTAATATTTTCATAGTTGATACCTGTGGCAACGTACTTTACCCAATAAGCTTACTTAATCAAGCTTCGTCCGACTTAAGAGATTTTAGATTGATTTGTTAGATACTATAGATATTTTAAGCTGTGGAGAGACAACTTGTCAAATAGAATCTTAAGTTGATAGTCAATTATAACATGTCAAACATATTGATCGTCATCGTTCCCTGACTGAATTTTTAATTTCACTGACAGAAAAATCTGTGATGACATCAGTGATGTTGTTGACAAAAATTCCCACGTTCATATTTTGTGCAATGTTTTGATAAATTGAGTGATTAGTTTTGAATTGGAAACTTGCGTGACAAGGAAATGAATTGCAGCTAGTAGGAAGCTTAAGAGCAGACGGTTTTTATTGCTCTTAAAACTAGGTTTTTAATTATAATATTAAATAATGACCGATTCCTGCTTAAGCAAATTATACTCTTTTGCACTGCACATTTGCGAGTTTGTTGCAACAGTAATAGACTTCATTTAACAGTATTTTCTTGTATATAAAGGAGCGTACACATTTAGCGAACAGAAACAACGAACGCCAACGCCTGTGAACAACAGTCTGAAACGATTGCGAACAAACAAAAGTAAACAGAAGCAAACATAAATTAAGCTTTCAGTAGTGTTTCACTAGTCCATTCCATTAATTCATTTATACTTATCGTACGCATACTATTTATAACAAACTTTTTTTTGCAAAATTAATTTTAGTACGTCAGTATAGAAGATGTTCTCCGTTTTTCAGATATATTCTTAGAAGGAAAAAGTGTATTTTTAAATGTCGTTCTAAAACAAACTGTTGAAAACTGCTATCAAAATATTTAAATTTTATTCTTGACGGCTGAATGAACAATATTAATCTTTGATGGTGAGAATATATTTATTTCATAGTGTATTATATATGTATATGGATTAATTATTATCAGAATATATATGCAAATAAACTGTTAAAGCACATTTTATACGATATTAAAACATATGTAACAACACTAAAGATGAAGGTAACTGATAGAATTTTCTAACAACAATGACGCATAAAATATACTTAATTATATAACATTGCTGGGAACTAATGTTTAACATTCATTATTAAACATATTGTTCCGAATCCATATACATACATCAAACAGATTATTACTAATGTAAAAGACGTGAAATCTAATAATAGTCAATAATTTTGATTTGCTTGTGTATGCATCATAGTACTACTAGTTTCCTAATTTATAAAATATTTGACATTATTAAATTTGTCCAACGTTCGTATGCCTTAGCGAACCAATCATGTAATGTATCGCGTATGTCTAGGGCCAGTTTTACCATTAGAGGAGTCTAGGCGACCGACTAGACTCTGCCGTTATATTATGATCTTTAAGTACTTAAAGATATATTTTAATATTTCTCTCATATAGACCTCCATGGAATTTTATTTAGAGGACCCCAAATTATGCCTTGCCTAGGAGGGCCTAATTATGTTTTGTTTTGTTTTTTTTTTTTTCAGAGGAAATCTTTTAGAGACACCGAAGATATCTCTTTGGTAGTGTCGGACTCGCCACTATGAATAGGCCTACCGACTAAAACCCCTGATTTGCTCCTTTTTTCCGTCGAGGTACTATCGCTAGACATGACCTCTCGACGGTGGGCTAGTTTAGTTGCTCCTTTCGTCCCTTACTTCTTGATGAATCCTTTCATCGTACTCTTTCTTTGTCATGATGGAACGTATCATCCGTCGGACCTCTTCCCAGTTGCTCCTCGAGAGTTATGTTTTGCCTAGGAGCGCTGGATTATGTCTTGCCTAGGTATGCCGGATTATGTCTTCCCTAGGGGCACCAGCCCTGCATAAGGCAAGACTGTCATATTCATTTGAGCTGCTAGCCATTTTCCATACAGCAGCAACTCACGCGGGCCGCACACTACATATATAACCTTAAACTCTAGCGGGCCTTTAAATATTCCGAAGGGTTCTCTGAAAACGTCTGAAGGACAAAAACGGTTAAATAACGGATACCTTATTTTTATCTTAAATAACCATAATAAAACCAAATATATTTTTTCACGGAGGCATCACGGGCTGCAAAAAGTACGTCGCGGTCCATAATAGTCAATCGGGCCGGCAATATACCCATGATGAAAGGCTCAATTGAAATCTACGTATCGCAATCTTCCTGTGAACCGTCCCAGAATGGAACATGTTACAAGCATAAACAAGAAAATAAAATTTCAGTTAGAGGGTATTCTAAAAACATAATTTAACCCATATTATGCTAATTTACTTAATTTTTGTTAAAACTTCATAAAATATATACAACGCTTGAATCTGAAAATCGAGAAAAACTAAACTGTTGATGTAACGTATAAAAAAATAATTAAAGAAATTTATTAAC
This sequence comes from Liopterus haemorrhoidalis, assembly GCA_963971575.1. NCBI lineage: Eukaryota > Metazoa > Arthropoda > Insecta > Coleoptera > Dytiscidae > Liopterus > Liopterus haemorrhoidalis. Next base: position 127,887,934 of record OZ020611.1, read on the forward strand.
TAATATTTACTATCAGCTCTCTGTTGTAAATTTTGTATCAAACGTCCATGCTCGCGAACGTTAAAAGTGCCGAGAACACGTTCCAGCAAGTACAGCTAGTTTCTTTAAGTCCGCCTTAAAAACTGATCAGGTCGAGCGCTTTGCGATCCGCTCGGCTTATGTGCGTAATCCCGTACACACTACTCAAAAAATGTTACACGGTGTATTACCATACGCGATACATTACGGTTCTATAATACAGTGTTTCTCAACTGAAAACATACCGCGGACCAGTATATCTAATTTTCTACTCGTGGCACACTAAATATATTATTATAGGTAATTTTATTGCAATAAAATATAATTAATGTATTATAAACAAATGTTTTTTATATTAGCATCTACATATAATTTTTCAGTAATAAAATATCACAAAAATTAACAAAAATCACAGAAAAATAACAAAAACTCTAAAAAAGAAAAATAATAATTTAAAAGCCTTTCGCAGACCACTACTATTTTTCTAGGGACCACTAATAGTCCGCGGACCATCGGTTAAGAAACGCTGCTCTAATGTAATCGCAGCTTAACGAACAAACAAAATCAGCGAATATAAACGCCAACGAACCTCAATAATCTGCAATCAGTATGAATAAGCAAAGATTAACAAAAACATACAAACATTAGGCTTTTGTTAATGTTCTACCAGTCTACGCACCAGCTCCACTGTCTATAACAATTGAGAGATACAAATATGCAAAAGCGAATAGGAGGCATACATACTCGTATTTAGTTATGCTTTTTATCTATCTATATTGCTACTTTAACAACAGAATATAATGAACAAGTCGTTAGGTATTCTATATATAAACGGTAACTACTGCTAACGACAATAAATTAATAGACAAAACAATTGATTAAGGACATATTTATAAGAATAACTGTAAAAAATATATTACTGCCAAGTAACTGACCACAGTATAATGCGCTTTAATGTGATTTAATCTTAAGCCGAGACGTGTAGCAACAAAAAAACATTTTAATAAAATTTGGGCTAAATGAATCTTATGTATATTATATTTTGTAAATTACAAATGTTCGTACATGTGTTCAACAATTCCATTTTATCTCGTAATTGTCTGTACAAGATCTGGCATTGCATTAAACAATGCATTATATCTCCTGATGTATGTTATGCCTGCCGAGCTGAGTTATATTTGGTATACTAGTAAAACGTAATTGACGCACTACTCATGCGATAGCAATTCCGTTTACATATTACATTGTATTGCACTCATGTTTTCTTTATGTTATAAAGATTTGATTATGGATCTTTAGGCTCTAATACGCATTTTACGATCGCATTAAATTATTTATTACGTCACAATAAACTATACCAAATAACAGGATATTTTTAAATATATATTTCTATAATGCTTGATATGGTGAGTTAAATGGAAAACTTGTTTTATAGGTATGTTCAAAGAAAAATATTTTTATTGCTAAAACCAAATTTACGGTTACATCCGCTTTTATTTACAGGGGATATAACAACGGTTTGATTTCCATGTTCTAGTTAAATATTAGTTCAAAATTCTCAATCCTTAGTTCCGAAGAGCAAAACTTTTAAATAAATACTTGAAATATTCAGCAGCTCTGCTATGACGCTTTGGTTGACATCACCAGTCGTCTACATTGCAAGCTGTGTCTTTTTATCAGCGATGGAATTGCGATAATTAAATAATCAGAACAGTAAAATTAATATTTTCTCTAATGTTTTTGAAAAATGGGATGCGTCCTTCATGCATCTTCATCGTGGTCTTCATTATGGTCATAGGTCTCCTTAGTACTTTTCAAATACTTTGTCGTTTACTATTTATTACAGTTTTTAAAACATCTTATATATAAAATAATGTCTATTACCCCCATGTTTTTATAAATTTTGGATCTTATGAGTATTGTTTAGCAAAAATGTAACAATTTTCTTGTAATATAAACTTGCTCTAAAACATCTACTGTTAACAAAATTATATATATATATATATATATATATATATATTACATTTGCTTCTCCAATGTTGAGTTAGCAAACGTAGTTACTGTTCTCTTATTTTATTATAATGCTTTATTGGAATTTACATCCCAATTATTATCAAAATGACGTGCATTGTTTACAAGTTAGATAAACTAAACCCTAAACGAACTAGCCCGTACCCGAACTACCAAACATACACAATTTCTCAAACTAACTGAACACTGTTCATGTCAAATTGAGTTTCCCATTTCGAACAAACAACTTAGTTTTGACACTATCTGTTCTGGTGGATACTTTTCATTCGAGTTTAATACTTTGGGTACTGGATGTGTTAAGACCTTTCTACAAGTTGAATTAGGAACAAGAATAACAATGTTTACAAAAAATATCAGTCAATAATGGTATTTATTAACACATTTAAAAAATTATAATTTTATTTGCAAATGAATTATGTGAATAATTATTATTATCAGATTTTAACGTTCTATGATGTCTTCCGATTTGCAATATCCTCTGCTGTGGAAACCGGAAGAAATTTTATTGTTCTTCGCCTAGTCATTTTCTATCTTTCGTTCAACTCTTTATGGATTCATTCTACCTTATATAGCACTTTTTAATCTTCCCTTTTCCCTTTTTTAGTCCTACCTTTTGGTGTCTATAATAATCCTTGTTTGGGTAACCTTTCTCCCAATGATGGTTGCAATGACCATCTAAGCTAATTTGTTCAAGTTTGTTGTCTTTAACAACAATATGATCCATATTTTCCTCAATTTATTAATTCCTCACTTTTTCTTTTCTGGATATACCCGATTCATTTCTCCAGAAGTTTATTTTTGTCACATTGACATTTTTAGTATTTCTTTTCAGTAGTCAAACTTCACTGCTGTATGTTGTAATGCTTTTAACATTAGTGTTTAAAAGTGGGTTCTGCGAATCGAGGTGCTTTGTTTAATTCATAAGTACCGATGGCTGTTGCTTTGCGCCAAAATGTTTAACTAATCAACTATTTTATATGATTTACATACTCTCTATACTACGATTGTGAGCAGATAAACAAGTATAACCTATTTAGGTACCAGTACATTAGATATACCAAGGTATTTGAAAAAAATATTTTTAAATTGTACGCATATTTCATGAAATTCGTATATGTTTAAGTTACTAATGCTCTAAAAGTAGATTATCGATTTACGAATTTACTGCAACGAAATTAGTAAATTTGTACGTATAAGTTGTCCAGCGTAAGCTGAGCCAATTTCAAAGTTATAAATTCTCTTTAAATTATTTGCTGTTTGAGATTCGTAAATCAAATTAATAGTTTCAGTTCAGAGTTTATATTACGAACTCCACTGAGTCTCACGGTTCAAAATGACGGCCTGTAGAGGGTAGGAGTGCCTGCCTATCTGACAGCAAAAAGATCTTATGTTGGACAGTTTATAAATGCGTATTATTTAAAAACATTTTTCCAAATACTTTGGTGTATCTAAAGGACTATTATGCTAGTAAAATACTAACATTAAAATGGATTATCCTTAATGAATATCACACAAACAATAATTCATATCGGATGCGATCCATAAATTCCATAAACGATAAAGGTTACAGTGAAACATTTTAATAAAACCGAATGCGAAATTAATCCATAGAAAATGCCACGCCCTGAGCATATTAGCATGATAGTGTTTACTGTGTTCTATATTAAATTTCTCATCAAACCTCTTGGTACAGATTTATGGACCGGAAAATGCCAGACATCTAATTAATAGGCGCCAGGAAAACAACATTGTCTTGTTGACATTTTACGGCATTTCCCCACTTTTCCTCACAAAGGTCAATTTTATCTCCCCATGGGTCTTCGTCAATATGTCACACGGACATTTAAACTGTCACAAGGGAAAATAATGGAACCATGGAAAATATAGTTCACGAGTACAATGTGGAAACGTGACAATATTGGTATTTTTAGTTAGTTATTTAAATAAATATTGCGTCAGGTAGCGAATCTAATCGCAAACATGTTAATAGGTCTTTAGATGTTTTATTTTAGTAAAACATAAAAGATGGAAGGACATGTTTGTAGTTTTATGCTTGTTGCGACTGGCAAAAATAAGTTTATTTTTACTTTTCTACTACGCTGCTGTTGATGTATGATTTATAGCGTTCTTTTAAATTCGACAGTACAAACAGTTTATACTCTAGCAAACATTTAACTTGATTTATCTTTAACCTAAAAGGAAGCAAGTGAACCTGAATGGGCCACTGTCGCAAAAAATCTTTGTATGTCTATAGTGCTCATTTAATTATATTCAGTGCCGTATATGTAAAATGTAATGTTCCATTTGACAAAATAATTAATGTTATCAGGTTCACGTACCTGGACAATAGTTCATAGATTTTTTTTTTTTTTTTATTACAATCTATCAATTTAGTGCCAATTGTTGGCGTACAGTATAACTTTAGTGTTCTTGATACACAAAATATATTGGCAAAATAAGGTGAATCAGCCAGGTTCACGTCTGCTTTGTAAATATCAATGAGGATACGAAAACAATAATTTTTAAATATAATATTTAAGTGCTCTGTAATGTTGAATGAATTCCGTAAATATACTTGTATTAATGGTAGGTTTTTTTTTAAATATTATATTACAGTATAAAATATCAACTTTGATTTATTATTCGCTGATGGTTTTATTATTTTATTTATTTTACATCGGCCTATTTCTGCAACGAGGCTAATCGCCAGGGGGCGAGCTCCTACACCTGCTTGAGGGGGTGAATGATTGTGAAAATGGGAGTAATGGAAATATATTATTCTCGCCCGAATAATATCACCAACGGAGAATCGAACCTCACAATTCAAACTGTTGGTAAACATATATATTCTTTTATTTTTGCGTATATATATTTCTATGCATATTTCAGATAAAATAAGATGGTAATGTAATGTTAATATTGTGTAATGATTTACGTTTAAAAATCTCTCGGATGATAAATTAGCTTTCACAATTACCGACAGTAATTAATTATTAAGTGTCAATATTTGAAATGAAAATTTTAACCCTGACATGTTTCAACATCCCTAATTTAATCAAAATTGATTACCAGTTTCCTTGCTGTCAATTTTTTTCAAGTCAATTAGTAGTATTTAATTTACATTCATTTATATTTTCAATTCATTTTCTTCCTGAAAAAATACTTGTCCATAAAAGCGCAATGTCGTTAAAAGCACAATCGTTAAAAAGGTAATAGGTCTGTAAAGTATAAAATTAAGGTGGTTATTATCACAGCTGTAATTGTCAATAAAAACAATGTGATGATTTAGTGCATATTTTTAATGTGTTCGTGCACCCAAAGGTGAAGGAAATACTGTCAATAGTGAGGAGGGAAAAAATCAGGGTCGGCGTGGATTGTGAAATATTCAACGAAGCCCTTTTCAGTTAATCAAATATTAAAGTTGTTGGGTTTCCTGCACGTTTTAGATGACTATAGCCAGCTATTGACAATTCTTGGATGTGGAATCCATTGAAAACCGTAAACAAATACTCCTAATATTTTATATGCATAGAATAACATAACATATAAGTTATTTGATAAATAAATAATCATATAAATATATATATAGGCTATTTCAAACGTAGAAGCGGAACTAACTAGATATTTTCATTTTTCTAATTTGTCATGAGTATGAACAAAATGATCAAAAGCCTAATGTAATTAGTAAAAGTTACTAGAATTGAAAGTTTATTTCCGCTTAAACCAAATAAACAGGCTATAATAATAATAATGAGAAATATTTATCCTTTGAATTGGAACAATTAAAATTGCAAAAAAATCGTACCATAATAATAATAATTATTATTATTATTATTATTATTAGGTAAATAAATAAAAAGGGTATAATTAATATTAAGTCATGGCGATCCATTCTCTAAATTTTCATCGATTTCCCAGTTGGTACAATTTTTTTTTTTTTTTATAACTTATTAAATATCACATTAACGGCAATGTCTAAAACCTGGCTTATAAGTCCATAACTTAATGTATAGCATATTAATACAAACTGATAGTCTGTTCTGAACATTTGTTTGTAATAAACAAAACAAAGAGAGTACTGTGATTTTTATGTTATGGATCTATTATAAACGAGGCTTAGGCCTCGTCAGGAAAACAACATTGTCTTATTGATATTTTACAACATATTCTCAGTTTTCCTTACAAAGCCCATGCTAATAGAGTCGTATTGGTTGTAGTTTTGAGTATGTTATTGTCTTGTGTGTGTTTATTAACTAAAAACAATAGGAACCTTTTTGTTTTTTAATAATAATTAGGACGATATTCTTAGTCGTAAGAATAATAATAATAAAGTAATAAAGTAACGTAAGAGTGGGATAGAACCCAGATTAAAATAATTATGCGCTTCATACACTTATTGGACATAACTACATTAATACTAGCCGTTCCTTGGATTCTTTTGTCACATATGTTACTTTAAGTATTTACAGTGTTTCACAAGTTAAAATAAGCTATAGTTGATATCTACCCTTAGAAGTGTTTACGTTTGAGAGTGTTAGTAAATAGTTAATTCGTGTGCTGCAAAAATATTTTACAGTAACATTACTGCATTCTATCACGCATCGATTATTCAAATTTTAAAATATATGCAACCGCGAGCCATGCATCAAAGGCTTGAAAAGTAGTATTTACTAAAAATAAATACCTTCTTCTATATAATGTTTGATTATTATTCCAGTTTTGAAATATTAAAACAATATTATAAATAAAAGTACTTCACCTCTCCGGAGGAATAAATATAGCTCTCATAATTCAAGTTTAAAGTACGATTTATGTTTTAATATTAAATTTAAAAGAATGTAGTACCAACGTGCGCAAATAATGCTGCAAAAGATCGTAAATTTCTTTTATTATTCTTTCAAAACCTACGCTCCTATAAGCCAGACCAGACGAGTGCTAGAACGTACATTGCTGATATTATCACAAAGTTGTAAGACACAATTATCTCTGTCGAACAATGGAAATGAATGTTAAATTAATGAATAAAATATTTATTTTCATTGTACGAGAAATGTGATTGTGTCTGTGATATTATGTTTATTTTCTATGATCATAACATAATTGTAAATCAATGCGTAATGTTTTAATAAAATGTTCTACATGACATTTATCTGTACATGTGGTTATGTCGCTCTTAAAATATTGATGCGTTCATGATGATGCATGATTGTAATATCGAAATCAATTGTAATTGCAACAAAGCAAAATTTAACAACAATAATAATATAATAATAGGTTCCATGGTGTAGGTTGAGAGGAGAGAAAGGCAGTTTTTCTATTGCTATTGCTAGATCGCCGAAACTTGTATGAAAGCATAGATATATAGAGAAGACATATATAGCTTTGACCTTTTCTCCTGTCATGTGGACAAAGTATGTACAAAACATTTCTATTTCTGTATATCGTTTCTATAGAGTGTGCGGTTATTTAACGGGATTTTGCGATTATCTCTATGTATGAAAGCCACGTGGTTTCTACAGGTCATATTATCCCTGTACCAACAAGTCAATTTAAGCATTAAATACATTACGATGAGTCGATGCTTGAACTGATAGGACAGTATTAAAAGACAAAAAAATTTCAAAATGGTTTCCAAGATTTGAAGAACGTCCCTGTGCTTCATGCTAATTTTAATGTTTCTTTTTCATTGTATCAGAATCGCTAATATGAAGTTTATAAATTGAATTTAAAATGGGTTTAATCTAGTTAAGGTGTCCAATTCAGAGGGGATTCAATCTACTTTAGTGTAATCTCCATATTCTAATACCTTATCAAAAACTACTCAATTCTGTGAAAACTTCAAAGCTGCTTGTGTGTGGGATCTGGGCTACCGTAATCCCATATCAGAAACTTCTAACATCTCCTATATCTGTGTCAAATTTTAAATTCAAATCTACCACTCCGTCCTCTTTAACAATAAAATACGTATAAAGAAAACCTTCTTTTTCAAACTCACAGTACTCTTTTGCTAGTCTAGTTCAATAATTTAGCGAACGTGGCGCTAAGAGAGACTATGGATAACCCCATGAGAATCCGAGACAGACATTTCGACGGTGTAGAACGGCAAAGAAATTGATTTCCGGATGGAGCAAAAGTACGTGGCGAATATTACGAATCCGCATGAAATATCCAACGGTTGTGATCACGATGAACAGTCGCCATATGCTGGGATTTAAAACGTATACCCGCGGGAAACGAATCTTGGATGGATTTTAAATTACAAGAAAGATCTTGCTTTACTTACTAGAGAAATGTATTCTAGAGATATGTAGTTCTGATTTCTTGTGAAGTTGAAAGAAACTCTTAGAAATTAGAATGTTTGGAATGAAAGTTAGTGGCAGATTTATATATCTGTAGTTTAAATATTTCATTGTCAGTATACAGAATCATGAAAAGAAGATTAGCTTGCTGGTAAATACTTTTTAAAGAGTTTATATCTTCAAATACTTGGGTGCCCATATAAATATGATTCGACAAATCAAAAACAGATTTCAATCTGTTTTTATTGTACCACGTACTCTTCAAAGTAAAACCTCTATCTACAAACACCAAGATCAGGCTCTACCAAACTGAAAATAATTTATGCATTGTGTATGCCCGTAAACAGGAACCACAACAAAACCAGATTACAATATCTCACAGTTTTGAAAACAAATTACTATGCCAAATCTTTTGTCCTCTCCAAATTAATCCCAATGTATGTCAATGTATGTCCTCCAATGGAAAGTGTTGGAATATAGGGTTTTTGGAGATTGTTAAATAAAACTCACATATAGGCTTTAAACATCTTTATTCAATCATAGCCAGAAAAGAACTGCTTCAGCGTAAGTATTTTTATATTATATTAAGCATGACGCCATGATGACACCGCATATTATGCAGCCTCAGCCTAATTATTTATGTTCGTATATTAGAACAAAAGCAACTCTATATTTTGGTTTTGCTGACTTGACTTTAGAATGAAATCTCAACAGAAAGTTGTAAGAATAAAGCTATAAGAGCACTCGCTATACGATTACAGTGGATAGAATAGATGATGACTATGAAAGAGGTCAAAATGACAAATGCGCAAACATTACAAAAGATTACGATAATCAGCTGATAAAAGATCTAGCTAGTATACAATATGCCTAAAAAGAACAGATTTTTTTTTGTAATGAATGATATTAGATTGTATATTCTAAAATATTCATAACAGTTCTGTTTCATTAATTTCCAAATTTAATTTTTTATACATTCATTTAACACTTGTGAGTCCCAGTCTATTTTTTTGCATTGTTTGATTTAATCTGTATGTTTACCTTTAGATACAGTTACAAAAAAGTCAAGAACAATATTTGTAAGAAAATTTATATAAGGATGAGATTTAGGGTGGTGGGACATATATGTCCCACTGGGTAATGCGAGTGGGATATATATGTTTCACTTGTATAAAAAAATAAAATATTATTTGAGAATTAGAATACGTAAGAATCATGTTACAAGCAGTAAAACATTTTTTGCATAACGGAATGTTACGCATAACGTAGTAGTTCTGGTTTCCTTGTACTTTTGGTAGTTTCGACAACTTAGATCCTGTAGGTGGTCTACCACACCGTTGTTTACGAATAATATACGCGTGCTGCCTACCATAACTTGTTAACGATTCAGAAAGTAGAACCAGAAATCCGAAAAAAAAATCCGTCTTCAAATTGAAAAACTACACGTCTTTAAATACACAAATTATATTGCAAATCAGTTAAATAAGTTACAATATAGTCAGAAGTGAATATTATTATTACCAAAGTCTATCAACCATTTACAATAAAACAATACAATAATCAACAGCGTTCCTAGTAACTGTCTCACTTAGTTGGCTTTGGTTGAGACTTAAATGCGGAAATGTAGGAAAATCCCATATATATATAATAAATTAACTGTAAAATAATTTTTTCCATCACTTAATACTTGATAATATAAAGCCAGATTACTACTGGGACAAAGGCTGAACGAATTTATAATGCCTTTATTTCCCTCTGGACATCTTCAACACTAGTCTGGGATGTATATGTCCCTTTGGGACTCAAAGGGTTAAATATTAAATATGATACTGTTGAATGAAACTCATTAAAGTTAAAAAATATTAAGTGCCACATTTTGTGATTCTATGTAAACAACAAAGATAAAAGAATGTTTATATTCCAATAAACATACCAGCGTGCCTTTGTAAACTTCCTGTATGTGTGTCAGTATGTACCTTGTGTTTTTCCAATTTACTGTATATTGTATCTAATCTTTCAAACTCATTTCATTTTTACACCTTTGATGAATTTCTTGAAAATGTTTATTTAAAATGAATGTCTGAAAGATAAATTGTTATCATATTTACAAAGCAAATGTGTTTGCAATAAATGCAATTGATAATTTTATGGGATAACAGAGGGATAAACAGTGGCAGATTTCTAGAATTTTCATACATTCAGCAAAATATGTAACAAGATGAAAGTAATTACAAAATCTGCCTTCTGTTCAAAATAATATTGTGCAGTCGTTAACATCAGGCCTAATCGAATGATAATACGCCATTTGGTTTTACTGTTAACTTTGGGGCCGACTCAGCGTCAAGTATTTAATACTTTAAATGAGTATAGAACATACCATATTATTTTTGAAGATCGGCTAAAACATTTATCCCGTATAACTATAATCACATTGTTAAACTACAAAAGAACTTAGCGCATACATACGTTTAAGTACTAACTATAAATAAGTATACATGTTTTTGTTAATCCTTTAAGTAAGATGCGTAATGTTAAAACTAATCCCTACGGCTATGGGTTGACACACCTAGTTATATCACTTCTATTGTAATTTTACGAGTTCCCTAACTTTTATTATTTTATTGCGATCTTCAAAACTAATTTGGTACGGACTATATCTCTTTATACAGGGCTGATATAATTTATCAACACTATGCTGAACACGTGGCTTTCATATATGCAAGTCTGAAAACAGAACGTACCTTCTCTCTCCTTATGCGCCACCTAGGCGTTGCGAACCCATTATTACAATAATTATTTCTTAGGTTCGCTGCGAAACACGGATCTAAACAGAGCCAATCGAATACTCACAGTTTTTGATAGTAAATTACTACGCCGGATCTTTGGAAAGGCATATTGGTTATAGAAGGCGCGCACCGGGGGGAGGGTTACGGGCTTGAGCACTCCGAAGGACTCTAATTTTGGAAGTGAGGACCTTTTTTTGATAGGTCAACACTTACATTTTAATAAATAAATTGCTTTTAGCCAGCACTTGTTACCGAGTATTTTCCCGATTCCTATCTTTTTAAAACAATTTTGACTGAGCTCCTCCCAAGAAAAATAGCAACTAGCAAAAAAATGTGAGATCAAGTGAATAATACTTAAAAGACCTCAAAACAAAGCAAGATGAAAAATTTATAAAACTGATAGTCTGGACACATCAGATTAGTTACATAAGAGGTGTTTTTCTACTTCCTCTTTGGGCACTATCATTCGGGTTGACTTTTGGCCTTGCTCAAATAAGTCCTCCATCTTGATCTGTTAATTGTCAAGTCTTTTCATGTGTCCTCAATATTATACTCGAGACTTCCCAATACTCGTTAGATCTTCAGTAAGAGATGTATATAAGAGATATATTTCTTCCTTTTTTGTTTGTTTACGATTAAAAAAATTTCTAAAATTCGATTTTTGCATACTTTTAATATGTGCTTTTCCTTTTATACATAAGAGTACTTCATATCTACCTTTTTTTTTTCTCGCCAGTTTTCAATACTCTTGAAGTGAGCTGTACTAGATAAAATAGTGTTTGATAGCAATGAATATAGCGCTATATTGAAGAAAAATTGCCAGGCATAGTGCTTGTTGAAACGCGTCGTAACACTGAACAAAAAAAAGTATCATATCGTAACAAAAAGTTTGAAGGAGTAAAAAATGTCATTTGGCAACTCTTATTCAGCAAAAAATCTTGTGTTTCAAGTTTTATTAAAGTACATCACTTTAAGATAATGAATTTAAATGATTTCTAGCTTTATTGTTATTAAATTTGCATGTACAGGCAAGATTAGCCAAAATTATAGTTAAGACACAATTATTCGTTTAAGAAATATGGTTAAACATTCATATCAAGCGACAAATATAATCTGCTGTGTTTAATTAAATATTTTTTGTAATTGACTTCCTTAAAATTACAACGCTTATTATGGTCCGCTTAAATTATGGACGCTTATTATGGTCCAAAAAATACTATGTTTATAAAACAAAATCGAAAGCTTCCCTAGTTTTGTTGACCTATGTAAAGATTAAATTTTAATGAGACGAATTATTTCCATTCATGACATTATTTATACTCATTAATTCATTACCAGTGTTATAAATTTTCTTTCAGGTTTATTTTAATTTTTTAAGAGTGTGGAAAGATATCTTACATTTTTTAAAACTACGCCTGTGAAAACGTGTTTACTCAAGTTCAAAGCAGAAGTACGCCGAACTCTATAGTCTATCTCAGAAAGAGCGATAGTAATAAATCTTTTTGTCAGGCAGTTACCAGTGGCGTGTACCTTTTAAACACGTTTAAATTGGTTTTGTGTATTCCTATATTACTATTTATCATTTTCTGGTTAATTTAGTAATTTTCTACTTGTTAATCTAATATAATCGCATTACTCATTAACTCCCTAGCTTCAGGTAAGGGACTTGCTAAGTGTAAGCTACTTCCTTAATTACTTATATTAAGCTACGCCACAACTTAATGCTTTCTGATTGGTCGTTTGGATTGTCTGCTAATGAAAAAATTATAATTTTGAATGTACATAATGCTCTAAGACATCAGAACCCTACTTGGAGTGTGGATAGTGTAGTGGAAATGTGCTCAACTATGACGGGCGTAGGAAAAGCAACAATATATAGAATACTAAAAGAACAAAAAGATTGTGGTATTAAAGAACCAGCTTGTGCATCAGAAAGAAAGAAGCAACAATTAAGTGAAGACCAGAAAACCTACGAAAAATTCATTGTTTTTATTTTAATAGAGAAATTCCTACCCTTGACAAAATATTATCAGCAGTGAAACAAGACGTGGACGCACCTAAATTTACTCGAGCTCATCTTCACAGAACTCTACACGAACTCAACTTTTCTTATATATTAAACATGATTATTGTTTTGAAATTTTAATAGTATTCCAACAAAAATTGAGTAAATCCCCAAACGCACGCCTGTGACCACATTTTTCTTCAAAATTTTAGGGTAAAATTTTTATGATCTATTGTGTTTAACCCTAGTTCGTATTCCAATATAAGATGTGCGGCACACTCGGTTGTTTCTTAACAATATTTCGTTTCGAAATATTCATATTTTGTGTGCCGCTTCTGTGCGAAAAAAAATAACTTTTTACAAATAATAAATTTTATTGCTATCGCTCTTTCTGGGATATAGTATAGTCAGACTGTAAAAATAATTACTTTCATATTGCTGATACGTGCAAATGTGATCGATGATTGTTGAACAAGAGTATTGTGGTCGGTATATTTACTTACTTAGTCCTAAAGCCTGGTTTATAATAGATCCATAACATAACCGCTCCATAAAATAATGAATTACTTTGTTATTGTTTATTATAAACAGATATTTCTATTTTAAACAGAACAACGAAACTTATTCATTATGTTATAGACCATGCTATTAACCTACTGTAAACAAGACTTAAGTCTTTCTACCTCTCGGTTTAAGGTTGTAATTTCGAGATTAGCTTGGTGTTGAATTCTCTGCACTTATTCCATTCCGTCGTGTGTTTCCGTTTATCCTTACATGCACTGCTTCTTCATCTTGAAATCGCTTTGACTTGACTGAAATCGTCTTCCCATGTACATATAGGTCTTCTACTCCATCGTTTGTTTTTCAGTTCTGTCTCGTAGACTCTTCTTGCGCTAATAGTATTAGATTTTGTTTATAGATTTTGCCTTAAATTTTATAATTCTAACCATTGTGTTGTCTTCTATTTTTGTCAGAAATCTCATATTAACTTACTTTTGTGCATATCTGTTGTAGCCCAGGACTCGCAAACGTAGATTAGGTTAAGCGTGGGTTTTTTCGTTTTCTCTTTTTGGATAAGATTGGTTAGGCTATGTTTTAATATTCAGATTGAAGCCTACTGGAAACATGAATTCCAATTTTGTATTGTCCATGTGTATGTCCAATTTATATTTATATACCTATATACACATGTGCTTAAATTTGTATGAGGATATGTACCTGTTCCAGCATGTATGCATATGTGTATGAATTTACGTGTGTTAAATGTGTATACTTATGTGTGTATGTATCTTGTTTATTGTACATATATTCCTGTGTAAATGTATGGGTATTGTAACAGAATTCCTGGAATATATGTATATAACATTCAAATCAAATGAACTGTTTTCAAACCTCTGCAGCATTTGAATAGAAGAACTTGATTAAATTTTAGTAAGAAGTGTGCAAATATGATGAAATTTCTGTCAAAACTGTACTTACACAGAATTTCAAGTATTTAATAATCATTTAAAAATCAATGGAAGGAATCGGTCAATGGATCGAGAAGAAAAAGAATTACCGGAAAACATCCTCTAGTACAATTTTTATTATTTATTTGTTTTTCTTTTAGTGATACAAGGCATTAAAACATTAAATAGTTTTTGTTAACCAAAGACAATAGGGGAAACGGAATCCAGATTTTTTTTTTAATTTTCTCCATCTCCATTTACAATTTAAAGAGGATAAGAAAAACCTTTAAATATATTGCTTGCACTTCCATCTATGCTTTTAAAGTATTATAAATTAAAACACAAAATAAACATTTTAAAACACTGTCCTGAATTAATCCTTCTACGCCTTAAGAGCTTGGTTGCTATATAAAAACACAGCTTTAAAAATTTACAAAATTGTGGTTTCTTTCAGTTAACTATTTACTATGTGAAATGTGTATTCAGGGTCGTACTTACACTTTCGGGGCCTGAAATGTTGGACAAACAAAATTCTTTTATAGGTATATTTTTTGTCACCCATTGCAAAACACACCCGCCTAGTGACGCCACTGCTTTCTGTCTGTACGGTAGAAATTGTGACGTAACATATATATATATATATATATATATATATATATATATATATATATATATATATATATCCTTTATTACCCTGGGCCTTTCGGCGTGCCGGGTTCAAATTATTACATTAACAATTACCTAAATACATTAATACATTATTTTACTTTACAAACTAAATTCTTATTCTCTTCTCTTCCCTCTCTTCTTTCCTCCTCCTTGCCTCTCTCTTCCTTCCTGTTCCCAGTTCTTCGGTTCTTCCTTCCTGTTCTTTCCCCACCATGGCTTCTTTCCCATCTTTGGATTCCTCCAATTATCTCCTTTCCACCACTCTCTCCATTCCCTCACTCAGCTCTCTCCCTCCTATTATATTTTCTTCCCTTCTCTCTCCTTCCAGCCCTTTCTTCACCCCTTCTCCTATGTCCCTTCCTTCCTTCCTTTTCCCCCTAATTTGCCAGGCATATACTGTGCTTTGACCCACATATAGGAAATATAATGAGACTAAAATTGGAGGACCCCCAGCTAGCTCCTCGAGCGCCTGTGCATAAGTACAGTCTGGTGTGCATTACAATTTACAATATACAGTTTACATAGTTTCACTTCAAATCAGTTTTTTGATTCAATATATTAAAAATAACGAGTATTGTATACATAAAATCTGGTAAAATAAAGGACTTTTAACAAGTTTTAATAAAGTCAAAGGCACTTTCAATTTAGTAGGATAAGTGTTAAATTTTATTAGGTAACATATTTTACCAATATTTTTTTCATGGTGTGGTATGTCTCGTAAATCACAAAGACAATTTAGCATCAAGGAGAGTTATTATCATATATAAATCAACCAAATGTTTGAAACAGTCTCGTCCAACAAAAAGAGTAGGTAAACTTGAATTTAAATTTAACAGCCCAAGTGAATAAACTAACTCAACAAAAAGTTTAAAGTCGCAAAAAGATAAACAATAAATATCACTTGAACTTCGCGAAGATAAAGCCAACATATTAATTTCCGTTAAAGGAAGCTCCGGTATTTTCTCACGGAATATTTGTTATCATAAGTACTATTTTCGTAATATTGTCTACGTCAAAGTTTACTTCTGAGCCACATATGTTCACAAACTCCAACAAATCTGTCTAGAAGTTTTTCATATTCTTTTTCTGTTGTCAACTGGTGAAGGCTGTACATTCGCAACAGGAAACTGTCGGTTTATCTCGGCTTTGCTCGAGCATATCCGTTCTGGATTCATCAATAGGATGTGGTGTATGATATCGTTTGTACGCCGCACCTTACCTCGCACTTCCGCTGCCTGATTGAGGTTAGCTATTTACACTTTTGACTTCACCTGGACGGCTGATTTCTGATATGGGCTCACGTCCACCTGGATCAAATGTACAACGTTTGGTGAGGGAACTGTTTAAATACACCTGCAAATTGTACTGTGTACTTTAGAGTTTTAATTTGTCTAATACTTTTCCGCTTACGTTACAGTGATTAATGATTATTTGCTTCGAAATTTTTTCTGACAAATCATGTGATTTATACAGTTTTATTTGATTTTAAGTTTAAAATTTAGAAAGACAAATATATTTAAAACCTAATCTGTATTGATTCAGTTGTTTCAAAGAAACAAAGAAAGTTTCAAAGAAACTCGCAAAACCAGGTCATGTTTAGCCTTATTAGTCGAGTTGACGGTTTCGGTAACATAAGTGCTCTATCTTGATCTGTTAAATGTTACGTCTTTTCAGGTGCCTTCTTATTCTTGGTCTTCTTCTTCTTCTTTGCGCACTGCCAGTCGGGTTGATTTTTGGCCTCCCATATGTCCCCCATCTAATCTTTGCTGTTTTTGCCATGTTTCCAAGATTTGTCTTAAGGCAAATATTTGGTCTGCTGTTAAATTGCAAGATTGAAACTCGCGTCGCAGTCTCCAATAAATTTTCTCTGTACGGTGCAAGTGTATCAATACAATAGAATATTCAAGATAATCTTTTGTAAGGTACATAGAAGTTAGACCTCGATAGTTTCCACAATCCAAATTATTTCTTTCTTATGAATTGGTCTTATCACAGCTATTCTCCATTTATCGGGGAGCTTTTTTCTTTTCTCCATACTGTTTAAATAATCTCATACAATTTCTTGTGAACTGCTACACCGCCAGTCTTGTTGGGGTTGTCATTTATTCCTGTAGATTTTTTTTTAAACAGGTGTCCGGATTTTGTCTAAAGTTTGAGCTACAGTAGAAGTGTATGCTCCCTCCTGTCTTTAATCGTTGATAATAATACAGTCTATTTTTCGGATTAAAAACACTTTCTGTCTTCTATAGGTTATAGTTATATTTTCGGTGTAATAATTTTTATTTTGCGTTTATTCATTTTGAAATCTATGTAATCATGTCTAAATCAGCGGATAAAATATCTACTAATATTGGTAATCAAAATACCAGGAAATAAACTGACAAAAACTTAGTGAAAATTTATGTCAGTGAGGCCAAAAGTCAAGCCGTTTGACCGTGTCCAAATAACGATATTTTAATTAGTTAAATTTTTATATGACATTGGAATTTTTGTTTTCTATAAATTTTTTTCCAATTGAGAAAGTGTTTTCTACAAGAAATTAATATTTATTTTAACTGCTTTGTTTAAATATTCATATTTAAAGTACAAAGTATTGCGTTTATATTTTTTTAGAATTCTTTAGTTAATTCATGAATTAATAAAGAAGTTGTAGGGTACTTTATGAATTATTAACGTATGAATTCTTCAAAAAAATTTAATTTGAGATAATATTATCTTATTTTCAAAGTTCAGAAAAAATACCGAATATTTTATGAGATAAAAATGTGAAACCATCAAATTTCTAGATATTCGTTTGGGATAATCATTAATAATGTAGTAATGTTTCATAAATGAAAAGAGCTAAAAATAATGGCTTTTTATATTAATTTATAATGAAATTTCCTGCTGTGAAAAATACTTTCAATTTGTACAGGAAGTGATATAATGTATAAATATGATGTGAAAATTTCAACAGCTTGTCTTTTTTAATAAATTTCATAGTCTTTAACATTGAATATGTTGGGCTAGAGTTGTAAAATTGTCCAGTTCATGAAGGAACAAATTTGACATACATATACAGATCTTTGGGGCAAATTGTACAAAATTCGGGGCGCATTTAATAAAATAACGTAAATAAAGGTAATAGGATGGAACATGGAAATTTTTGAGATTTCTATAATCCGTCATGTGGGAAATATGAACAAATTTAAAATCAAAATAGTGGGGTTCAATAAAATCTTACAATTTTATTATCGAAAAAAGATTGTCAATTTTTTTTATTTTTTTTTGCAATGACCCTGTTTCCCAGTGGGGCTCGTTTTGATTCGGAGAAAATTCATAGCAATTCATAGGAATTTTTGAGTTGAAGCAATTTTTCCAAAGTTATCAAATTTTTTGTAGTGTTCAATAAAATTATTATTTTTTTTTGTAGTGTTCCAAAAATTTTGTTTATAATTTAATGTGGGACATTATTATGAATTTATAAAAATTGTTTTAAAAACTTCTTTTCTTTTGGCGCTATTCTTGCCAAAAATGTATGAAAAGCTTGGGGTACAAAAGCTTTTTCACAAGATTCCAATTTCCCAGCGGGGGTCTTAGAATTTGAATAAATTCTGATTAATGCATATTTATGTGAAATGAAAAAGTGCGGTTCGAATCATTGATATTATTAACCCTTAACCACCGTTACGATGACTATCATCATTGACGTTCATAACTGATACTCAACTACAAGTTAAATAGCCCTTTTAAGAATGAATAAAGCTATGAATATAGTTTTGTTTTACTTCTCTTACGAAGCTTTCACTAAAGAGAGTGCACAACCGTACAGTTTCTTGTACAAAACTAACAAACTGAAATAAAATTAGCAGTTAGCAATAAGATTAACAGTCTATTTGGTAGTATATTTTTGCTGCCCTCTTGAATCTAAAACGGTTATCAATATAGGTGATATGGTTAAAAATTATTTCATTTTCATAAAGAACATGTGTGCCAAGTGACAACCCATTGTCATCAAGTATATTATTTTTCGACGAAGGTTCTAAATTATAAACAACCATGTCGAAAAAATTCCCGTATAATTTGAACATTTCTATACAAAACTATATAAATATAAAAGTTATGTGAAACTCACAAATATATTTAAAAAATTACAGAACATTGTTGTCTGATATCTATTATTAAGTTATTGAGCGATAACATTTTTACAACAATTTATTTTACAATTAAAAATATCCTATTAGATAGATAAAAATTCACTGCAAATTTTTATCCATAGATTATTACTACTTTTATTTCAGCTTGTTAGTTTTATATAAGAAACTTGAAATCTCCGGGGGTTATACATAGAGTTAAGTCGTCTAATAAGTGGAAATAAGAAATATGATTTATCAAAGCGGTTATAGCTGAAAATATTAGCAGTAACTATAATCGCACTACGTTAATAGTGTGATCATTATTTCACTATGGTTGTTGAGGATTAATGATGTTTTTTAAAAATATGTATATATTTTTTAATTTAATTTAGGGTATTTAAACTCTTAATACTTAGATTAACAGACAAAATGATTGATTTTGATGCGATTATAGTAAAAAAATAATATTGTCCCGACATCCAGCTTTCTGTTGCCTCCCCCATTACTAAATACCTACGAGAACCTGAAATTCATACTTCACATCAATTTTTCTTGATGTTGGTCTATTAATTCTTAAAACTAGTGGTGCCAACTGTGAACTAAAGTACAATTAGTACAATATCACTCTTGCATAGTTTCATTTCTTGATAATATCAACAGAAAAAAAAAAAAACTTTCCAGATTATATTATTTCAATCCAAAGAATTATATTGCACAGTTGAAAAATAATGATTTTTTTATTTTCTAAAAGAATTTAAATATTAACATGAAAAAATGACCCTCTTAATAATAAGAGGTTTCTGGCATAATATTAAAGATCCAACTTGGTTAAATGGATAAAGTTTCTGTATTTTACCCAAATTGTATGTCATTAAATTTGTATAACACTTCTTAAACTTTTGATAAGTTCTTACACTAAACTCTAACATTTTATGACATTATAATTATTTTTTCCTGCGAAAATATATATTTTTAATAATATTAAAAAAATTTACCCTAGAATAAAGATTAGGTACCGGATTATTAGTGGAACATTGCCAACATTGTAACAAAGACGCTAAAATTGTGTACATATTTAATAAGAAAATGTATCACATTTTAAATTGTGTTTTTCTTAAGCCAACTTTTATTATTTTCATCTTTCTGTTTTCGTATTTTTGAGACATTTAGTCTGAAAACTTTATAGTCATAGCGTTATTTTATATGTGGTAATTTGGCTTGATCTCCAGGGTTGTATTTACTTTTATTCTCAGAAGTTTTGCAATATCGTTGCATCGTAGAAAAGTTATTATTTCGCAATATTTATACCAGTTTCTCAACACGATCTGTCGACTATCATTGACAGATGTTACTTTGAATTGTTGTTTTACTGCAGTCAACATAAATCATGGAATTTCTGTTACTTCATTCGCCTTAGAAGTAATAATAGTTTATACCCATTGTTGTACGAATCTACAAGTTGGAAAGGATATGCTCGGGTTCATGGCATCAGATGGCAACATGCTTATTATGTTAAAACTAAACTGAAAGAAAGAAGAAATGACTAACAAAATTAGTAAGCTATCGAAATAATTAAAAATATCAATATATTTAAAAGAAAGTGTCACTTCGTTTTATTTGTAATGGCGAACATCAAGACAAATGAGTAACATTTACACTTGCAATTAACTCAAAAAATAGTTCCTATTTGAACTTTTTTAGTTATTTTCTCAGCAATCGTAAATAGATTTTTAGAATATGTATTTTATATTTGTAACCATTCAGTGTTGAAAATATTTGTCCTACTTTTCTTCCATCTTTCGGGTTAGTATCAAATTCTTGACCGAAATAAAGATATCGGTTTGTAGAAAGTGACGTCGTCGATCCATTTTCATACCTCGGTCGCATCTCGACAGTGCTGTCCAGCTAAAGAGTTCTGTATCTACCTGAATAAATGACATTCCGTAGGCGCCAAGTCAGGAGTATACGCCGCGTGCGGGAGACACCCCAGCCCTACAGACACTGTATACTATGATAGTCTGGCCAATGTTGACATCGCCGCTATAAAGAGGCTAAATATTAGTAGAGAGATAAATATTAGTTTAAAATGGAAGAATGAGATAATTTTTGCAGAAAGAGTAATTTTTTGGGAATAGTTTCGTATAAATTTACTGTTTCTACAACAATTATCTTATTTTTTCATTTGAATTATTAATATGTCCAATATTTATTTGGATTCCTAATGGCGCCACTGTGTCCTAGCCAAGATGGAATGTTGAGTAGTAAGATCAACATGCGGCCAAGCGTTATCGCGCAGCAAGATAACTTTCCGGCTTCCGTAGATAGTAAATTGTCTTTTCTGACCCATTTTGTCGGCCAAATATTTCATTTGATTACTCGATTTGATAGCATTTGACAATAACTAGTTCACCTAGCTGGAGGAGCTCGTAAACAGCACATCCTTCGTATCCCACCAGATACACAGAAGAAACTTTTTGGCATGAGAGTTCGGTTTTGCTGTTAATGCTGATGGCTGGCTAGGGTCTACCTATGTGTCGGCTTTTTGAATGTGACTTAATACACGAAAATCTAGTTACAGAAATAAAGAGATCTTTTTTTGCAATCCTTATTAAAATATATATTTATTTTTTGTACTTCGACAATAAAAGATAATGAAACCAGCTACTAGAGAAGCTTTTGTATGTTATTTCATTAAATTATAAGATTAGTTTCGTCTAGACTAATTTAACGCTGATACATATTCTTATTTAAATTATTCAGACATAGTAGTTTTTTTTTTGCGAAGTTGGCAAAATTCCACACCAAATATGGATGTGATTGTAATAAATATGATTAGTCAGAACTATTAGTGAGACTAAATTGGGTTTATTTCGTTAATTGTGAACGATATGGAACAGGAAATGATATCATATTATTATTTATAATATTATAAATATTAATGCATGCTGATAGAACACGTGCATAGTATACTAATATGCTATAGAACAAAGATACACAGTATAATACAAATATAATTTGTAAAGTAATTAATTTGTTTTTATCAAGCATTTTATATCGCTAAAATCCAGAACTAGTTACTAAATTGAACCTATTTAAAAGTGTTTCTGCATAAATAAAAACAATTAAAATCTTTCAATTCTAGTGGATAATGCAAGTAGCACTTCTCTTATTAGATTTTTAGTAAGACTAATAGAGTCGCAGAAATTATGACAACCAATATTTGTATTCAGACGAGTATCACACTGGCAATGATCAATTGAGACTAATTGATTATAATAGATACGTATTGTAAGAGAACAGAATGGTAAATACAATACAGGAAAAAGGACTGAACACCCATCGGGAGAGTGGGAAGACTGAAGAAAAGATGGATAGATAAGCTTACAGAAAATTTACCGAGTAAATTGATACCGTTAAGATAGGCCATAAGTCACTCCGAATAACAGTGCGTAAGAAGGGGAGAAATTGATTGAGTAAGCAGCCAAATCGTGTTTACCCGAAACTCGCCTTTACTCCTCAGCGATTACTCGTCATTACTTTTACTTAAATGCGCGTTAATTGAGTCCGTTTACTAAAATAATTTAACTGAATCATATGTAGAAATGAAGCTATGTGCCGTTAGTTCTCATTATTAATTGTTAATTAAATTTATTTGCTTTATTTTGCTTTTTAAATAATATCCAATAATGGATAAATAAAGGTGTATATGTACATTTATTGTAATAAAATATACTATTAAATGGTCTGTAATCGGCAAAAAAATTAAAATTAATTACAATAATTACATGGAACACATATATAAATATAGATACAAAGATATCATTTTATTTTTTGCTATTAATATTCCCGGCAGACGTTCATAAATTATAAAAATATACAATTTATCTTACTACATTTTTAAAACGCTGTTGTATCATATATTATTCATAGCAGAGTTCGTGTTATAGATCGAAATTATATCTTATTGTAAAATCACGAATTTAATTTATCACTCTTATTTTATCCGAGATATATCAAATAAAACGTTTTAAAATAAAGGCAAATACTGTAATTATTAATATAGTGGTTCTTAAAATGTTGTTACATCCAAGTTTTCGGCGTCAAACAGCATATTAATGATTTATCTATTTTTTTTTTTTTTTTGTAGTATACTCGTTAGCATAATTCTTGGTGAACAGGGAATAAGTCTTGTGAATTCATAATTAACTATAAACTTAGAATACGTTATCTTAAGACGTGTAAAGAGTAAATTATATCCTTTATTCTTCTTGAAGTAGTTTAGTTGCATGCCATATTTCATACAGTTTTTTTGCATCTACCTTGGTGGTCCGATAGTGCAAAGTTTAAGAGCCACTGCACTAGAGCACTTAACAAAACGTTGCACAAAATCATTGATCGTAGCATGCAAGTGTCGATAGCGGTGTCGTATCACGATGGTATACCATTACCCAGTCGGTAATTGCAGATATTAAACGAAATACGCATGTAGCAGTATCCAGTTTTATCGAAGCATATATGTATGTATATCGCGAGCTAGAATATTTTCAGTGAAATCTTGCATTATGTAATTCCAGGATATGTTATTATACATTGATTTTTGTTTATTTTCACGCATATTTAGAAAGGTGAACTGCCACATTGCTAATTAACACTGTAAAAAGATGGAGAGATAAATTTATAGATTATGTATTAAGGGCGAATGTTTAGAGGAAGTTGAAATTAAAAAAAATGTGTTGGAAAAATATAATGAGTTAGTAGGTTATTTTCTGCTGGTATATTACTTCGATAATAACCATATTTGTAGGCTATAAATTATAATTTGTCTATGTTTATACAAGCGAATTAAGAGTTTATTGGAGTATGTAATACAGACGGTCAGATATCTGCAGACATATTTATGGATAACATAAATTTGATACTAAATTATAAAAATGATTATGCGCATTAAATGTTTAATAAACTATCCTTCTCATCAACCGTGAAAATTACGTAGTAAAATTAGTAGAAGGTCTATGTGTTTAAATACAACATCTGACCATTCCGCAAAAGAGAAAAACGTATTTATGTAAATGAATAGTTACTGACTTCTTAACTTTACATAGTGTTACTGGTTGCATACATTTACACCGACATCGTTAAGTTATTTCCAGTGTTTCCCAAAGAGTGAGCCGCAAAATTAAACAAGTGTGCCGCGAAATCTTAAAGAATAAAAATCAGCTGTGGCCACCACAGGACTGACCGCCATCAGTCTTCTAGTTAACCGATTTTTACCAAAAGTTTATCAACTCGTGCCATTGATGTCAAAAGCTTAAATATGAAGTTTCATAAAAATCCTTTCAGCCGAATTTGCTCTGCACGTGTACACAGACCGACCGACAGACAGACATCATGCTAAAAATAGTCAAAACGTTATGTAGGGACCTCAATTCGTGGAGATCCATCGAAATCTCGAAATCGGTAATGTTCACAAGACCTCCCTTATATATGTTGGCGGTCGGTAAAAAACTAGCGTTATAAATTTCTTCTTCTACGACTAAGTAGGTGTGCCGCGAAATTTTTCTTCTTTGAAAAATGTGCCACAAGAGTAAAAAGATAGGGAAACTGTACTATACTAATAATAAATAGATTTAGATAAAACGTGGTTGCAGTTGTATGGCCGTTGATCATTGCTTATTATTTTTCATGGTGTTTCGTAATATCTGGTTAGTGCATTGTCATAATTTTAGTTTAGTGGAAGAGTGGAAATGGCAGAGGGTGAAAGTGCTAATATCAAAAGTTTTTAATATTAAAACATTCACCGCTCTTCTGATCAAATCAGCTCCACATCACAGTGCACATTCTTTCGGCGACAATTCAAACTATTTCCAGCCTGTTATACACCTAATCAGGTTGTGGTATATAGCAGTGTTTCTCAACCAAAAACGCACCGCGGACCAGTATAATATATAATTTTCTAACGCGGACCACTAATAATAATTATTTGTTCATTTTTTGCAAGAAAACAAATATATATGTACTACTAAATACATTTATTTTATTTGTAGAAAATCACAGAAAGTTTAGAGAAAATAAACAAAATATAAATTATTGACATAAAAAATGTGCATAAAAATTTAAAAAAACTGCAAAAAACACATATAAAAACTTTCGCGGACAACTAAATTTTTTCTGGGGACCACTGGTGGTTCGCGGACCCCCTGTTGCGAAACACTGGTATATAGAACAGTCAACCGATTTCGCAAGTAACACGAAAATTAACATTTCTGGTACTTTCACACTTTTCCATTTCCACTCTTCAATTATTCTACTAACGTTCATATTTATGGAGCACAACTAGGGATCTTCATTTTAAAATTTTCATAGACTGCTGCAGCGATTCAGTTTAGGCAAAGCAAAAATGCCTAAGTTCTATGTAAACGATAACACTTTAATTCTTTTTCGTGGTATATATCAGGGCTGCCCAACCAGTCGATCGCGATCTACCGGACGATCGCGGCGTGATTTTAAGTAGATCTTTAGTTTTCTCTCGCTTCCATGTAGGAAATACATTTTATAAATACAACCCGATCCGTAATAATTAAAACAAGCTTCTCGCTAGTCTACGTTCACATGTCTCTTGATGGACCTTAAGTCGACCGCATCTCCATCAACGACGGAGACAGGTGATCGCACATCAAAAAACCACTAATTTATAAAAATAGACCGATAAAAAAACATTATCGTAACATATCCTAACCAACAAAACTTAAAAACAAAGAATCCTTTTCTAATCATCTTGCATAATATCGGTTAGCTGTCAATGGGTTAACCGTCGGACTAAAAGTGCAGCCTTGGAGAATCTTTTTTTTTTTATTTTGTTTTGCTTATTAGGTTATTTTTACATTAGAAACACTTTTAAAATTGTAATGTGTAACGTATTTTTTCAAAACATTTTTCCCGGGGGAGGACCCTTCACCCTGGAAGAGCACTCCAGCCTAACCCCCTTAAGTGTTACAAAATTATTATAATGACATTTAAAAAAAATTAAATTATAATAAAACTGTTTTTTTCCTAAAGAAATTGATAATATAATATAAGAATCAAACTAATTTAAATTGTTTTTTATGTACCTGGTACGCGAAATGCCAGATTAACACACGAGAGTGTTAAACATATTTCGCAATCGAGGTACTATTTTTTCCACATCTGTCAAAAAAAGTAAGGTTACACGTATTAGAAGTCTGTCATTTTTCCTTAGTGTTTGTTCCTTTAACGTAGTTATGACAGCGTGCAAGAAAGTCTTTATTGCACTACGAAATAGACGCTGTCATGATAGCGTCTATTAAGAAACCAACGCCATGAAAAATAACATACTTTTCACACCAAAAACAATACGTGAAACCTTTTATCGCAGTTGTAGATACAAATATTTTTTCTTATATTAAACAACTTAGCAAACTTGATATTCAATATATATGTATATATTCAATATATTTGATTGTAAACCAAGTAATTAATGTAAACACAAAGTTCATTACAATACATGAAATATTAAGATTATCAAACAGCAGACAAGAGAGCATAATGGGGTATTCATATTTGTGTAGGCAAATCTATCCGCCGAACAAAGCTTAAGAAGAGAGATCAAATGGCGGACAGTCAATATAGCACACGTGCAATACTTGCAATGTGTCTCTTAGCGCGGATTCTCGAAACTTTCCTTCATGCTCCTTCTTGCTCCGGGGCATCGATGTGTAGTTCTGGGGGTCTGTTCTGTAACTTGTAGCCAGTCACTTTCACTCTGTTAAAGTCACTATTATCCGTACTGTACTGTAGGAACTTTCGACAGGATACTGTAAAAAAATTGTCGAAAAGCTGAGAGAATAGATCCCCGAACTCTTCTTACACAGCCAATACTATAATCTAGATAATTTTACTAAATGACAATTATTGATAAATCTAACATTTAAATATTGCAGTAAGAAGCTTATATTGTAACCCTAAGCAATTATGCCTGTTAATATTTTAAAATATCTTAACAGCAACTTCTTGTCCCTTGAGTGAGAGATGATTTTACTCATTTAACCAACTTCGTAACTTTTGTAAGTTCGCTAGACTCGCATACTTAATTAGTTCATTTCGAACTTAGATACATTATGCATTTTGTTAAAGTATAGCATTGAATTATTTAGTATTTTGATACGCACAGCTATTTAAAAGATATTTATCTTCAAAATACAACATAAAAAGATGAGACGCACCGGGAATAATTAATTGCAAATATTTGTTGGTTGGTTATCGGTAATCCGTATGACGTATGAACGTATGACCCGCGGGTCACACGTGACCCATATGACTAAGTTCTAAACGAGCGCATTCACAAAACAGGGTAGGGAAATCGACTAATACGATAATAATAGGGAGATGGAATTTAACTATTACCTAAATATTAATTGTTGAGTTAACGTGAAGTTTAGGATAAGGTAAACTTAAAGAGATTCTTTACTTCACAAATTATTTTATTTTCACTATACGTACATTTCGGCTACGAAGTAGCCATCTTCAGTAGTTGAATTTATTCAACTACTGAAGATAGCTACGAAATGTACGTATAGTGAAAATAAAATAATTTGTGAAGTAAAGAATCTCTTTAAGTTTACCTTAACTATTACCTGTTTTATAGTTGTATAATACACGTCAAACACAAGACCGCTAGCTCAGGTAGAGTTAAAGAGATTAGAAGGGTATTCCACACAAATGTTTACACCCTAAAGCGGCTGATTTTTAGTTACGCATTATATATTACACCCGAGATTTGAATCTAAAAAATTTCATTTTCAATTTTGATCCCTCTGGGGTGAAAGGTTCGCCATCGCTACCCTAGATCTTCGTCCAATTGTCTTCTTGAATATCGTCCACCCGTTTTCTGTATTGTCAACCCTTTTTCTACCCAGTTGAGTCCATTATAATATTATTTTGGGCCATCTTATGTAGTATTCTTTTCGCACAAGTTCGTACAAACATATCTGTTTTCCTTCTTTTCTGTCTATGACACTATTGTTGGTGTTCTCTTGATTTTTTATATAATCTAGACAATAATCTATGCAATTTCTTAGAAAGAATTACCAGGGCATTTTATTTTTGTCTATTTTTTACAATTGGTTGTACAATTGTTTTAAAGATCAGTTGCTACTCAAAGAAGAGGTACGCGGCCCGGTCCGCGGAGAGTTTCCAGAAAAGAAAGAAACAATAGTATAATATATGCCAATAGTGTAATAAATGTTTAAAATTCTTTCCGTTTCAACACATTAATTTTTACCTCTTTAAAATAATAATAAAAAGAAAAACATAGTATTTTAATATTTCAGTATAGTATAGCTATAGTCACGCATCAAGTATTTCTGTAGTTAGTAATGGCACAACAACCCAAAGTGGATCCTGATCTCTATTTGCTTCCATTGTGCCCTGTCCTGCCATTTATCTTCCGACATTTCATTATAAACGCCATTAGGCCATATGTGATTACAGAATGTTATAATGAATACAGTCTAGTTTATAAGAGATCCATGACATAAGTACATTGCAAGGGCATTAAGATGAATCAAATGATTATCATTGTTCGGTTTATAATATAAACATTTATTTACAGTAAACAGATCAATGATACTCCTTTAATTCATCTGCATACATGCAGTGCACTTATGTTATGGATCTGTTATAAAACAGACTGCAGACTTAATGCTCCGTTTATGCGGCATTTTGACGATACCTCTTGTTGATACGAATCTTCTAAATAAATAATAAAAAGAAAGTACAGGAGCTAGCACCAGTCGACACGGATTAGTCCGTCTGACGCGTAGCATGTAACAGAATCGTATAAAGTATCATGTTTTAAATGAAAGAATTTTTAACAATCATCTAGGAAATACTTAAGGTACAGTTATATAATAAAAACAATAAAAGTCTTAATAATACGATACTTAAAATTCTTGCATTCTTACAAAACTTTTACGATCGTACGCCATCATAATAATTAATTGTTCTCGGAATTAAAATCCATATCGTATAAAATAAAGTGACGCAAATTTTGATAATTTAACAAAGTTATTACAGACGTACATTAGTATGCAGATCTCATCTTGACTGGAGGAATCATTTATAATATCGATAATATGTAGTGTAAGACAGAGTCACGAACTAATGACTAATAACATGAAAACATGACACTTCCGTTTACACTTCTAAAAACACATTCTTATTAACGGTTACTAGAAATTGCTTCGGGCGTAAAAAAATCTCTTCTGGTTAAGGTTGGTTATTTCGTGAAGAAACTGCATCGATCTACCTAAGGTCACTGATCTCCTTTTAATTTTTTACCTTCGGAGTCATTTGTTTAATCGGCTTACTGTTTTTTAATGACGAATGAAATTTTTTAATGTAGTTTTTGATTCACTTAAGAAGATTATGTTTGGAAATGGTATTTTCAAAAGATTATGTAATTTTTATTTGGGTTAATAGTTTTTTTGGACGATGAGTACGCATTTTGATGGGAGAGTTGAAGTGCGAAGGAGTGATAGGGATGGAGGAATGAGCGGGAGAGAGTGAGAAGCTGTAAAACTAAGTCAAAATTACAATACTGTATACATTTACAGAGTTCTATTTCACGAGTATTGTCACTTTTGGCCTCTCTGATACAGGTAATCTAATTTGTTTTTTAAGTTACTCACTGACTTAAATTCACCATTTTGACCTATTAATTGTTAGGTTTGATTAGCTGCTCCCTTAATTTTTGCGAAGATTTTCCTCTGATAAGCGGGTGTTTTTTCTTTCTTTTTTTCTTTCTTTCTCGGATGATTTGCCATTCTGTTTTCTTTCATTTTCATAACTTGTGCTATCCAAGGTAATCATCTCCCACTTAAATAAATATTAAATTAAACTTACCCAATAAACGATATAGTCTTTATATTAATAATATTTAATCATCATCATCAGCGTTGTTGGAGCCAATATTAGATATACGCCTTCCTTATAACAAGCCTAATAATATAATACCGAGTATATGTATATAACAGATTTTTTTCTTCATATCATGTGAATACTTTGGGTATAATTTGCAGTGTTAAACCATATTTTTCAGACTTTTGTCGTTGCATTCTCAACGTTTGCATTAAAACACATAATATACTGTCTTAAACATTTCATTGCGATGTGTATGCATTGACTATACAACAAATATGATTTGAAACCATTGATGGAACACAAATGTACAGATGTTTTAAAAACTGTTTCATCCACTTAAATATGGATGTGTAATTATAAATGTAAATCATTTTAGTGTTTTTCTTGTGACTGTGACTAATGTTCATTTTTTGTTTGCAGGTAAGTTCACAGTCTGATACACATTTTCTCGATGATCCACTTGGTAAATATGTGAGTAATAATTTTTAAAACCGTTATAAATACTAATTACTCAAAGGAAATGGTGTTGCCAAAAGCAATCGAATATTCTATTAATAAATTTTAATTAGATAATTGCAGTGTAAGTGTGCCAAAATAATTTATCATCGATTTAATTTTTTACTTATTACAATTGTTCCAAATACATTAATATCAATTACATTTCTAGTTTCATGTCCATTTCTCTTTAAATATCTCTGGAATATGTGTAATTACGAGATCCGGATTTAAAAGTGTTATATGTGACATTAATTACATGTTAATTTTATACGTTGTATTGTAAATTTCTAAAACAATTTCAAGCTTGAATTATTTTGTTATTTACATCTTTTTGTTGTATACCACCCACGGCGATAACGTGGTGATAATATGTTAAAATACTATTCAGAATATTAAAATGTTTCCCACATAGTATGAATATTGAGAATTCTTTGCACAAATCAGTGTTGAAAATATTAGTTGAATTAATTTTATCATAAAATTTACTTTGCTGCGTTCACTAAAGCTCGTTTGGTTGAAATTTTTTTAATATGCTGATTTAAAATTTAATATAACTAGTGAATTATTGGCATTCTACAAAAAGTAGTATAATATAAATACGAGTCGTCACATGTCTTTGCAGTCATAATTGTAACGTCGTTCCTGATGTATGTTTAGAAAAAACGACTCTAAAGATGTGGACTGTAAGATGGCTGTCTTTGTTCGGGTAAATGGGTGTAAAATAGTGGTGACAAAATGGCACAACGGAATTACCTCTCATTGATTCTTTACTTCACAAATAATGTTATTGTCATTAGACGTACATTTCGGCTACGAAGTTGCCATCTTCAGTAGCTGAATAAAACTACTGATAGTATTTAACTATTTTTTATTTACATTATTCTAAACTTCACGTTATCTCAACAATTAATATTTACCTCTCATTGCTACGCCGATGCATCGCAAGATGCCCCTTGTGTCGTCCGCTGCTGCACCAACTGTTGGAGGATTAGATACAAGAACATCTCACACAACACAGCTGAGCGTAGGCACTTAAAGGCACTCCCGCTCGCGTAGTAGTAAAATTATGAATATGATGAAACTACAAACTGACGGCAGTCTTGGATGCAATAAAGCAGAAAATACAAAAAAAAAAAAAACTAGACTGGTAGCGACAACTGTCAATAGCGAGAGACAATTCACTCTTACAAATAAAACATGTGGATTCTCATACCAAAAATTTCCTCCTAAACTACATAAAATATAGATAACAATTTAAATTTAATGGCGTGAACAATAATATTTAACTTACTATCTCTATATCTTTTTTTGCCTTTGTTTGTCGCTTTGACTTTTGGGCTCTGCCATATAAGTCCTCTGGTTAAGTATCATATTTTTCCAGTTGTCCTGTATACTAATACACGCTAGATATGTCGGCTGAGTTAAGCGCAAATAGTCATCGTTATACTGTGTTCCAAGATCTTTAACTAAACTTATTAATATCGGTTACAGATTTAATCTTCATTTCTGGATTTTATTTATAATAGTATCTTCCTACTGTAATAGTTTTTTCCAAGTATCTTCTATAGCAGTGATTTTTAAACTTTTCAGTTTCCGGCATCCTTCAAAATCATAAAATTTGTTCCCGAACTCCCAATAAATTAAGAAAAAATACGTTTTTCCAACGTATTTTTTCTTTTTTATGTATGCCAACGAAGACGTTACAAGATACAAATTTGTCGCTCACATCCATAAGAGATTCTCGCTCCCTGGTTAAGACCTATTGCAATCTTGCGAGTGTTTCTATACACCCGCAAGATTTTCTGTTAGATTCATTTCCATAATTTGAGCATTCTTCCCACTAGCAAAAAAATCCAACATTTCCTATTCTACCATCCGAATTCGTCCACTGTTGAACATAAGCCATTGTTTCTTTTAACCTATCTGCTTTAATCTAACGATAGCTAATTTCTGTCAATTCTCTTATATTGTCTGTTTATCTGATAGGTGGTCTAGCTTTACTCCTAGTAGATATAATGTGGTCCATTCGAGATTTTTACTTGTCCACATAAAAACTCGCAACTGTGTGGCCAATTTCTATTTCAGGTTTGCTCTTGTATGTCCTACACACTTGTTTGATTTCTGATTCATAAATTTGTTTTGCGATCCAAAGAATGGATAAACCAACCTCGCTCTCCCCTTGAATCTTTTGAGTCACGTAGTTTGTCTGCAGTTTTATGTTAATGTGAAAGTTTCGCCCTTTACATTTAACAGCAGATGAGTTTTTAAATAGCCTACCCTTTTATTTAGCTTTAATGATTAGTTTCAAAACGTAAAACGCTATATTTTCCAAGAACATAAACCCTCGCTGTTCGTTAAAAATATTGTATGTTTAGTTAGTACACAAAAAATATTTAACTCAAATGTAATATTGATTTCAAGAGTATTAATTCATAGCCATTTGCAGAAAATATATTTTTTGTGAACCAACTCTTAGACACTCCTAAGTCATTTAAAATGCATATACATTTTTCATGCGAGCCATATAAATCTTCAAACGTAACTAGTAACTGATTTATGAATATTCCTTGTATATTTACTCTCGCATTTCTTATTCCTTTTTCGAATGATGCATCGTTTTTGTAATGTGTGTGTTCGTCATATTACCACTGAAATTTATTATAGATTTATACTCGGACATGGCAGATTTTAATTGAATTCCGGTGCATTTAGATAAGGTCAATAGTTTCACATGACATTTTTTCGCGTTTTATTTCACGTGTTGTATTTTTCACTTCCGTAATTGGTTGGAAAGTTATGAGCACGTATGAACTAGTTAAGGTCAGTTGTTTGGAATTGAAAAAATATGAAAATCAGAGAAATACGTTTCATAATGCTATTAGTTACGTTTACCATTAGTTTTTATTCATTGCACTGCTTATTGTTTCCTCATTCCATAAAATAGTGAACCTTGATTTGCCCCCTGATTGCGCACTTGTAATGATCTGGGTGTAAATCAAACAATTTAAATTAAAATGCAATTTTATCGATTTTATTAGAAGAATTATAAAAATATAACAAATGAAAAACGTTAATATTTTGTAATTTTCCATGGCTAAAAATGATATTTTAATTATTATATATCATTATTATTGTAACTTTTTCTTACTTAATCCTTAATGCCTTGAATACCTTTCGTAGAGTTGTAGTCTTTCGGTAGCGGACATGGGTTAAGTTGCCTGCCGTTTAGCCGTGCTAGTTTTCTTATTTTGCTTCACTTCATTTATTTCTTGGCAACAGCTAT
The DNA here is from genome assembly GCA_963971575.1 of Liopterus haemorrhoidalis. Taxonomy (NCBI): domain Eukaryota; kingdom Metazoa; phylum Arthropoda; class Insecta; order Coleoptera; family Dytiscidae; genus Liopterus; species Liopterus haemorrhoidalis. Next base: position 127,922,024 of record OZ020611.1, read on the forward strand.
TTTGTCTTCGTTGTTTGACTAGCCTGTCTCTTCTTCTTTGTTCTTGAGGATGAGCTTCGTATATACTTTTAGGAATTAGACTTTCTTACGTTCTATGCTGATGTCCGAGCCGCCTAAGTTGGCCCTCTTGTATCTGGTCTACGACTGACTGTTACTGTTAAGGAGGTGTTCCTTATCCTGTCCCTTACATTTTTTTCCAAAATCCTCTAAGGAATCTCATGTCGGTACTCCTTACTTTGCTTTTATCAGGTTTCAGATAAAACTGGTTATAAACCAGGATTCAGATCCATATGTCAATATGGGTACCTTCATATCACTTCGACTTTTAGTGCGTTACATAGGCATAGTAATTTTTACCAATTAAAATTTACCATGTCTCTTCCTAGTCTATGTCAGCAAAATTGATTTTTCGCCTCACTTACATAAATCCTCGAATATTGATCTGACAGATCTTTTCAAGCATCCTGTATTATTAGTGTTTTCAAAAATTGTTTCCTTGCGATCTGTTTTAATGTACTGGTACTGTTCCGCGATTCTCAGGAGTAGATACAATATATTAAATAAAGTAAATAACTCATGGTGGCACTTTTCGATTTTTTCACTATTAATTTTTGTGTCGTGTACTCTTAGATCTTCTTTCAGCGAACGTCTCCATCTTTTGCCAGATATTTCCACTGGCTAACGGATGTTCATTTTACCTTCCCGATCTTATTACTACGTCGTCTTCATCATTCTTAGCACGTTTCACTTTATGTACTGTAATCGTCTACATCACAATGTCGTAGTAATCACATTTCGTCGTAAAACTCTGCTTTGAGTACAGTGTCCGTATATCTTCATTCTTGCGTTCTCCATTTTTCATTAATTTGCATGTAGAGTACTACCACTAGTATAGAGTTTTCAAAAGCTGCGAGGTGTTCGTTTTACGCTGGTCCGTATTTGGGAATCATACGTGAATGGAGTGTACTGTTCTTATCTGTATTATTGAAATCTATCTTAGTGTTATAAAATTTATTAGTTTATTTATTTTTTTCTAGTTGCGCAATTTGGTACGCAGATTTCTTCATAAGTTTCAGTGTGTACAGCTGTACTTACTGTAACTAAAATGTCTAAATATTTACTTCATATTTTTTATGTGTTCTCGCTAAATGCTTAGAAAAAAAATCAACATACTGAATTCCCCAACACATTAAGCAAGGTCAATGTCGTCATCTGTCAAATATCTGCTCTCATCCGTTACTCATGTGATGTTTTTCACTCCATTGCTTGTTCGCGATCATCGATCAATCTGGGCTGGCCGAGGTCAACATTTAAATCCACCAAAAATCTTCAACATCTGTCCAAGGTCAATGATCCCGTCTGTTTGATTTACTTCTTGTTTTGCAAGCAACTTTACCTCTGGTTGCAATATTTAATAATTCGTATTTCATCATTACTTTGATTTGAATTTTGATTAATTATATATTGTCTTGTGGTTTTTAGATTGGTTTGGTTTTGTTTGATATTAAATTAATAGAGTTTATTTAGTGCACTTACTTAGACCGCCAAATTTATTTTTAGATCTTTGAAAGACAGTTAGAAATAAATAAACAGAAAATAAATATAAATAAACTGACTAATTTGCATTAGTACATGTTAGAGTTAATTATAATTGAACACATGGTTCTCACTTTATCAGTATCACTCAGGAGATTATTTCTGTTCTTCTCAATCATTAACCAATTAGATTTTTTTATTTCTGTATTCTCTTGCGGTTAGAGCTAAAGCGATTCGTTTCGATCACTGATTAAACTGACTGAAAAAGCTCTTTTTATACTATTTGCTCTTTATCTTCTTCTGAACCAGATACTTTTATTTTGTACTTGGGTGTCGTTAGCGTGCGGTATTCGATACTTAACTCTTGTGACCTTTCAGCAAATGAATAAATTGATCCCATCTTGATAGGGTTAATTGCTGACGAAAATTTTAACGAAGGTCAAATATTTTGTCGGACAGTTTTCTGCCTCATTTAATTTTTTGTTACTGTAATTTTACTTCACTTTGTTTCCTGTGCGTTTCAAGAAAATATTAGCCAGCAATGGAAGTCGGCTGATGAGATTGAATGAAGGTAATATTTTATACAAAAGAATGTCATATTAAATATTGGGGATATATTAACAGCACGATAAAATAAGTTTTTTGCGCGGTAAATTATGCACTGTAGAAAATAGTAAACGAATAGTGAGTGAAATAAATCTGCGCAGTATAATATACAGGCAAATAACTGTAAAAAAAGGTGGACACCCATCAAAAGCTCAGAATGCCTTAATCACACGAGTTAAAAATGAAATCTCCATTTTAATTAATTAATTACTTGTACAAAAAATAGTGTTATAGTAATTAGAGATCAGATAAATATATGCAAGGATCAATTAAAATTCTATTTGAGTATCCATTAGCGTACTTTTTAAAATAAAATAAATTCTACATGTTAATCACTAGAAGCTAAAAATTTACGCTCATGGATACTGATTAATTAAATTTTTAATTTGTCATTGCATATATTTGCCTAAGAAAAATAGGCATTATAAGTACATATATAATAATGATAATAATGTCTTGTTTAATAATATCTTTTTTATTTATTTTTTATTATTTGTACTGTGTGTTGCATTGTAATATTAGAATTATAAGCTTACTATATTATATTAAACTAATTACTTAATTGAATTGTATTTCTTCTTATTTGAATACTACTATATTTTTTGATTTGGTCATATTTATTCGATTGTATATCTTTTGGTTATTGTTTTAGTTGATTAAAAATTGTCCTTATTTCCATACGTGCTACGACATTTTTGGCAATATATATTTACTTACCGTACGAAACGCTTTTAATGTGAAATATTTTTTTCTTTTGTTCAATATATTTTTCTACCGATGAATATTTTTTGCAGCTGTGCTATTTTATTTACTTACTGTTATTACCGTTATAATAATCTAATTTATCGGGCTGATAAATTAGATTAAGTTACGTCATTTAGGGGCCCATCGAACTTCTAAATAACATTTGTTTACCGACCGCCATATGTAAAAGGGGGTACTGTGATCATACCGATTTTGACATTTCGATTGATGTCCACGAATTGAGGTCTTTACATACCGTTTTGACTATTTTTAGCATAATTAGTTTGTCGGTCCGAGGACACGTGTAGAACAAATTTGGCAAAACGGGTTGTTTGAAACTTCATATTTAAGCTTTTGGCATCAATTCTATTTGATCAAAAATCGATCAGTTGGATGTGGAAGTTTACTCGTGTCATTTTTAAGTTCTTTGCGAAAATTTCGTAACAGAAATATTTAGAAAAAAATATTTGAAGAAAGTTGCTGTACAACATGAGAGTCTTAATTTGATTTAAAAAATTTAAAACATGTTAAAGTATGTGATTACATTTTTTGTAATGGTGGTTGGTTCTGCGATGGCCACAGCTATTTTTTTTTCTCTTGTCTCTCTTTTTTGACGTGGCTGACTAACCTACTAAGGGACTCAAAGATAATTAGGGGGGGGGGGCAAAATATGAAGTTACGCCACTGAAGATTCAACAAATTTTTGTTCACCTTTAAGTTGGTTTATTGTACGCCCGCATTGTCAGAATATCTCATCTGTAATATTATTTAATAGGAATTAAATTTAAATCCCCAGGAAATTTTAATTTACAAACACACCCAACTACGACTCTATACTCAGTAATTCTGCTGTGATTATAACACACATCAGACTAATTTTTAAACCCATGTACTTTTTGGCTTTAACACTATGCCAAATTAAAAATTCCATGGAATGAAATAAAAAATATAAAAGCATTTTTGCAAAATGTATGTAACGCAGCTTTAATGTAAGCTGCGTTCAGAGCTTTTAAATTAGTCGACTATAGGCTATGATTTGTGCACTGTTGATTGTCACTAGAAGTTTGTTATATGGTAACGCGAGAAATCGTTCAGAGTTCTAAATTTAATACGTTATACGTTGTCAATTGTCGATAGTTTTCCAAACTTATAGTTAGTGAGTTGACTATCTCAGTCTACATCCGAGAGCTTTACATAACCTAACAAAATGTCATCGAGCCGATTATAACAAATCTCGCCCAAAATTACATTTAATTTAGGTAATTAGGTTAGGTTTAGTTAGTAAAAAACTAGGACAGCAGAATTAGAAAAACGATAATAGATAATAAACATTTTACGAAGCCACCGTAGTTGGTTTAAAGACACACAGATATCACAGAATCGCATTATTCGTAATGCACTAATTTCCTTAGCTGTAAACGCTGCCTTGAACGTTAAAACTATCTACTAAACTTATCCACAATGCATAGTGAACAGTCAACTAATATAAAGAGCTCTGAACACAGCTTTAGGCCAAGGATATGAGAAGTTTAGAAAGATTACTTTTTCGCCCAGTGTGAGAAGTTAATGATGGCATTTATTTACGGTTTGTTTATAGTTGTTGTGCTAACAGATTGTAGCATTCCAATGCATTCGTGTGATGTCTAATTCTCAAAAAAGTGAAAATGTAAGCGATTTAAGTTATCTCTGAAATTTACATTGATGTCGAAGTTGAGAGTTGAGACATTTTAGTGACTCCAGTAGCACCAATATTGCTTCCGACTCCGTCTCCACAACACTGTTGCTTAGTACTTTCTTTTATTCTATGCAATGCAGTTCCTTAAATTTCAGACTTTTTTGTGTAGAAAAATTTACTATTTTAGAAAAGACCAGTAGGTAGCCGTAAGAAAGTAATGGTTGAAAAAAAGAAAAAATACAGACATACATCAGCAAGTTGAATTTTTGCAGCAATAAGAAAAGTATCTTGTGAATGTTATATGCGACCCAAGTTGATGCTTAAAACCTGGTTTATAATAGCTACATAATATAGCGCATGGCATATAACATAGCATGTCTCCACAGCACAACACACAAGCCATAACTACCGCATTAGTACATTAGTCGGAACGCGGAGCTCTTCTTGATTTGTCATACAATGTTGGATTATTTTCCACTAATTCAACCAACCTCGCTTCTTTTTCCATTTTTAATAAATTGTAAACACAATAATAACCAAAAAAATATACAAAAACCTATGACAATTGTCAAGCACGGCGCATGCTCGCCATTCTGTTTTGTGATTGGCTACGCATAGCCTCCACAAACATGAATGTTCAACTTGGTAAGTTTTCTGTTATGGAGTTGTGTGTCTGTGTTGTGCGGTCGTATTATAAACAAGGATATTATAAACGATGATACTATGTTTTAACTTGATTAAGTTATGGAGCCATGCTATGCGTTATGTTATGAGTCTATTATAAACCAGGCTTAAGTCTCGTTTATAATAGATATGCTATGGATACACAAGCGTAAAAATTACACTACTCTCTTTGCTCTGTTTATTACAAACAGATGTTTTGAAGGGTAAAGCCCTTTATTTCATACTTATGCGTTATGTTATGCGTTTATTATAAACCAGGCTTTATTGCAGCCCTGAATTTCTGTTTTATAGAACAATAAAACCAATGGCAATGAACTTTAATAAGATTAAGTAAGAATACAATGTTGTAATTATTTAGCATTATTAAACATGTTCTGTTTTCCTGTTCTAAAACAGTGAAACACCCATTAAGGCTGTAATGATCCATCAGATCTCTCAAAATATAGCTGGTATCCGTGGCATGTAGAGGTCAACGCTCGTATCTAAGCGGCGATTCCGAGCATCTTTTGTTTTGCGTGTCAGTTGTCGGTGTTCTTTTGCACTTATTGCCGGTCGTTCTAAGGTAATGTTTATTCGTGGTTTCCTGGACGACGTACACACGGTCACATCGGTTAACGGGACCGGTCAAGCCACACTAACGGTACTGCTTGAGACGCTCGTGCGACCAGTTATTGGGTCAAGCTACGTGCACAGGCATTTTTTATCAAGGAACAGGCAAACATTCCTTTTTTGTTTTGCATTCAAATGTTTTAGTTTTTTTCTGAGACGAGGTGAGGTTAGTTTTACAGTTGGAATCGATTTGTGGGTTTTTAGATAGACGTGTTTGATTATTTTTTTACAGTTTTGTTTTTATTAAAGCACAATTCTAATTGATTTTATATTTTTATTTACTTGGACAATGTTTTAAATGTTCTTGACAGATTGAATTAAATGTTAATAGGAATTATTTAAATGAATACTCTCACGTAGAAAAAAAGCTGATCGTATTAAATTGTATGTGGTAATTCTAAAAGTTCTTTTCCCTTTAATTGTTTTTATTTTCCTTGTAAAGATTTAACACATTTTTAAATGAATTTCTTATATTTTTATTAATCATGTTTTATAAATTTATACCGGTCTTCCCATAAAACCCCTAACGGTGCTTAAGTCCAGTACCGTTTTACACATGAAAGTGCGTTGTTATATTGTGAGCATCAGACAGTTTTTATTGTGATTCTTTTATTTTGATAAATCTTGCATAATGAATCCAAATTTACATTATCGTTTAACGCTAATTATCTTAACTTTATGTTTAATCCTTTGTTTAGTTTAAATATATATATATATATATATATATATATGATTTTGAACATCAAGATTGTTAAACTTTTTTCTTTTCTTGGATGAATACAGTTAGAATTTTTTTGCCAAACTTTTTGTTGAATTTATGATCATAATCTTGTAAGCATTTACAGTTAGACATTTATCCGGTTCGCTTCCTGGATATTATATAACGAGAACAAAATTAAAAGATATAAATTCAAAACATAATTATAATAATTATCACAGAGAAAAAAATAAAATAAAATAAAAATACATGATCACTTCTGTAAACAGAAGAAGTCCAGTGCCACCCTGTTATGTCATTTGTTTCTTTTCTTAGAGTATATCCTATCCAATGCCATTTCCTTACCTTCACTTTCTTATCATGAGTCTTACTTTGGTTCTACCATTGGTCGGTAATCATCTCAGGCAAAAAAAAAAAAAAATGCGTATGATTCTACGTACTTAGTAGTTTACAAAGACCTATTTCCACTTAATATAGTAGGCGTAGTCTTCCATGTTTCAAACCATGGAGCAGAACTGGTGAAACGTTGTATTTGAAGATTCTGATTTTTGTGAATTTGGGAAACTGTCCCGAATTCCAAATGTTCCTCAAAGTGCCGAAAGCTTGACAAGCTTTGTTAATTCTGGTATTAACATCTTCAACTCCTCCGTTTTTAAAAATTATGCTGCCCAGGTATATGAAATTGTTCACTTCTTCTACTAACTAATTAATTAATAAACCAAACTTTTTAGCTTCTTCTGTGAGTTTCTTGAAATTAAGCTTCATATCAGTAAAGGAATGAGATAGTAGACAAATGTCGTCAGCATAGTCTAGGGCAGTGTTTCTTTGCCGTATTGAAAGAATCGCCCACTTTACCACAGTAAAATTATCCAGCGCCCCCTCCCCCAACAAAAAACAAAATTTAAAATTGACACTTTTGTAGGTATGTATTTTATGCAATTAATTTCCTACTACAAATAAAAAATGATGAGAAATAGAAATAAAATACGTTATTATTTTTATAAACATTATGTATTTATTGCCTTTTATGTCATATTAATATCACATACAACATTATAATAATATTTAAATAGAATAAGTAAATAATTCAATATAAAATTTTTATTAAAATAATTTAAAAAAAAAATTATATCTAATTAGAATGATAATTATAATGATAATTTAATGATATACTTGAGCCTGATGTGATTGCGCCAATTTTGTAATATTAGGTTCAAGTTTAGTCAAATATAATCTCAAATCTCCTCTTTGGCTTATTTGTAATCGATTTCGTGATTTTTTCAATATATGCATTACTTCGCTAAAACCCTTTTCTACTAAATAGGAAAATGGAAATGCTATGATGGGTAATGTTACTTCTTTCCACAGTAGAGGGTATTGATGGCGAAAACGAACCCAAAAAGCATTATAATCACATTGATTGAATATTGTTTTGGCTTCACAGTCATTTTGTAGCTGAATAAACTACTCTTTTAAGTTTTGACTGACACTTTCTACGTCTGATAAAAATGGATTAATTAACCAAGCTGGTATCACAAGTTCCTGAAAGTCTTTGAATCGTATTATCATATCTTCGATAAGGGCGTCAATGTGGCTACAGTATGTTTCCAAATCAGAATCCTTGAGCGTATCTTCTTTTAATTGTTGTAAAGAAGGAAACTGATGGTATTCTCGCCGACAAAGATTATTTTTATATAATTTGAGTTTATTGATAAAGCTCAATACAACTTCTTTGGCTTTAATAATGCAAAATGAGCAAATGAGCATACCTTATTTTTCTATATTGACACTATGCCCACACGAACTTCTGCAGCGCCCCCTAAATGCTAAAAATTTAAAAACGCCCCGCCAGACCTCCAAAATGCCCACAAAGGGGCGCTGGTGCCCCGGGTAAGAATCACTGGTTTAGGGGAAATAAATTTATTTAATACATTAGAAAGAGAATTATTTTTTTTATTGAATTTTGTTTAATTCATTTCCATTTACATAATACATGTCCTGTTTTTAAAATATATCTTGTAAATTAATGGTTGTAAAAGAGTAAATATTATAAATTAATTTATCTAATGAATGAATTTTTTCTGAAAAGTGTTTTTATTTCATTTCTATGGTATTCATGTATCTTTAATTAATGTGTTTATGTTAGTAATTAATTTGTATATAAACAAGTTTTATATTTAATAAATTATTTTTTTTCATGAGTTTTTTTATTTTATTATTAATTTATGCCACCGTAACTCAAATTAATTTTGAGAATAGAAATCTAATTTTGCATAGTTTATTATTACCTGTAGTATTAAGAAAAGTTCTAGAAACTGGGAGGTGAGAAAGAGTTTGGATGCGATGTGTGGACGTTAGTAAAGCCCTAAGCATCATATGCTCAAAGAGTCTGGTTCATAAGGGATCGGATTATCATAATTTTCTTCTACGCCGTCTCATATCGAATGTTCTTTGTATTTTGATCGCGGAATAGACCTTAAGCACCTAAACAATTCTTTTAGATTTTTCAGGTATTAAGTTTTTATATGACTGATGCTTTTTTTGCCTAAAACTATTTCCTGACTGATAAGTTGTTGCAATTCATACTTCCTCTCCAACAGGTATTTTAATTTTTGTTTGTCCATTTATATAGGTTTGTTATGGCTGTTATAAACGATCTGTCTAGAATATCTTCAATAAAGCCTCGTTTATAATAGTTCCGTAACTTAGTGAATGGGTTATCCATAAGTATTTCACAAAGAGTTTCACTGTACTGAACATCTGGTTGTAATAAACAGAACAAAGACAGTACTGTCATTTTTATGCTATGGTTGTGTAATATATTATTATAAGTCAGGGTTTATATCATCATCATCATCATCATTGAAAATCATTGTCATTTCCGACTAACATCAATATGAGCATGACCATGTTTTCCAAAATTCGCTACATTTCCAATCCAAAATAAACAACCTGTATTTATATTCTATGTACCTAAACCTTTAGAGAATGTATTACAAAGAGAAATAAATTTTGTTTGTAAAAATAAAGAATTATATTATCTAAATGCAATATTTCATGAAAACAAATGCTTAACGATTATGAATCATCCGAGGTAAAGTTTTACTCGTTTTATATCCATTTGTTTATTTTATATCCGTATTTGATTATTTTTTTTTTATTATAAATCATACTAAAGGATTGACTACACTTTCAGTTTATTGCTACTTTCTTCCAATATATTTATAGTATTAGAAAGTTATATTGTTGCAAAAATTGTTTAGAAGTATTTGTTGAATAGATTCCTTTTGTTGCATTGAATTATGTCTTAAAATTATAATAATCGAAAACTAATTTCTAAACTGACTTTCATTATAATAGAGTCGTTAACAATTTTAACAATTCAATAGACTGTTATTTTATATAGATTAATATAAATAGTTTTTATGGCTAGCCTTTTTCAGTGTTTATTTTGTAAGTGGCTGCTTTAGTTTTACAATAAAAGTTATGTAATATCATAGTTTCCGTGAAAGAAAAACTAGGTTGTGGCTGCAGCTGCTGTTATAAAATTGCAAAAACCGCACAGTTTTCCTTTAAATTCTAAATTTCATATTTTGCAATAATGTCAGCATCTTTCAAACAGAGTAATTGCTATATTTAGCTTCAGACTTCCAAACACATTTTTCTACAACGTAAGAATTTGAAAATTACGCAATTCTTCCGTATTTTTGTATGAGAGGAACCAGTACGTTTTTTGTTACGTACGCAGGGGTGTGCTAGAGCCGGCTGGTACCAGCTTGCGCGAGCCGGTTAAGATTTTTGAAAATCGGCGATTCGGTGTTAAACGCGAAATTAAGTTCAGACCGTTTTTCGTGTTGTATTGATAAGAGCTTCAAAAACACATGGGTTTTACGTGTTTTGGTCAAAATACAAAAATAAAATGAGGACCTTTTTTTTTGTCATCACTTGTATCTTGTAGGTGAGGCCCTTTTTTTTAGAGCATTACTTGAATTTTTGTATTTCAGAAATTTTTAATAATTTAAATAATTTCGTCTTCTGAACCTGCTTGTCCTTGATGTTTTTTCTGTGCGAGCCGGTTGTTAAAAGTTTGGCAGCACATACGTATTTGTTAAATCGTAAATAATAAGTAAGATATATCAAGATTTTACTTGGCGTTCCCCCGTAACTTCTCAAATATTGATCTTATGTTCGAATCCCGTTTTTCTGTCTTTAGAGCGAATTGCATAAAATATGCCCAACTGTTTTTGCGTGTATCTTTGACAGACCGACAAATATTCTCCAATTTTGCCTCCAATTTGAATTTAATTTAAATATACTTTATTTGCCAGTTACCTAAAACATATATGATAATAATTTTATTTATATAACTTTTTTATGACACATAACTAAAATGGTAGTTGATCCCTTTACAATATTTTTAGGCTTATTTTTAACAAATTATTATCTTATGCTGCATTCACAACCTTGTAATTAGAAATTAGAATTAGTACTTATAAATAACGTAAATGTTTGTTATACGTAACTATACGTTAGCGTTCACAACCTTCTAAATTTATACTTATAAATTAAAATTAAGGGTTTGCAAGCTTCAAACTCTTAACGTTAATTTGTAATTGGCGCACAGTAAGCATTTGTCTTAACATGAAAATTTCTATGACCATATTATTCTGTTTCTATCCATATTTTTGAGAATAGATACAAATTTTCCCACTATTTTTAATTCTATTCAAAACTATGACACTCAAAACCTCATTAGCAAATATAAACAGCTGTTAAATATCGATCGATGAAGTAGAAATCGATAGAAATTTACGAATACAACACTATCTGTGTCTTAATTTTTTAATTTACATTGTGAATGCTTCTGAATTTAATGTTAAGTACTAATTTAACGTTAATTCTAATTTATAATTTGTAGATTTTGAATGCAGCATAACTTATTTGTGTTCGTCTATGCAAGTGTTCAGTTATAGTGATATTTATTTTAATCTAAATAAATAGACTATGATAGACGCTAACAGCCGTAGATGCTCTTTGCCAATAATTTATTTAACTATCTAACTAATAAAATGTAACTACCTTGCACATATTTTATGTATGTGTTCTGTATCATTGAATGCAACAAAGATTTGCTATAACCTTAAAATTGAAACCTTCAATATCCATAACATCACGAGATATTAAACTTTGTTACCACATTTTTCTATTTATCGCGTCATTAGTTGTGAGTAACACTCGGCTCTTACGCGGCTATACGTACGTTGACCCAAGCTTTCTCTACGCATTTCTCTAACGTGCAAACCTGACCGATCTCAAGAACCCGTTAGCTATACTGGCTCACAAAAAAATACCATTAAACTATTAAAAATAATTTAGATCTAGGTTATAATCGTGCGGGCGTGGTACACAGCGTGTCTTTTTGCCTTTCTTTGTAAAAGTTTGATTAGATATTTAAAATTAATGAGTTGTTTTTTGTTTGACAAATGCGGGTTTTTTATTTGACATATTTTACTGTGACTCATGGTATTAATAAGGCTAATAAAGTTTGAGATTTAAGTCTTTATTTTATTTCAAGGTGAAACTGAAGAAATTACTACTAATTATATTATTGTTGATTTTTTGCTCACGGTAAATTATTGTCGTGTGGTTCACTGCGTTGTTATTTATATTGTAATAACAGCAACAAGAAGTAATGGATAATACTAATTATTATCTATCCATTTATTTTTGGGCACTGTCGGTTGAATTGACTGTTGGCCTTCCTCCTACATTTTGCTCTGCTTTGTCAGTTTTGTCCGGCTATCTTATGTAACTATATTCCGTTCAAACGTTATAATGCAGTATTGTTCTTATGGGAAATGGGAGCGGTTTAACAAATGTTGTAAAAGTGTCAAATATGTCAATGAACCCAAAATATTATGCGGAATTTGAATTAAAAAAATTTAAATTAAATGAAAAAAGTATTGGAGACTCGTATGATTTACAAAAATTAGGTAACATGGAACAAAAATTAATAGCCATTTGTAGAATACCGTGTCTAAACAGATCAGTGCGTCCTACAGCCGGCAACGTCCTAAAGGAAAGGATAGCGTTATTAAGAGAACCCATAAGAGATAATGAAAAAGAACTACACCATTTGCCCTGTACTGCATTCTAACGTTTGAACGGACTATAGCTAGATTTTAGCTGATCTTTCCATCTACAACACCCTCTAATAGATCTAGGGAACATAAATTATGTAATCTTTTAGTCCCCGGGTAAGATACCGCAAAGGACGAGGTACAGACAAAACAAAAATAGCGGGAAACACATGTTTAATCATCATTTAGCAACCTACTATGAAATGTTACTTACTTAATAGGATTGAGTTACGTGAGACACATGGTGAAGTTGAAGTTTCACTAATATTTTTAATTAATCATGCTGACTGCAGTTTTAGCGTTAACCATATGTTTTACTGAGTGTCTTTATAAGTATAGAGAAACTTTACCAAGTATAACCTAAAAATTATTATTACTTATGTAATACTTAAGTCTTTTACCATTTTTGGTGTCTATTTTTGAGCCTCCCCTAAACATTTCACATAATTTTTTTTTTAAAGAACGTATTTCTCGTGTATTTAACAAATATGTATATGACTTTCCGTAAGAAAAAGTTCGAGGTGCTTGCCTGTCGAATATTATCAACTGATGAAGATAAAAGACGACAGAATGGTAAAGAGGATGTAGTGAGGCACATTCGCCGGTTAGTGATACATATAACACATTACCGATCACAAACTAGCATACAAGATACCTGAAAATTACTTGATGAAGGAGTTATATGAATGAGGCAAGGGGTTATACAGATGGATAAATAGATAGAAGGATGGAGAGAGTTGGAAGACGAGAGAGTGAGAGGGGTGAGGAGAGAGATAGAGAGGGGGGAGAGGGTCTTTGTGCATGATATTCAAAGGTAATCTAATTAGTATATTGTAATTTTTGCTTTTTTTTCTTATTTTTAGTATAATCATGATCTACATTTACAATAATAGAAAAAACTATAAAACCAACTATCCAGATATATTCTGTTTTATATATATTCCAAATATACGTTTCCAAAGTTAACCTATTTTCTCGAGTTCCACAACTTCACTTAACCGAATTGCTTGGAAAATTGTAAACAGTGGCAACTATTTCTTTATTAAGGAACTAATCCATTAGAGAGACCATCATTAATCAATTTGTGACTAATCGATATCCGTTATCAGCTGTTGAAATCCTCAATTTCATCTCAATATAATTTCAATTAGACATACCCTCATAGACCCTCCTTAATCTACGATCATCACACAATTAATTCTGACCCTTGATGGTTGCGGCATCCTTCCACCTTCCACCAGCTACCCACCATCCACTAAATATATTCATTTAATCCGTGTTTAAAACCCCATTTCACTGTCAATTATCATATTCATATTTGAATTTAAATTCATGTCAGATATGGCATTTATTATATCTAGTTTGGTAAATAGGTGCATTAGCGCCAACCTTCGTCACAAAATTATAAAGTTTTGTATCAGTGACAGGAATGAACGAGTGTTTAAGAGCGAATTTGTACCGTTATTGTTTTGTTTGATTTTTCGTTATTAATGGAGTACAAATTTACCCAGAAACTTTGCTTGATAAAAGTAATTAAATACAGACCGAAGTTAGGTGAAATGTACATATATTTAAATTATAGTTAAAATATATTTAAGGACTAAATAAATTTAAAAAAATTCAAATAATATTCATATTGGTTAGTCGAAACAATTTATAACTATTTTTCTATATAATATTGGAAAAAGATCTGTAGCAGGGTGTAACAGCAAAACGGAACACCGCCATTATTTTCTTTATTATTAGAAACACAAAAACCTATACTAATAAATAAATTAGTTCGTTTGTGTGTATATATGTTACCTCAAAACTAAAGAACGGCTACACAAATTTAATACTCACGGGTTTATGGCGTCGTTTATGGTAAAATATGCCTATTTTTTGTTTGTCTACCTAAAGTACCTATTTTTTTAAAAATAATTTTAGTCAAGCGTTAAGCAACATTTATAATAAACCCATAACATAATGCATAAGGATGGAACAAAAGGTTTGACCATTCAGAACATCTGTTTGTAATAAACAGCACAAAGAGAGTGATGTAATTTTTATGCATGTATCCATAGCATACCTATTATAAACGAGGCTTAAACTTGAAATATATTTGGTATTTAATTATTGGTGTTGGAATATGGGGTTTTTGGAGATTGTTAAATAAAACACATACATAGGCTTTAAATATCTTATTCAATCATAGCCAGAATAGAACTGCTTCAACATAAGTTTTTTTATATTATCTGAAAGCTTGACGCCATGATGTGACCGCTTTATTATGCAGCCTCAGCCTAATTATGTTCGTATATTATTATGTTTGTATATTAGAACAATAAGTTGCTCTATATTTTGGTTTTGTCGACTTGACTTTAATTACTTGAATCCTTAATCTTTATTAGTTGTAAGAATGAAATCTCAACAGTTGGTTTGTACCAATGTGTTTAGAAAATATTTCCGCTAGCTGAGGCCTTTCTTAATGCCTTAAAACTTCATCATTTTAGGAACAAACTAAAAACATTTAGGCAGAACGCCTGAGATTCGCATAACTGGTACATTGGTTAAGAGCGCAGACGGTGTGTTGATAACACCATAGGACATAGAGACGCAAAGGGAGAGATGAAGCTTGGCTGAGACAACGGGCATTTCAGCTAGTACTAAACAATTAAGTTGTAGAAGACCATGGGGACATTGCTTATAGAAGAAAATATTATTTTAATCTAGTGGTTGTCAAACTGGAACACAAAGTTATATTTTTTAAATTAGAGCATTAGAATATTTTTTAGATCCATTCGATAGCGTTTTTTTTTTTTTTTTTAACCGTTCAAACATTTTATATCCTAACAAAAAAATTACTGAAATAAAATCGATTTTAGTGTACAGTAGTAAAGATTTTAATTATTCCCTATAAATAATTTTCTATCTGATTTTCATTATTTTCTTAACATATATCAATCGATTTAAAACAGATTCAGAAATGGATTTAATTATTGTTTCTCGTTTAAAAATTGTTTAAGTATCATTTGATTTTTTCTCAATATAGAATTAAAATTTCCATATGGTTGAATTAAAAAAAAAAAAAAAAAATACGCTAACGGATCTAAAAAATATGTTTAATCTAATTTAAAAAAATATAATTTTGTGCTGTAGCTTGCGAACCAGTGGTTCAATATTATTTTATTTAACAAGCATATAATGAGGGCTATATTATTGCCATTATATGTGAGTCAAATATAATATTTTGTCATTAAAAAATCAGTAAATTTAATTTAAAAACACATAAATTTTGAGCGTCAATTGTTTAACTTCAGAAACCACGTCATCAACTGATGGTATTATACAACAATGTTTAAAATACTATTATTTATTGTGTTATTTTTTCTAACTTATAAATAATAGTCTAGTTATAAAGATAGGCTGTGTGAGGCGCAAATAGCCAACATTGCTGAGCGCCAAACATTTTAACTAATTAACTAGCTTACTAAATACAAATTTGCAGTGTAAAAATAGGTTAAGTTTTGACGGGTGAGCACGTATGTGCGTCACTTTTTTACACTTGTTGCAATATGAATGGCATTATGTATTTACAGTTGGTCACATAATGTATTTATTATTTGCTGGTTGTAGATAAAAAATAATTTTCTTCTACAAGGAGATGTCCCCCTTGTCCTCCCACGGCTTTGTATGTATTTTTTTTTTTTTTGTATCTTTAATAATAATAATAAAAAAATATGGTTTCCCGTTTCCTGTGACACTCTGTATAGGTGCCCCAGGAGGAATCTTCTTCAAGGGTGTATTAATTAATTAATTTTGAGCAAAAAATAGGAGGCGAGTAATTTTCTCTTCCATAAAGAATGGGAAATATTTGTTGGCATACTATTTCTTCGCAGCTAATTTCTATCGGTGTTTCATATATAGATAATCCAGTTTGATGCATGCTGCGACAGAAATACCTAAAATTGTTGGTAATTGCTCGTGCTAAGCCGAATATTCAAATAACGGATTTAATCACAGCGATAGTTCCTGATTCAAAGCATATTTGATTCTTGCTCATGTAACCAGTGTTAGATCTGGTATGCAACGGTTTTGTGCATTACATCGTTTTTCCGCTATATGCAAATTTCGTGTAGCTTAGATTTCAATGTTTATAAAGTGACTATTCGACAAGAAATTGGCAGGCGGAAACTAATCACTGTCGGCTTTATGTATACACATTTCAGTCATTCCTTTAAATTATCTATATATCATTTGCTTATACTCATTCATTTTTGTCAGAGAGTTATTTACATCCATTGTTTATGTTTCTAGACATCTATTTTCGTGACCTATATTAAACTTCACGTGTCTTAGGATTTCTGATGGAAATAAGGCTATTTTTACATACTAGTATACATGCAAGTGGAAATATATTGTAGTTGGCTGCAGATTTGTTAATTTAGGTTTAGAAAACGTATTTTGAACCGAATTCATAACGATGATTTAACAAAAAGTCTAAACACAGGATTTTTCATGTATCATAGATATCTACTAAACAATTTTGTGGATCATTCCAGTCTCCTGGTGCCAGATTTTAATCCGGTATAACCTGCTGCACCCCCTTCATCAATTTAATATTTGCTCTTCCTCTTTTTCGTATCTCCATCGGTATCCACAATATAATGAAATAGTAGCACCTATGATTTACAAATATGCACCTATGAGGGACAAATATGCAGTTTTCACGGGCATTTATTTTTATTTTTTACTAGCTGCCCCGCCCGGCTTCGCTCTGGGACAGTTCGTTATTATTGACTTATAGTTTTTTAAAACATGCTTAGTCCTAATTTGGTGACCGGACAGAAGACAACACTATAAACATGTGAAAAGCCAGGATTAAACTGAGCAGGATTACTTGTCTGACAACCTCTTTATAAACAATGTTTTTAGTTTTACCTTTAGACGCTAGCAGGTGAAAGTTGTTGCTAGAACTGACACGCGAACCCGCTACATGTAATTGCCCATTCGAGAAGCATGGACTCCGCAAATCAGTGCCAATTAACTTCAGGGTTTGACCTTGCAATTTATTAATAGTCATCGCAAAACAAACCCTGATAAGAAATTGAAGGCGTTAGAACTAAAATGGTAGAACTGTAAGAATTTTTGGTATTCTAGAAATTACCATCATTTCGCCTGTAGCGCAACCAGTCTATACAAACCAGATTACCTTTACTACAAAGTCTCTTAAACTGTTTACCTGTAAGCGTGTTCCAGTACATAATTTTTGCGGGCTTATGTTCTTCAGCAACATTATTGCTGCACCTATTTTTAAAGTAGAAATGTGAGGGCGTAATCCTGATGGGTTCAGAAAATTCAGGAATTCGACTGAATAGTGAATGGCATCTTGCTCATCTACAACCGGAACTACTGAACCGATTTTCATAGAACACTGCTTAAGAGCTGACCAGTTGATGTAGCCACAGTTAAACAAAACGCATGAAAATCGGATCAGCAGTTCTCGACTGAAAATCGCACATACAGACAAACAGAGAGACGTTTCCTTTTATACAGATTATTTATTTGTCGATTAAAAATGTATAGTCATTTTGATAAGTATTAGATAACATGTCTGGTCAGGTTACGTGCCAGAACAATCCGAAATTTATAACAACCATTTTTAATTTATTATATAAAAAAAAAAATTTTACTCATATTTCATATGTGATTACATAATTTGAATTATAATACAATAGATAAGACCAAAATGTTGGTGATATAACCCACTAACTGCAGTAGATCATAATAAATAATAATAATAATAGGTTCTAAACATCTAGATGGCGCATAAGGGCAAAGAAAGGAAGTTCCATTTCTTGAACCCCAGCATTGGACTCGAGCAAGATCAGACTCTTCAAACCAAAAATACTTTATGTTATCTCGACAGTTTCATATTTATACTATTGATTCGATGGTAGTATCACTCATAAAATTTGGTTAAGGCCTCGCATAAAAACATTGGTTCGGTTCTTGCAAAATCACAGTCGATCCTGTTTATCAGGGGCGGACTGGGCATTGAAGGGTCTGGTTTAGTCGCCGAGCCGGACCAAGAAAGGGCCATTTTCGAGTCTGAGTCCTGATCTCCAAACGAACTGTGAAACATGGAAGCGGACTACAGAGCCTGCATACCCTTTTCATTTTGAAAATCAAACTTTAAAAGTTTGTTTTTTGTTCCTATCACGTCGGAAAGTCAAGGGCCGGAAAACATTTCAAACACCTGGATTGAGATGACAGTCCCAGTCCGCCCTTGCTGTTTATAGCGATATTTCTATTGAAAATTTTAATAAACTTACTTATTTTGCTAAATATCTTTGTACTTTTACATTTTTTCGGACCTCTGGATTATTTATTAGATTTACCATGTGCATATGCTGCTGATCCTCAGAGTAGTTACCCGCTTCATTTTTTGTGAAATAAAAAATAGCAAATGATTTTAAAATGTTAGCTTGAACAATCTTTTTCTCATTCGATGGTTCTAACAAATCGAATATGTGCTATAAATCTAGACTGCAGTCAGCATTTCTTCTTTAAATCTTTTAATTTGTTTTTGTAAATAATACCATTCTGTAGATATCAAAAAAAGATGTGGAACATAATTCTTCCTGTTGCGAAGTTATAATTTTATCTGTTGAATTGTTTCTCGTTCAATATCGCCCCTTAAGCTTAGGATTATATTATAAAACGGTTCCGAGTATTTGTTGCGCCACTTGTAGTTGAGTGATTAACGACTAAAACATAGAGATAGATCGACGTTTAAGTGCTTGTTAAATTGTAATTATAAGAAACTTGGATCATCCACTAGAGAATATAATAGTTATAGTAATCTTGTACTGTGTTGTGTACCAGTATAGTAGCCACTTATACGAAATTATATATTTACTATTACCTACAGATTAGGATTGTTGGTGTAATATCATCATCTACCAGTTTATGTAATAGGCAATAATCAATTATTTGAATATTAATCTTTTTATGAAGAGGGCACTTGTTGCAATTTAATAAGAGAGTAAACACATTTATCAAATTCATATTGCAATATTGGAAGCAACTTTATGAATTATCTGTACTTTCTCATTTCTGACTTATTGGTTAGTAGAGTTTATCTTTTATTGTTTCCGTTTTCCCACAGTTGTTTTATAAATATAGTTTTATTATTAGTCTAATATTAAACAGAACTAAAAGTTATCTGAAGTAAAGATTATAATATGTGATACAGTATTCCTACTCTAACATTCTTGTGAATGGAAATTTATTGTATTTTGGAATTCATGTCATGTTGCAGTTGAATTAATGTGGGAATTAAAAATAACTAATTTGTTTACAATATGATCAGTTTTGAACGCGAGTGATAATGATTTTCCGATCTCTGACGGACACACAATTTTCCTGATGATGGTTGTTGCATTTATAACGTACACACAGTATATCATAGCATTTCCCAGCGGAGTTTGAATCTGGACGTAAACTATAATAGAGCATATTTTTAAAAAAAATTGAATTAAAGATATTTACATGCATTATAATGTAGGAATATTAAGTTTGCTCTAAAACATACAGCAATCAGGTGCGCACTCCGAATTTATTCTTAGGGGGCACTCAGAACCCAAATTTTTTATTAGGGTTCTCAGAACCAAATATTTTTTATTTGGGCGGGCTTCCCTCCTTGGGTACGCGCTTAATAGCAATAATGCTTTACATCAGATCACCTTTGATAGAGAAGATTTTGGACACAAATTGGTTTCGTTTAAACAATAAATTAGGAAAAGAACTACATAACATATATGTCAACAGTGAATACCTAACTTACGTCTTGTCGATGATCCAGTCATTTTAGTGGAAAATTTCAGCAACTTTAGGAAATGGTGTCGCGATTGTATACGGCTGCTATATAATTAGATATCTCGGTCAACGTAATGTACGACTATACTTGAATTCGCTTGGATACTTAGGACTAGAGATGGGTCGTTCATGAACGAACCGGCTCACTGAGCCGGCTCAGTACACTGACCGAAGTGACACGGTTCACCAAATTGAAATGAGCCGGCTCACGGCTCACTGTATAGTTTCAAGTTTCAAGGATACGATTGGTCGGGCGATTGTGAACTGTGACCGGAGTGATCCGGATCTGGATCGATGTCATGTTGAACTTCGCGAGAACTTGGCTTGTAATGTATTATCATAAAGTGTATTTTGTCATCAATTTGTAGGGCACTTTATTTGAAACTAATAGGGTTAGTCTGTATTTTCTTACAACCATACTATATAAAAATATTAAAAATATTGCCCAAATCCCAGATGCCCGATTTATAAGGGCAATAAACATCGCCATAAACTTAACACATCTGGTTTAAAATACAGTAGCTACATAAAGTGAATTGCTTGTTTCAAAAATGTTAGATAAGAGTCGGGGCTAAGCGACGTTCTACCTACGACCGGACGACCGGCAACTGACTGACCTGTGTCTCGGGATCATGTTTAAAAGAACCGGCGCTAAGCAAGAGTCGGCTCTAAGCGACGTTCTACCGAACGACCGACCGACCTGTGTCTCGGGATCATGTTTACAAGAACCGGCTCTGAGCAAGAGTCGGTTCTAAGCGACATTCTACCTACGACCGAATGACCGACCGACCTGCGTCTCGGGATCATGTTTACAGTTCATATATTGCAAGAATCGGCTCTAAGCAAGAGCCGGGTGTAAACGACGTTCTACCTACGACCGAACAACCGACCGACCTGTGTCTCGGGATCATATTTACAGTTTATATATTGCAAGAACCGGCTCTAAGCGACTTTCTACCTACGAACTAACGACCGTCCTGTGTTTCGGAGACATGTTTACTTAACCGGATCACTGAGCCGGATCAATGAACCGGCTCTACAAACTGAACGACCTCCACTGATCCGGTTCCGCAAACTGAGCCGAAATTCCCATCTCTACTTAGGACTAACAATCTTGACACTAATCCATGCTTAGAAACTCCTTATAGTGTTCAATGCTTTATTGGGCTATAGTACCCAAGAAAACACTTAGATTCGACAAAAGATTGGTGTGATAGACGTTGCATACCACCAGAGCCGGCGCTAGCTCTATTGGCGCCCGGGCGAACCCGCCAAACTGCGCCGTTTTTTAGAATATGCACTGGCGTACTGAAGAGGGGAGTTGAATCTAATTTCAAACATATTCTTTTGATTTAGATGGTTGCAAGTTAAATATTTTAACATTTTAACCGAATACTAGTTATGGCTAGATGAATTTGCTAATACCAGTGGTACCTCGACTTACAAATCTCTCGATA
Source organism: Liopterus haemorrhoidalis (assembly GCA_963971575.1). NCBI lineage: Eukaryota > Metazoa > Arthropoda > Insecta > Coleoptera > Dytiscidae > Liopterus > Liopterus haemorrhoidalis. The sequence continues at coordinate 127,944,053 of OZ020611.1, forward strand.
TATGAACTTTTCGAGATACAAACTATGTTCATATCCTATTTTGACCTCTAGATACGAACCGTGATGTTTTTTTTTTCCTTTACCTAGTACTAGAAACAGACTACTAACAGGCTACTGCTACAGGCAACAAAGCGAAAACTCCTGAACCAAAAAACCAGAAACAAGAAAATTGTCCTTTTTAGGGTTTTGTAGGTATGACCAAAAAACCCTTATACCGTCATTTTGTCGTTTGTCTGTCTGTCTGTCTGTCTGTCTGTCTGTCTGTCTGTCTGTTCGGTAAAAATTGTAGCCAAACGGCTAAACCTAGAGAGTTGAAATTTGGCATGCTTATACAACTCTTTGACCCGCACATAGGAAAAATACTAAAACATCTAAAAAACATATCCCACTAAAAATATAAACAAATATGTGCTCATCGAAAAAAAAAAATATTTTTTTTTAATTCTGAGTAGGGTATCAAATGAAAGCCCTTGGTACGTGGATTAACGACAAATTTTTATTTTTGCAAAATAAATTATTTTGAAGCGATTTTTGCCAATATTGTGCAAAAAAATTTTTGTCCCACACCCTGTAGCCCAGATGGTTTAAACTAAAAATCTGAAAAAATTCTAAGTAATGTACATTGGTGTGAACCGGAATAGTTCAACAGGAATTTTTGATCAGATTATGTTTTTGGAAAAAAAAGCATTTTTTGAGTTTTTTTGCTAATAATGTTGACAACTTATAGTTATATAATACGCTAAACAATAACGTGTTCTTGGTGCAGTGGCTAAGATACTAGCGTTCTGCCCAAGAATATGAGTTCGAGTCCTACGTGAGGAGACAATATTATTTTTTATTTTTTTTTCTTGCATTTTTATATTGTTTATATTATTTTTTCAAAATTTTAATTATATTTTGGCAATTGTTGCATTTAATTTTTAATAGCGTACATTTAATAACCAGTGGAAATTGTTGAAATTATAATTTAATTATATATTTGAATGTACACGAAATCAAAGGGGAGGAGCTATGACTAAAAACAACCAATGGAAGCCATAGGCGCAATTTTCAAAATCTTAATGAACCTTGATATATAAAAAAAATACTGCACATCTTTAAAAACTTAAATAATGGTAATAGGCATTCGAAATAAAATTCATAAAAAAATATTTTGACATAAAATTTGTTTTGGCATCCCAAATAATCATCATTCACTTACTAAATACCTGCAAAACCCTGAAATGTGTGAAAATTTACACTTCACATCAATTTTTTACAATTTAATGGAAGATGATTTTTATACTAATCATTGTAAAACAGAAAGTTTATAAATAAAAATTAATATGTAATGTTATACAAAATACATATTTATAGTGAAAAAATGTTCCTTCTCACTCATTCTTCATTTCTTTGCATTTTCTTCATCTAGTTGAGAATAGTTATATTTTTAAATTTTTTGGATTTTCTTATATATGATTTTTTAATCTGCGAACGGATTAATTGATTTCCATAAGATATAATGGAACATTGGGTTTCTAGATATAAACTTTTTAAATAATTGTTTAACTTGTTGTATGTTTAAATAAACTTTTTAAGATACGAACTGGGGTCAGGAACAAATTACGTTTGTAAGTCAAGGTGCCATTGTATGTCTAAATGTGCCATCAAAATCAGTTATAAATGTTTTCAGATGTGTAAGAAAGTTAATACAGTCCAAAAGAAGATTGGATATTATTGTATAATCAATAAATGTGTACATCTTTAATCTCAATTTATATTTAATATATATATTAGATTGATATAGAAATGAAAATTTATAATTTTGATCTACATAAGAATAGAAAAACTTAATAAAAACTTAAAATATGTATATTTAAGCGTTTCTTTTGGCGCCCTGGGCCAGTGCCCCTGTCGCCCCTGCCTTTCACCGCCGCTGCATACCACACAGCTAAACTAAAATTGTGCGGGCTAAGTGATGTTTCAAGGTGAAGGTCGGTGCAACAAGAAAGTTGCGGATGCGAAAAGTGGAATGGAACATTTTATTGTGTTTTTTTTTTTTTTTTAATTTAATGGCCTTTGCTGCTGTAGCAATTAGCCAGGACAATTATTATTTGAGAAAATTTTCATGCCTGAACGGGATTCGAACCCGAGACCTTCGCATCGCAGAGCACATGTGTTACCACTACGCTACGCCGGTCGGCGTTATTGTGTTTTACCAATGTATTGGCTAATTTCAAAAACGTTTCAAAGTGGACGAAATAGAATTTTAATTTTTGTAAGTTGTCTCGAGCTCACTTTTTTCTGATTTAAGTGGGCTTTTGCTAAACAAAATGATCAAGAGCCTTATTTAAACGTTAAAAGTTACTACTTTTCAAAATCTAGTGCCGCTTAAATCAAAGAAACGGGCTACACGTGGTGTTATGAAATGGTTTGTCCTTGGCGTTATTATTATTATTTAAATAATATATACATATATTTTTTTGTTACTTTATAAATGTTTTCTTTTACATTACAATTTAGTGTTTAGGCGTCATTTTTGGAATGAATCTATAGAACTCTATTCGAGGTATCTACATCTTCAGTGATAATCTGTATTTTCGATACCCTAATATCCCTTCTACAAGATCATCTTCAGGAAGTAATCCAAAGTTCTTTAACTTTCAAACTCAATATAGACTAGCATAGATCTAGATAAGGTAGAACCTATTTGGAAGATCACGATGATATTCTCAGTAAATGCATAGATTCTAAAGTGAACAATAGTAAACCGATGCTGGTACATAATATTTTAGTACAATCATCTATTGGTAATTATCGTTAATAATTCTATCCTTATTTCCAAGGAACCATCCATCCTGTAGAGTTGGGTAATATTTCGAATTATTAACCACTTAACCGATCCTAACCTAACCTAAAATGTTTGAGCTATCTCCGATTGGTGACATGACGAGTATTAATCTTCCGTATGTCATTTGAAAATTCAGTAAGCCGGAAGCTCTTATATGTAATTTTAGAAAAATTGTTTTTAGCAGGATGATTTTTTTAACAGTATTTTTACGCTCTTTTTAGGGGTATGTGACAAATCCGCCAATAGAAAACGCGCGTAATCGGAGGATATTGATAGAATTCATAATAATTTTTCGATAATTAATAGTTTTTAATGCAGAATTCAATTGGTTCACCCGTATTCAGCTTAATTAATTATTATAAATATAAATTATTTTCATGTGATTTAGGACACTGTCCTTCCCACATACAGATACATAATGTACTGGCACAAATTTTCCAACTCTGCTCCACGCTTACAGATGTTTGGGAAAGGCTGCTGTTTAAAAATTGTATAAAACAGCGTTGTAAATCAAATGAATTAAACATTGAATGAATTATTTCTTCTGTTCAATACATTATCCCACTAAAATAATTAAAATAAAATTTCAATATGATAGCATAAATTATTATCTACATATTAATAATGAGTGAAGATGGAAGAAGTTCGCAATAGTAATAACCAGAAAGTTGATAAATTATTATAATAAGTTTAAAAATTAAACAATTTAGGATGCAAAAGTGGATGTTTATTTCAAAACTATACTCGTGGTTTATATATAAATATTTTATGTTCAAATACAGAATGTTCAACGATATTTGAATATTTAACTGGAAAACGGAAAACTATAGATGTGTGCATTAAATAATAACAGTGTGGAAAATATACATGAATGAATGTGAAACGAAATAAATGAAGCGATATATTTATAACATAAAAATAACTGAAGAAGAATGGATACTACAATTCGAATATTAAAGTGAATGAGCCAGAAGTAATTCGAATAACGGAACAAAAATATGATAGAGATAATATTCAAATAATAATTTTACTGAAATAATTTTTAAACAACAAACATATTTATCGAAATGAAAAATTGTGTGAATATTTTTATTTTTTATATTTACATTACATTACTTATTTTTATAAATAGGGATTGGTAAAATTTATTTACGCCGTAAGTAACAGAATTTTTAAACTTGTAATAGCATTCTTTTCTTTAATGTATCGTCACCCTATTTGCGAATGCTCTAACTTCTTAAATAAAAAGTTCACCAGCTAACTAATATCAATTTAACGACAGGGCGCCCAACCCGCCTCCTCCAGAAAAATAGTAAGATGGGTTAAGCAGCAGTTTGAAAATGCTTGTAAACAAATTAAGAATCGTTTTAGTGCTCTACTGTAAAGTTGAATGTTTGGGAGCTGTACGTCGTGTAGCTGTATTCAGTTACATTTTTATTTTTAAGTCGTGGACCGCATTCAGTAACAAAATTTTGGTGGGCCATACTTCCTTTCGTAATTTCCATTTTTACAAGGGAGGAATTTTTAATAACGTTATAAAAATATTTTTTAAATGTTTCATGTGTAGTGAATAAATGTATTGGGATTTAAAGTAAGTTCCCATTTTCGTAAACACTTTTATATTTTCTAGAAACAGTTTTCAACCACAAGGCAAGTAAGTATAATTTGATATTTACCACCAAAACAGATCCCAAATATAGATAATTAGAGTTACAAATAAAAATTATTTTTATAACGTTATGTAACATTAAAGATATATAACATAACAATTCATTTTTTAACGTTATTTACAACGTTATGTAACGAAAAAAAAAAAAAAATAACGTTATACAATAACGTAACGTTTTAAAACGTTATTCCATCCCTGTTTTTTACTATCCTAAATTCTTGTTTACGCCGGTTTACTCGTATTTACGTCGATACAAATACGCCTAGTGTAGTTCGCTGGATAAGAAAAGTAAATATTATATTTTCTTATTGGTGGGCCGCATTAATCTCATGGGCTATATAAATTAAATTGGAGACTATATCTGGGGCATTTCGTATTTATATTTCGTTTCTACACCTTTCAAGTATCAATATTTGTGTTGTACATAAGCTATATATGGCATCTTAAAATTTTCATTCTGTGCTGTGGTGAATTTGCGGGGACGCCAACTACAGAATTTGAAAAATCTTTAACAGCAAAAACGTTTAAAACAAAAATTGTTTTAAAAGAAAGTAAAACTTTTTTCTTGCATGTATTTTTTTAGTTAAATGAATATTTGGAGGGTTATGGTTGACGCTACCTAAAAAATATACATATCTGTACATATATTGGAGCAACTAACTTATTATATCGTTTACATCCAAATTTTATATCGAAAAACAGAACCAAAGTTAAGAAATCAAACAATTTGACTATAGTTTAGTCGGACTAGATCTGTCTTATTTGACTACGTTTTGTCATCCATATGGATGTTTTCTTCAGGTTTTTATTTGCGTAGTTTAATTTCGAAGTGTCTGCCTAATAGTTAGTACAAATTATTTGTGTTAGTATCTGAACGTAAGCCAATGAAATGGAATTTCATTATTCTTTTTTCATATTAACTCATTCAATTTGGCATCAACAAAGGTATTTAAAAGATATATACGAATCATTACGAACATATTGCTATATTAAACACATCCAGCGTTCAGATAAATAAATCCACAATATAAGATGGGGACTCGAACAATTAATCAGCAAGTAAAATTGATTGTCCTTAACAAAATCTGGCGTATAAGATAAATGTCTAATCTACCAAACTAAAAATATCTGAAGAAGGAAAAAATTAAAGTATAAATTCTACGAAATGATACCTATTACAAATTGTACATAGTCGTAAGTCGTTTCTAAGTAGCTAGTACTGCACTAAAATTAATTGTCTTGAACGGAAACTGGCGTTCAGTTACAGAAATGTCAGGCGATTTATCTCAGGTATAGACCGCGTCAAATCACCGCCACCGTCTTGTTCACTGTGTATTGAAGTACACTCTCCATATACTATTATGTAAACATTGAAAAGAGGTAATTACTGTGTACATATTTACAGTGGTGTACTTTAAACTTGCTATAATTGCAGGTGTTATGTCGATTGAGACATCTGCACAGTTTGTTAACTTAGTTATAGAGCACGGGAGGATTTCTTCCTCTTTTATTAGCACAGCTAAAGTAAATTATCATAAAACACCGTGTCTAAATTAGTAGTTCGTCTTATTGTTTAAGCTGAAGTTTAGAGTTTTGTATAACATTACGTTTAAGAAAACTTACGGTTGGTATATCTTGTTAACCCAAAGTAACTAAATTTCTATCTCTTCTTTGTGTCTATCAGACAAGCCTGACTTACGGCCTTACTCTAATTCTCCATCTTGCTCTGTTTCCTTTCTGATGTTTAATGATAAAAGGAATACGAAAAGACGTGAACGTAAAAGGAAAGAACGAAGAGCAACCCTGGGGCGGACAAGAAAAATAATAATAATTGTTTATTTATTTAGCTAATGCTAGTAAAAAATTGGAAATCGGAACGTTATAAACTAATAATAATTTTTATTATGAGTACAACACAAATTTTATTACGGGGTATTTGTTTAACTTACATCAACTGAGCAACATAAAATATGTTCTCTTCAAATCTGCTATATTAACAAAGTTGCGAGACGCTTTGAATGTTGGTAAAATTAATTTAATAATCCAATATCTGTTATAAGAGGGTATGCACAGTATGCAGCGAGCGAAGAAGCCAGTTTAACCTTTCGCCAACTACTTTGATTGTTCATGCACGATTCTCCTAGATTAGTTGTGGTTGCGACCCTGACTCCCAGTCCCAAGTCATTACGATTTTTCATTACCTTCAGTGAAAAATTACTATGCAACTATACAAATACTACCTATTTCAATCAAACATCGCAATTTTCATACAATTTGTTTTTTGTTTTAATACAAATGCATCGCAATGTATTTTGTTCTGGCTCTGTGGAAGTTTTCTAGAATCTGTATACTGAAAATAAACGGTCCACAGGAATATAATTTGCCTCACAGATACATTGAAATGTAAAAAAATATTTAGCATTTTCTTGTCCAAGTACATAATAGTCTTCAACACTTAAATCTGCTTCTCTACATTGTATTAAAGCCTATTTATACATCCAAATTAATTTAATTGGTTTAAATTTTTTTTTTATCCTTAAATTATTTAACTTATATTTGCCTTTGAAACCCATAGAAGCGTTCTGTGTACCAAATTAGTGCACAGTTTTAATGTACTTGGGTTTTAATATTTTTAAGTTTCATGATTTTATGTATATCGCATATATTTTACTTAAAATTACTAATTTGGACTAATTTACAAGACTGGAAGAAAACGTTAACTTTGACAGCTATGTTTTGAATATTTTGTGACTATGGAAATAAGAGAGGAAAGAGTATGAAAGATGTTTGTGCGGAATTGTTGTCTTTTCAACTTTATCTATAATTTTAAAAACTATAAATGACTGTGGAGAGTGTAAATTATGTTTTCCACGACTATATAGATATACGTTCATTACAGGCGTTTCAGTGATTAGTAAATGTAGCACATTCCCCACTCCTTTTAATTACACACCGCTGACCTGTTACGTAATAAGCTCATTACATAACAGGTTCAAGTAGCAATAGCCGACCGTTGTTAGGCAACGTGATAAATAAGTTGAAAGCATATGTCAAATTATTGTTAGTTTGTAAAAGAAACCAGATTAAAATTAAATAATATAGTTAAAGTTTTTTTGCAAATATTTTATATTTTTTGATAGAGTTAGTCTTGGCCAGTCAGTGAATCAGATGACGAAAGTATTAACTGAATTTACATTCCGTATGACAACGTACATGGTCGTTGCTAGGCAACGTAATAAATAGGTTGAAAGCAACTGTCAAATTATTGTTAAAAATTAAATAAGTAATAAAGTTATAGTCGTGGAAAAAGCATAGTACGAAACTTGCATGGAATAGTCATTTCTCACTCGTATGAATTGTGCTACTCGCCTTCGGCTCGTGGCGCAATTTTCATACTCGTGTGAAATCCGATCATTCCATGCTCGTTACATAATATACTATTTTAAAATCACAGTTTAAATAGCCTCGTGCAGAAAGTAAAGTTATGCATTTTAATTTCTGCTTAATTTACACTATTTTATATCGGACATATCTGAACGCTGCTCTATGTTTTAAAATATTAAAAAAATTTAAAATATATAAAAAACATATTAGAGCTTAATTTGGATGACTAAATGGGCATTTAGGCGTTAAATGCTAATTATCCACTGAAGTTTAGCTGTCAGGTCAACCTGACAAGTTGTTATAAGCCTTAAATGTGAGCCAAATGCAGCAGAGAGTCGGCGCATCAAATAGTGTAATTTAATGGGAAACTTAAGAGTATACAACTATCAGAACCAGTGGTGGGGGTAATAGAATTCTATTCTATAGTTGACAAAAAGCAGTAGTTACTTGACAACTGCCGTTAGAATCGCATTATTGGCCATGATAGTATCTATTCATGATAATCGTAAAATTTCGCAAATATCCTATTCGTATATTTTTAAATTGGTTAAATTGTTTTATCATATATTTACCAACTGGACTCTATCAATGAATTTTGTTCTTGTTTCAGATATGTTGCAATGTATAATTAATATTTCTTTTTCTTTTTTAGGTAAGTTCCGATACAAAATCGTTTGAATCCCTTTCAAAATATGTGAGTACTTTATATGTCTACTGTTTTTGTCTAAAATCACCAAGAACCTACTACCTTTAATTGAGTAAGGTCATAATATTATTAACATATTCACAAAACGGTTCATAAACGAAGCTGATCTTCAAGAGAAAAAGTTCTCACATATTGTATTCAAAAGTCATTCAGTCCAGAATTCATTTTGGCAAATAGCCAAAATGTAAAATAAAAAATATAATGAGATAACAGTATTTTGCCATGAGTGGAGGCAAGATGACTAAATTTCAGCTGAAACATTTTATAGTCACAATGACATTTACAGTTAAAATGTTAAGCAAAATAAATAAAGCAGCAGGATTACTTAGAAAAATAGGATACTTTAATTTAATCCCAGAATTAATTCTGCGTAATTAAAAATATTGCTCCTCTCTAGCTGGTCGGTGTAACATTTTACACACAGAGCGAAAAATTATGTTAATGTCTTGCTTCCACGTAGATAACATAAATTGTTTACACTAAAGACGATTTGACAAGAATACCCGCTTAACTAATTGTAATTATATAGTTATAAATTTAAATAATATTTTTTAGGATATTAGCAGTTAGGATTCGAGACAGGTCGCGTTATTTTTGTCATATCGCCATATTCCTGCAAAAAGTCATTGAATTTTTGTGCTAAACATAACTAATTGAACCTAGTAACATAATTTTACCATATCTTTCACCGTATATCACCGGTTAATGTAAATAACCGCTAAAAGCATTAGAAGTATTTATTTTCGTATCATAAAAGTCATTACTAAAATAGCGTAAAATAACTCCAATATTCGTCATTAATCCGTTCCTGGGGGTAGGACGAATATTAAAAAGGACGAATATCAAACGAATTTTTCCCATAAGAATTAACTAAAAATAGTTTAATCGGTCCTCGGCCTCAAATTTTGCCTATCTATTCTTTAAAAAAAAAAATCCCTCGAAAATCAATCTTGGAAATCATTGCAAATACATTCTAATAAATACATACGTAAATAAAATTTTAAAAAGAAATTTACCTTTTGGATTAAAAAAACAATGATTGTTGCTATGAGTTCATAATATTTTAGAGGTGTTAGGCTATTGTTTGGAAGGGGAGTCACCTTCCATTATGACATCAGATATTGTCACTTCTGGTGATTGATGTCCTGATGATTCAATAGCATTTCCAGACGATTCACCAGCACTCGTTTTTTTAAAGAAGTTATCCAGTGTTGTTTGTTTTGCTCAAATTTTAAAGTGTCCAAATACATCGCCATCAAATGAAATTATACGCTCATTAACTACAGCGATGTTTGGGTGCCATTTCTCGATGGAAACCTGCATTTATGCCCATGTAGACAGCTATTCCTTACAGTACTGTATTTATTAAAAAATTAACTGTAAAAACTCGTAAATATTAAAAACAAAATAAAGTATTAAACGAGAGTTAATGCGCACACTTTAATCACTGCTCGAAACTGAGCCAGTCAACAGACGATCAGCTGATTCGGCGGCCACTTCGGTGGGACGAATATTGACTTTTCGGACGAATATAAAAAAAAACGAACATTGTCCTGGACGAATATTGGAGTTCCACTGTATTAAGAATAACATAAGTAATATAAGTATTATGATAATAAAGTGGTTTAGTTTCACACAAGACTTAAAAAAACTAGATAAAATTTCACTGTTTTAATATACGTATTAATAATAAATAAATGAATTATAAATTGCATTTTGTTTACTTTTTAATAATTTAACTTTCTTCAATGAACGCAAATACAAATTAAAGTTTTTAGTTGAAACATTAAAGCGTAGTTTTATTTATTTATTATTTCTCTTAAGCTTTTAAAAAAGGAACATCTGATTTTAAATGCAATGTTAACATTGCCATACTGACAAGTCAAATACCAACTTTATATCTGTGCTTATATCTCTGTGTGTATCAAAAACTTTTTTGTTTGTTGAAACTTTTTTTAATCAACTATATTTCCAAACTTTAGAACGTCGTGTAACCTCTCCAAAGTTAACTTTGTTAATATAATTCACTTTGAGCTATCTACATTTGACGAAAAACTTATTTAGAATTCATTTACATACATATATTCGACCGTCCTTAAAACATTTCTGTGCCCTTTTCACCTGAGAATTGTGTCTCATATTCACAGCTCCATCTCGGGTAGATTAACTTGTTAATTTCAGCTGGAAATATAAATTCCTCGCTAAAGAGAGAGATTACAGAGTTGTAATTTTTGATATGAATCATTTGCACGTTTTGAAAGGTCAGATATGGCAATCGCTATTTATAGTTAGGAAAATGAATTTAATATCGTTAAGATAAATGTATTAATATTGTTTAATTAAAATTTCGCACGATGGCGTGCGCTGGACAAATTTTTGTTTTACCACAAAACGATTTATAAATCAAGTTTCTAGACGTTGCGTTATGATTTTTTAAATTTAGTATTTTATATCTTTTCTAAATCATTTTTATCACGATATTTATTAATTTCCTGTTTAAGCTTCACGGATTTTAAATTATTTTGGTTATTTATTATTATTATTGAATGCGTATTTATCCACAATATAATGATTGGTGATAATTGTTAGGGATATTGCTAGTATCGTACTTAAAGTAAAATACAGAAATCCCTCCATTTACATGGGTAATAGGTTCCACGAAAACAGCGTGTGAACACCTGTTCCATATTCTCAAATATTTTACTCTTGGTGAAATAGAATCATAAAAATAAAGTGTCTTACTTTTAAATCAGTGAAATTCACTCTTTTGTCGATGTTGATGGTATAAAGAACCTCTCCAGAGCCTGCTGCTTACTTGCTCGTTTCCTTTCCTCCAAAATAAGTTCAATCGGTGCCCGGTGCCATCTAAGCCTTTAATCCCCTGCTGATTGAGCCACTTCTTTCGCTATCAGGGTCTATGTTTTCAATAAAACCAATAGCTTTCTGAACCATAAATATGGAATCCTTAATGTTCTGGGTTGTAAATCGGTAAGGTGCTTCTTCTTCATCATCTTCTTCTTCGATGTTCTCTTCTTGGTTTAATTCAATAAGATCATTAGTTGATAATTTTGCATCGTGTAATTGTAAAAAAAAATTGTCAAATTACAATTATAAATATTTTTTTTAATAACTTAAATTAACTATTTTGTAGCAACAAGCATAATACACTCTGAAAATGGCTGTTTACAATATAATTTAAATTGAAGTATATTAGGCGAAAAAACTGTAAACAATCGATTAAAAAAAGTTCACCTTAAGACATACTAATATCAGAAAGTGAAAACAAAAGCGAATAAAATGAAAATATTAAATGTCAAATTTAAATTTATTTAATTGGTGGGTTTTTCGTGGGATGTTTGGTGGGGTTTCACTGATATTTTTGTTGGTTGTGCTGGCTGCGGTATCTGTTTGGACCATTTCGGACCTGTTATTCTATGCGTACGTATTGTGCTTTATTTGAAAATCTAAAGCCTTAATCTTACATAGGCCGAATCTTATATTCGAATTTTTGTTAAGTATAATAATTAGCAATTATTAAATATTCTAAATTTAATTGTTAATTATGACCATTAAACTGACAAACTTTGTTATAACTACCATGAGTTTTTTATTTGTTCTGAACTTCAAAAACAAATGAAAGAAAAATTGTTTAATGTGAAAGAAAAGAAGTACCTAATACTTCTTCTACCCCGACTACGTTTGCTAGAGATTTTCGTTTGCCTTGTTAAATCCAAAATGTGACATTTATATTTGAGTTACGTATGACCAAAATACTCTAGTTAGCGTTTCTTAATTGTAAAGACTTTACTTTTACTTGTTTATTCTCGCTGTTCTGCCTGTAGAAACATTAGAATTCGTCCATATGTCCACATTTCGCAAGCTTCTTACTTTTTACATAATGTTAGGTAAGACTGTAGAGTCGATACTTAAAACACAAAACTTTTACACCGACTTCAATTGATTTGATTTTATATTAATAGTATGTGATTTTAGACCTGCCACGAAAGCCTCAAATTCTATAACATTTGACTGTTGAGTGAATTGCTCACGCTATTTTAGGATAACATACTTTAAGGGTTATTTTAATAGCAGTTTTAAATTCTGATAATCTTTCAATACATGCTTTTTCCATTCTGTACTGTGTATATTTTCTGTCATTTATTTAAGGTTCATTACAATAGTTGGATTTTAAAAAAAGATTAGAGTTTATATAGGAAGTTTTTGGTGCAAAAAAGTTGGAAAATCTCTATTTTCCATTTAATTTAAAAATTGTAACTGAACTCAAAAGGGAAATCCAAAAATAGGATGTATAAATGCATTCGGTGGGCTCTTCATGTATATAAAAATATGCATGAATTCGCTTTGCAAATTGTTTACACATGAGCATATTCTATTCTCTATTTCAATATTCATCTATCATCAATCATCGTATGATATCTGTAGAGGCATACTCACTATACCCATCCATACGTGCTCATCCACTCTGATGCCCTTTGCAATATATCCCGTGGAGGTGAACTGACCTCTACATTTGACCCTCTGTGGCACGTCCCTCTCCGCGCGACATCCACCAAACCGCGCTATCAGTGCGATCATGACAGTGCTGTCATTACCGCTGTATCCCGGCTATATGATGCCATAGACGGACTTGCCTTGGGTTTAGGGTATATGGTTTCGGGTGAATAGTTATTAGTTTTTGGCCTTATACACGGAGGTATTGTTTTGTTTCTGTAATATATGTTTTCTGTGTACATCGTAAAATTTATATGAGAGATTTCAAAATGTTTCAAAAAGTAAAATGTTCCCTGATGAAAATTAATATACTAGACGCAAATTGTATATCTCAAATATAATATGGCTTCATAGCAATTTTGATATAACAATATATTAAATCTTTATAAATCTCATATAGTTAATACCGAAATAATTAAATTATAGTTCGTTCGCTATGTGGTAGTGTTTCCTTCACCAGTAATTGGATGAAGAATAAACAGACATGTAGTTTTGTAATTAACGCATGTGTTCTCATCAACATTTGGTATTAGAGCGTCTCTAAGTTCTGCTGCAATAATTAGTTCTAAGTACTTTGCAGGTATGTGACCTCAACCAAATAACACAGTATGATTGTATGTAAAGCTATCTGATGTCTTAGGGCAGGAGCCAACCTATGACACTCGTGCTAGTCATTGCACGCATGAAATATTTGTTGGCACGCAGTCGGTTTGGAAAACACAATAATTTTTATTTTAATTAATTAAATATTGGAAAATTCTTTAATCTTAAAGAATAATTTAATTTGAAGAGATCCTGGAAGACCAAGGATGATCGATAATGATGGTACGATAACCTGAGGGAATTATTAGGAGTTACATAGTAGAACTATTACGGATAGTAGCGAGTATGGTGATGATATACAACATTTGGAATAGATGCGACAAATGAAGAAGAAGATAGGCACGGCGTTACTTATAGTATATATTATAGTTAATGTTGTCGGCACGTGACCACCAAGAGGTGCGCCACCGCTGTTTTTAGGGTACGAACACGTAAACAGATTGTTTTCGGTGCTGAATTATCGGCGTGTATAAGCGGTTGTTGACGCCGGTTTACTGAAATTTTTTCATTAAAAATGTCCTGGTTTAATAGTGTATTTTGTAACAAGGTTGGAATGAGAAAATTCGATGCGTGTGGAACATTCTGAGCGCGTGCCGCAGCCAAGCGTGAGGAACCACGAGCATCGAATTTTCTCTTCCAACCGAGTCACAGACCCACTTCTCCACGACCATCAGAAAGAAAAAAAAATAACAAATAATTATTTTAACAAACATTTTATCTCAACAAATAATTTATATTACAGAACAAATTAATCAATTAATTTAACTTATTTTTTATTTATTATTTGTTTAATTTTAATTTAATTTGCTGCACATCGGCCACTATTTTAGTGCTTTTTTGGAAGTTATGTTGCATTTATTTAATGTAAACATTGCATATATTTTAATGTAACCCTACAAAAACGAATGACAACAATCATAGAATAGTTATTCCATAACAAGTGATGGAATGAAATACATACACGTAAAATGCATAAGAAGATAAGTGCTTTAGAATAACATTCCAACTCTTGTGTTAGAATATTAACTTTCTGTAGTCAAAATTGGTAAATTCTATAGTGTTCGTGGAGAAAATTAGTTCCCGTGTCTGCTTGGGAGTATATGTTTTGAACAACTTCATAACAAAATAATAAAATTTCTTGTGATGATAAATAATTTTAAACGTTGGTAATTCGCTATGTTAGTGGTTCGCTCAAATTAAATCAAGAAAGTTAACAAAATATCAAAAATAGTGACTGCCAGATTTCTATTTACGGTATGGATAATATAAGAAATACAGTTATATGTTAAAAATTATTACTATTTTACGTTTTGATATTTGTATATGAAATTTTTTAATTATTCATACAACGTTTATAATTATCTCTTATTAAACTATATTTATAAATTGTATTTTGTAAACTATATGTTCTTTAGTTATTGTTTTTAGTAAAATATTGAAATACGGAACACCAGGACGCGGGTTCGAAACCCTCCACCTTCTTTGGATATTTATCTTCCGATATTGTCCAATCAGCTCTGGGGTCGACTGAGCCTCGAGTATTTAATACTTAAAATGAGTACCTTTTCATACAAGGATAATAGGATAGGTCTAAACATCGCACTGACCTCATGGCTTTCATGTCTATGGCTGTTGGTCTAGAAACGGAAAACTTACCTTCTCTGCCAAGAGGCACGTTAAGAATTTATTATTTTTTATCGTGAGTATTATTTTTACAGAAGACGTTCGGTTATGTGAACTAATAGGAACCAGGAATGTTTATAAAATTGAATTGTTCAAATAATCGAAAGTTTATTGAAAGTGATTCAGTGTAGGTTCATATTTACGTATAGTGTATTCAAATATTGGGTTATCTGTTATTGCACTTTCTTAGCAGCCAGACTTTATACTAATACCTTTTTTTCTGTATTTTCGCAATGCAAGTAAGTTATCAGTATCGAAGATATTTCTTTCACTCCAATGAATAGCCTTACTAAATGCTTGTACAGCATCTGTTGAACTTGTTTAATTGTTTGTTCATTATTGTTTCCATAGTCTTTATTTATTATCATCACATAGAACTGTACTAAACATGATGTGTTAAACTTTGTCTGTTCACTGTAATTTGGTGGATGGATAGTTCCTTTAACGGAATATTCGTAATGGAGTGCCTAGGTTACAGTATTTCTGATTGAGATAATAAATAATTCCTGCACAAGTTGTTCTCGAAATATTGAGTATTTTTCTGTATGTAGGATGTTATGGTTATGGTGGAAATTATCATTTTCAGGGTATTATCGCAAAATGTAAATACGACGTTATCCATATAAAATCTTGGGAGACACTGTAGTTGTTTTAATACGATTAAAATGAATATCATCATTTGATTTTGTAGTAAAATATGCAAAATATTGTGAATTAGATACTCGTGCACTTGTATATACAATAGCTAGGTAGCTCAAGGTTACCCTACCTTTATTTAACTAATTTGTTCTGGAAATCAATGAATTTTTCAATTCTAAAAGCTTTTGCAATAGTTACCTCATTGTTATTATCTCAAAACATTGATAGGTACATCGGATTTTTATGGACACATTTTATATAAATTATTCCATTTTAATCACGGTTCAGTTTGTATAGACTTACTACTGATTCAGTGCCGGATTAAAGTTTTTATGAGCTCTAGGTTGAATGGATAGAATGGGCTCCCAAAGGAAGAAATCGAAATGATGAGCAAAAAAAGCAAGTCGAATCTAAGTGATGAGCAAAAGAAAAAATAAGTTGAATCGATGTGATGAGCAAAAAAAAAAAAAGTCGAATCAAAGTCAGGAAAAATGACGTTTCGTTCGGGGCCCTAGGCTCAGACCTAACTTGGCTTATACGTGAATTTTGTATGGTCATTTCAACTTATACGTGACTACTAAGAGTAGAGATGGGAGGACACCTACTGAATGGATGGACGGCCGATATTAAAAGATTAGCCGAAAATTTACAATTATTAACCTTAGGCAGAAGGTTTGGACAAGAAATGGGAGGCCAGTGCTCAGCAATTGAAGAATTAGTCTGTTAGATGATGATGCTGATGAAAAAGACTATCAGAAATGAAGCAAGATTGAAAAAAATGCTTTTTTAGTAAATATACAATCGAAAATCTTTACATATCGTTAGTATCTTAGTATTGTTTTGTACTAAAGTTACTAAAAGCTTCTTTGAAGATAATTGACTTTGAAATTTCAAATAAGCATAACTTTACTATGCCTTTATATGATATAATTAGAACACTGCGTTTGATGACATATTTATGATAAATATCAATCAATTTGTGGCAAATATTATTTATTAAAAAGATATTATGACGCATCTGGCATTAGTTTAAACAATGACTCGAATTTAGATTAAAATTGAATCAGACTTGAGTAATTGGACATTTTGCGATCCTTTAAAAATTGGACTTAGTTCAAATCAGTACTCAATGCTCAGATTTGAACATGAATAAAATTTGTTTGGTTATTATGTATGTTTTAACGTATCGCGCGCACGAATTACGGCATCCTCTTAAGTGTTACAGTTAAATTTCAAATATTAAATGTTATTAAAATTTGTGAGTTTTCATTGATGCTGCTTGTCAAGTATATACAGACTAATAGGCAGCTAATAAAAATATTCTGAAATGGCACCATATTCGATAATTTCAGAACATACATTTTCAACTAAATTCAATTTAAAAAATTCATGGCATTATATGTTTAATGGTGCGATTATGGTCATATCAGTTAAATATTTAAGCTCTTTATATGAGAAGGTCACAGGCTTTAGCGTGAAGTGCAATTACGGTCACCATTTAACGTTAAATAAATCCTTAAATTTTTCTTTAAGCTACAGCCAGATATATCTCTCTATAGCGCTAAATTTGAGGTTATGTTTGGCACTGAATCAGATTGTCACGTTTCTCGAAATTGTATATAAAGTTAAACATTTTTATTTACAAGAAAATGGAATTGATCCATGTTTTAGTTCATTTAATTGCCGAGGAAGATGATAACAGATAATAAAAGATAATTTTATAAACATTATAAATTATCAAAAATATGTACTTTGTATTTTTAGGAACAATATTCGCATATAACGAAGATTTATGAGACACAGAAAATCCATTTGAAATGGGTAATGAGAGTTTTAGAATTTTTTTTCGGATGTCAAAAAAAAAAAATGATTTTCTACGAAATTTTGCAACCACTACATAATGGACAACCTGCAAGACGAGACGAACTTCCACTACATCTCAAAGTGTTAGGAACTATCAACTTTTTGGCAACTGGTTCTGACCAAAAAGCTGTGGGGAACCCCATTTTTAATTGCATGAGCCAGAGTAGTTAAGGCAAAGCTATAAACCAAGTATGCAGGCTCATTACGAATCGCTTAAGCCATGTGTGTTATTTTGTATGAAAATTACCTATGAACATACATTTTTATCTTAAAATTATACTTTTACTATTTATTATTTTTGGGTAAATATTGTAAACGTGGTTTAATAAATCATGTACTTTGAATTCATTTTGCTATGTATTTTTTTGTTTTTTTCTTCATTAAATAAAGGTTTTTAATTTTTGGTTATATCATGTTATATGTTCTGACAGCCAGCACTAAAAACACTAAATTAACATGCCTTGACTATTGCTTTCTCTCTTTATTCAATGCGCACACACAGAGACAGACAATGGTCAGTTGATCTTTACTTAATTAGCCTCTTACAAGATCACAATTCTGTAGCTGAAGTATTTAAATTTAGTTGACCATAACAGCAAAATTTTAAATAATTTAACAGTCGAAGTTAAAGATTCGTTTAGCCTTAAATTCTGTAAGATTTACATGTTGGACCATAATCGCATCACAAATTGAGAAGTAAAAATGTATTTGGTTTTGTTAAGTATTATTTTAAAATGATGTATATAATAACAACTTCTTTGCCGACCCTGCTTTATATTTGTTTTGGTCCGTTAAAATTAAACTGAATTTAATTATTTCTCTCAAGATTTTACAAGGATAATGTAAATTACTTTACCCCACGCATTTTTATTATGAAAGTTTTTAAGCATAACAAATTTTCGGAATCTTATTTTATAAACCTCGGGGATTTAAACCTTGGTCCATTATCAGCATCTGTGTAATTATCTCAGTAACAAGAGTCCAAACAGTCCCTGGTCTTTTTAACTGGCCCTACTCGAGTCTAACCACACTTGCTGTTTTAAACTGAACAGGATACCCTTTCAAAGAACACCTTTTGATTTAGTTCCATAAGTAAAGTAGTCGTTTTGTTATTTGAAATTAGTTGACCATTTTGTGCTTGGGTTGTCTTTGATCAGCAGTTGAAAATTAAAGACCTTTTGCTAAATGTTGAATAAATATTTGTTTATCTTCTACAAACTACACTTTGTCCGAGAGGATTAAACACTTTCCCCTTTGAATTCAGTGTGGTTACGTACTTTTTGTGAAGAATAAATACCATTCAGCAAATAGTTAACATTTATATTTAGTTCCGTCCACTTGTATGTTTGTGCACTCTTACTCGTATGTAATTTCTCCGGCACTTGAGTTTTCAATTTAAATATATGCAGACGATGTTTTTGCAGAACGGCGAAGCATATAAAGGAAAAAGGGATGCTACCAATTAAATGTCAAAATTTTTAGTTTCCTATGTACGTTGTATTGATTACGATACCAATTAAAATTGTAAATCTACAACATCCTATGTGGTAACATTCAGTATAGTGCAACTCATGTTCTATAAAGCTTGGTGTTTTATTGACGGGATTTTGCACAAATGTGGTTTCGAATTGAAATGGATACAGTAGACAAATTTAACCTGTGTTACACAACAGTATATTATACACCAAAGGAGAGGTGTACATGTTTATTCACGCGGTTTAAGATATAGCACGAGGCAAAGCCGAGGGCTGCAATAAACCAAGAAAAAAAATGCATTCTCTTACGAGGTGTATGTACTATGTTTTGAACGACCAAAATAATAATCTTATCCTCTTCAGCAGCTCGCTGGACAGTTCTCAATATTTTATTTACAACATCCAATGGTAACATAAGCGCTGACGACCAAATGTACAACTATAGCATTGTTTAAATTTTTTTGTTTAGTGCAGTTGGACATACTGGTTGTGATATGTATTCATTTGTAGTTATATGATGGGTGAAATGTGTTTTATCGTGCACGATTGTGGAAAATTGGAAGAAAACGAGTAAATACATTTTTTTTTATCAAATTTACAGTTTGAAATATAATATGTTTCAAGTTTAATCAAGTTTACAATATAACTTTAGTAGGCCGTAAAGTTCATAATGCTGGACAACCTGTAACATTTATATGAATTAGAATAAAATTAATAAAGAAATATATTTTATGCACATTTTAAATAACTCGAAAAATTAATTTGGTTGAAAATCTTAATAAAAATAATTCTCCGGGACTGAAGAGATTATAAATAGAACAAAAAATTTTAATTAGAATAGGTACAATACTAATAATACTTATCTTTGCTTTGTTTTATTGTTTAAAAAAAAAATAATAATAACAAAACAATGAAATTGTGCGATTAATGGAAACATTTTACTCCATAGGGAATAAAAGTGCCACAAAACTCTCCCTTTTGAGGGAGTAAATGAGACCATTATGTCGATCTTGCAAAAAATATTTCGTATATATTTTAGAAACTCTCAAATACAGTATTAGATAGTAACTTAATTAAACAACCATATAGAAGGAACCGCCATTACACATTTTCGTATGGGCTACTTTTAGTGGAATATAATCCGAATTGAACTCTTTATTTGTGGAACGGGCATCATAAATACGTCTATTGCACATTTTAAACCAGTACGTGCAGTTCGAGGATGTCAGGACGAGGTTAGGCTTGTGCTTGTGATATTCTTTCTGGGGGAATCTAACTTGTTTTTGTGTCTTGCACCTTATTTTAATGTTTTTATAATTTATTTCAGTCTGATATATGATGCTCTAACCTCTTACAATCGTCCTCAATGTATTCAAATATTCGAGCAGATTTTTATTCCAATTCTATTTGTGTTTGCCTGTTTCTTTTGCTGTATACGTGTATAGAAATTTATTTATTGTTTTATGTATACTAAAGTTAATATATATTCTAATAATATGTCATACCAATTTTAACTACCTAATTAACCAATTAAGTAATTACTGCAGTATTAAAAGGAAAAAAAGCAGCATTTTGATAAAATCCATTTATCATAGCAGATTTAGTGACAAATGTTAAATTATAGAGCAGTGTCGCCATCAAAATCATATTGCTCATAGGATCAAAACGACAAATATTCAACACAAATGCCCGTTTCTCCTGTCATAAGAGATCGTGGTATCATAGGCGGTCGTAGTCACAATACATCAACGTTAGAACAGCCAGATAAGCCAACACATTAAGCTCTGTCTGAAAGTGGCTTAAATTTTGAAAATATTGTGTAGTGTTGTCTAATGCACGTATCATTTTCTAGTTTGTTACATTTTATGTACTGCAAATAGTGACGCACCAACATAAAATAGTCGAAGGAAACCATGCATTTTCGAATAAATGTCTTTGTTTAAACTATTAATAGTGTTATTTTATTATGTTAGATTAAAAGTACGTTCGTTTGAAAAATACGTTTGTTTGAAAATTCATGGCGTACCTTAATTGTTATTATTGGTATTTTATTTATTTATATATTTGTATCTGTTGATCATACGGTATATTAAAATAATTTAAACTATTTAATGATTATAAAGATTTCCAAAAAAAAGTTTTTTTGGGAACCCCATACAAAAGCACTTTCCTAATTGTTTCTTCTATATGTGTACATAAGTAATTGTATCGGCAAGTGCTCAGTATTAAATTTTGTATAACAAAGTAGAAAATAATGGTAATATTGTTTATGAAGGGTTGTGTAAACAGTGTCAGAGGACATAGGGATTGATTGTAGCCATTCCTCATCCATTA
The DNA here is from genome assembly GCA_963971575.1 of Liopterus haemorrhoidalis. Lineage (NCBI taxonomy): Eukaryota > Metazoa > Arthropoda > Insecta > Coleoptera > Dytiscidae > Liopterus > Liopterus haemorrhoidalis. The sequence continues at coordinate 127,965,751 of OZ020611.1, forward strand.
ACAACGTCCTAATAACTCAATTATTGTACCTCAACCTTTAATCCCTGTCGGGCAAATACCCAATATTGTCTTAGACCCTCGGACATTAATGTAGATTCGATTTCTTGACCATCATTCCACCCGTATAATTATATCAACATTGTCACAGGCCGCCCTTTGTGCCAGGCTCATGTCCCTTTGAAACTCCATATCAGCACGACTATGCAGTGTACCAGCATTCAGTAACAATACACAACAGGACGAGGTCTGCGCCATGTCCGTCTGTCCGGACACAGTTCAAAGGATTTCAGATGTTATGGGCTTGCAAAGACAATGAATTGTGCACTGATATCGGGTACACTTGGACTTGGCCGGATGTTGTCTGCAGATGAAGTCTGCCTTTGTGCGTATATTTCACAGACAAGTTGACATTAAGAAGTATGAGGAAAATCAAATACAGTTCCTCATCTTTAGATATTGTTCGACTCGGCTGCTTCTATGTCTAAAGGATTAAATGTCAATAACATTGATATTAACTTAATGGAACAGCAGTTTCTATTAGTTTTAAGACGTAAATATTGGAAACGATGATGGTCCTTTAAATCTTATACGATTGAGAGGAATTTTCTGTTCTGGCTCGTTTACACAATAAAAAATTGAAAAAATTCTCTCTTCACCAAACACAATGGATCATTTCACAATTTATGATTTATGTGTGCTAATACACATTTTTTCTCTTCCAGGGCATCTAAGACTATCATATTTTAGATATTTATGTCAGGCATTTGTTCTTTGTATTACTGACCCAAATTTCCCATAAATCAATGGACTACAATTGTATTCTATCGATAGTATTTCTGTAAAAACTTACTGTGTAGTAACGTTACTACAAGATAAAATATTATAAAAAGTATAATGACTTCCATTCACGGTAGTAACTGACCTTGCTCATAGAGACAGATTTAGTTACTATTATCATAGTAATTGAGTTACAGGATTGGTCTGAATATTAAGATCCCGGTTAACGCTACCACGTTTCATTATAAAGTCTCATTTATAATAGATCCATAACACAAGTGCATGGCATAATACATAAAGATGTATGAATGATATACTAAGCAATAAAGTGATACACCATTGTTTCGCCGTATGCATATGCGATACGTCTATGTTATGGTTCATAACATTGGTTCCGTTTTAATAGGTCCTATTAAAACGAGGCTTAACGCGTTCATGACAGCTAGTTTTTTAAAAGTATGAAAAATAATCACCCAAATTAAGGATCAATTCGTTGAAAGATTTTGAGCAGGAACTCTAAAGCTATCCGAGGTATTATTATAGATATACGACCTATCGAGAGCTATTTCTATTTATGTAGTTCTAAAATGATATTTCGTTCAGTGATCTGTATTCTAAGAATCCAGGATCTTACTGTATGCTTTTATTTTGCCTAAATTTTATGGGAGTTCAAATATGCTGTTGTCATTTAATTTTTTAAGTAAATAATATCATGCCGAATTATATTAGCTAATATTTAAATTGGACGTGTAGAATCGAATAAAGTAAATATGCCATTAAAGTTGTTTTGGCTGAGTCACATCTTGCAATCAGCTATAACTTTACCAATAAGTTTCATGACTTTCAGACTTTATTATCAAAACTTTGTTATCCCAGACAACATTTCAATATAAATGCTATAAAACTTGTATTATTCGACCACATTTAAATTTGAATCGTGAATTTAGACGCGGTAAATAAAAACTCGCAAGTGATTGTAATGCACCAGAATAAAATGTAAATAATGTTTAACATATTTACAAAGAGATTTCAATTCCCCAAACGATCAATACAGTTTACTTTTATTTTTTGTCGGTGTTGGAATAATTTATTTAGGCAGGTAATTTAATTTCTAAAGGCTTTTTAAAATTATTCTCCTACTTCTTGATTTTGTATTTTAGCATTAATGTATTTAACTAACTTTTAGTGAGTATTTTTTTCTCTTGAATTTCCATATTTATATTTCTGGGAGGTTGGTAATTGGAAGTCGGCAAACTTTACTTGAATCAAAATTCAAATCCCAGCGTTTGCTGTACACTAATTTACTCTTAATAAAAACACAAAGCGATGCAAACCAAAAACATTGTAAACTTTTAATAACCTTATAACGAACAAAAAACTTTCATCAACTAAAACATAATAAAGGCTATTCTTTTATTAAAAAGCATTTTTATCTGAATGTAAAATAAGAACATAATCTAATACCCAATTATTACGCTTCAACCTATATACAATGTAGTTGTCCATTGACAATAAAAAATACAGATGCAAAGTCCCAAAGGAAATAGCAAATGAAAATAGGGAAAAGTCATTTACTCATTTTTAAATTAATGATATCCCAGTTGAAGTATCGAATACTGCAGCGCCTCATCGTGGACAAACGATGAAATAATTTAATTAAAGGCGCTGCCTTCTGAAATTATTCACTGTTGAAGGAAATGTCGAGTCTGTAATTACTTGGCGAGAGATGACTAAGACTTAATGAACTTTCCTTTGAACAACGGAATCGCAGTAAAAATCATTTCTGAATAATGTCTCTGTAACTATTTCAAGAGCGACACAAATCATCATTATATTTCTATGAAAATTTATATGGATCACAGTTTGATTCAATTAAATCCACGATGACAAATGGAACAATATCCTTGTTACTAGGGTCTTCGAGGGAACTTATGTAGCGTATGACAGGTTATTGTTTCTCACCGTTGTAGGAATATATTGTTATTGATAAAGACAATAGCGCTGTGTACTGAAATACTAATATATTAGTTGGGAGGAGTGACATATTTTCCCACTTGTTCGACTTGGAATACAAAACTTTCGAGTTAAAATGCGATTGAAGTATTACGTTCAAATGTTGCAAGGCTTTGGGTGGTAACCATTTTTACAGCTCACGTACTGAATTTGAATTTCATCTTATCGGGAAGGCCAGGAAAAAAGTTATCACTAAAATAAGAACTACTGTTACTTATCCATTTCATAAACATAAATAATATACTCAATTATTTTCAATATATTTTCAGTGCACACGAGCTTTCGGTCCGTTATCTTCCATTTTAACACTTCTAGGTCATCCAGTGTTTCCCTTATAGTCATTCGTAATATATCATGCTCGCCATTTTTTCATAAATGTAATGAATACTTTAGCAACGGCGGATACTTTTATACCAATCTTGACATTTCTTCCTCACTACTGATAACTCAGAGATTTCCATTCTCGCTGCAGTCTTCCTCCTTTCTTCCAAACTTCATCGCGTAGCTAAATTTTGTCAGATAAAAGAAACATATACTTACTCATTATTAAAAAGTGGCTTAACGCGTTCATGACAACTACGTTTTTCAGAAGTATGAACAATAATCACCCAAATTAAGGATCAATTCGTTGAAAGATTTTGAGCAGGAACTCTAAAGCTCTTCAAGGTATTATAGAAATACGAGCTTTCGATAGCTATTTCCATTTATGTAGTTCTGAAATGATATTTCATTTCAATTGGTAACATTACTTTGACCAACCCTGTATAGAAGTTTTTAATAAGATGTTTGTAATTTATTTTTCACGACAAATGAAATCACTGGTGAAAATTAATTTATTACTTTGTGAGTAATGACCATTAGATATGGTCCAAGTGTGATTTAAATTAGACGTTATATAGGTTTCTGCACTTTACAGATCATAAAATAGAGGATGCAAATAATTTAATGGATACATTTAAACGTTTTAAAAGTTGCAGATCAAACAGACTTTATCACTTCCAGTTTCGCAACACATTTTAGAGGTTGTATAATTTATTGAGTATTGTTACCATTGTAAATCAAATACATAAAATTTATTTTAGTTAAATAGGAATTTATAAGTCCTTTTGAAATAGGCCGTAAGAATTTTTAAAGGAAACAAAGAAAATTATTGTTTTAATTTATAAAATACTATTACTGTACTTATATATTGCCAGTAATATTATTACGTTTCAATAGTAATTTCTATAAATATCAATTGCTATTAATGTAATTCATTTTAGTATTGTTCTTGATAAACCATAAAATATGTTTATAATAAATTAGAATAAAGCATAATTACCATTTTAGTTCGATTTTTAAAGTTTATTAATTTTTCCGATGAGATTTTTTATAGTAAAAAATGTAAGAAATATATATAGTCTTGAGATATAACAGTAAATATTTATATAAGCACATTAATTTTTTATATTTTATGTTTACTTTGTTTGCGTTTTCCAATTCTATTGTTATTTTAACTAAAAATCAGCAAGTTCTAAAATATTCAGACGTAAAATTACGCAACGAAGAATTTAGTCTGCTTTTTCTAAATATAGATTTAACTAAAGAGTTTTAATTAAAATATATGCGCTATACATAAAATCGTGAAATAAGTTTATTAAATCCGAGTACTCTAAAACCGTGCATTAATTTGTTACACAGAACGATTCTATGGTTTTCCAATGGACATATAAGTAATATAATTTAAAACTAAATAAAATTAAAACCGATTAGAGCTTAATTTCGAAGTCTGAATAGGCCTTTACTATTTGATGCAATTAGTATTTTTGTTGGGGTTAGTTGTTTTAAAATGTATGCAACAGGTACACCGCGACGTCTGCACTAGTTCTCATCCAAGCACCGAAGTTAAAGAATATATATATATATATATATATATATATATATATATTACATCGGCCTATTTCTGCAACGAGGCTATTCGCCGATGCCAGGAGGCGAGCTCCTGCACTTGGATGAAGGGTGAATGATTGTGAAAATGGGAGTAATGTTAAACATATTATTGTCGCCCGAATAATATAATCAACGGGAAATTGAACCAGCAACCTCACAGTTCTGACTGTTGTAACAAGTCAAAACTGCATGATTTAACGAGCTCGGCCACTCCGTTGGCTAAAGAGTTAATTTAAAATAAAGTTAAATTATTATCTGTCAGTGTCTCTAAGGAGTATTCTGCAATCCGTGCGTACGAGATTTAAACTATATGTATTAACCAGACAGTTTCTACCCATGATATTAGACTGATCAAAATCAAAAATATGTAAAAATCATAAATTATGCTGTTGATTTTTTTTTTTTTCTCTCTACTCTTTAAGAATTATTACACATGATTTTTACGTAAAAAGTGGAGGATCCTCTAAAGCAGTGTTTCTCAAACCTTCGACAGTTGCAGACCACTTTCAGAATTCCACAGTAATCGCGGACCACCAAACTCAAGAAGATTTTTTTTTTTCCCAATTATTATTACTAATAAAATATATGTGCGCGCATCAAGAACTGACCCGTGGACCACCTGTTGAGAAACAAATTCATGTAAACTACGTTCTAAATCAATTAAATGTTCATGAATATGCATTTTCTGTAGCACATATATTATTACTTATTGAAAAATTTCTGGCACATGTTTACATATTTTATACATATCAAATTCCATCGCCTTTAAAAAATAATAATAATAATAAACGTCGTCCATCACCTCTATAGTGTATTTTCACGTCTAAAACCTGATTTAAAGTGCATGGTGATGACGTGACATCAGCTGAAGCGATGCATTTACATAACGGTTGATACATGGCATTACCGATTCACGACAACAACGGTAATAATTTGACCATGACCTGCCCTAACCGTTTTAAATGACAGTTTAAACACGAATATATATCGAGGATCACTAGCGAAAATTTACCGAGCTTGGTAATATGTGCGGTGAATATTGCATGTATGTTTGTCCTAGCAAATTAGGTTTTCACTAGGTGAAGAATTTGAAAATTTAAATGGTGCTTTATTATGTTTGCTGGATGAATTATTCAAAGAACTGAATAATATATGGACAGTGTTTATTTATTTTATTTTAGCGGTTTTGTTTTGTAACAGTATTTAAATTTTAAAATTAGGTAGTTTAATTGGGTAGTTCTTGAATTTTAAATATTAAAACAAGCACGAATTACTTGCTAAAATCAAATTAATATTTCATTTTTAATATACATTTTATGCACTGCTTTACGATACTAGAATAACCACGAGTTGTAAAGATTTAATTCAGAATTTGGGCCAGAATTTTTATTCAAAATATTTTCCCATCATCTCTTGAAAACTAGTATTTTAAATTCTTTGTATAAGGCACACCTCAAAACAAATAAATGTTTATTATTATTATTATTATTATAAACTAGTATTATGAAAACTATGTTTAGTTAGTTCAAAAATTTTATCGCACATATCTACGAATATTAGCAAAATCACAGACCATTTAAGTAAATTTTTAGACAATGATTTAATTCAGTGTAGATAAGTATCTAAACTAAAAAGCATCATGATAAAAGGATACTTGCATGGACGACGACACATAAATTAGAGAAAAAACTATTTTAAAAAGAATAATGTCCGGGCGTTGATAGAGGCTATAAAGGATCCAACTGCCGTCTATTATCACAGATATTATATAAACATGCTGAAATAAAATTCGTTCTTTCAAGCATAAACACCAGGTTCGATTTTTCGAGGAAAAAGCAACCTGTCCACGAAAATCCCTCGTCGCCTAAGACGACTAATAGATCGGAGCTAAGCCAAGTCTCTGATATCCTTAAATTGGACGTGTTTGGTTAAAATGTGTAACACAGACAAATCTGTGTCACACGTCTTACAAACAAGAAGCTCTTCATCTCGGAAAACAATGTTTAAAATCTGTGTATATATTGATTACTATATTATTTATTATTTACCACGATATTTACAAACATCATCATTTACCGACTAAATCCGTCCATTGCTGAACATTGTACTCCCCATTATTTTTCCAAACGTTTGTATATTGGATTACCATTAGCCAATTTAAGACAATTTTGTTAATATCATCCTCCATCTGGTAACGACATCTACCAGTCCGGTCGAGAATTTTTCTTGTCCCCCTACAGTTAGCTAATCTCGCAATATGTCCGGCTCATATTCATTTCAGTTTTGTTCTATTCTGTCACATACACCTGTTTGCTTTTTGTTCCATGAATTTGGCGATACCCAGCATTGCCCTGTTCATGGGCAATTCGCTATTAAAAACGTGCCACAAACTGACCCATCTTAGACCAAATCGTCCCTGTAATTCGAGAGTTTGGTTATCACGACCGATGGTGATAACATGCTCCAAGAATTTGTAGTGTACTACCTTTTTGAGTTATTTATTCAGTATTAAGTTGCTTATGAGCTTTATTTTATTAGTGTTCATTTTGAGCCCTACTTCCTTTGTCTGTTTTGCTAAATCCTACAGCATTTGGTCTATTTCTTTTAGATCATCTCATATTAAAACGGGATCATCAGCGAAAGTTCGTTTAAATCTCGCTTTATCATTCAAGTTCTTTAATTTTTCTTATAATGCTGCAATTTGGGATCTCCTTTACGAGTCAATCTAGATATTTTATTTTCTTTTTATATTGTAGCAACCATAAAAGAAAATCAGTGTGTGAAGACTGTTAAAATTGAGGACTAAATCCTGATTTTATTATCACAATGATAATGCTTTTTGCTGTTGTAAATTTTAATAAAACCCTTAACTGGGTGAATTATGAGTCCCAAAAGTAAACTTTTAATACAATATTTAAGCTTTCTCAGTAAATACTTGAAATAATTGCGTGGAAAATGCAGTTAGAGCGTAGTTCACGGAGACATTAATTATTAATTCGTCTTAAGTGGAAGACCAGATGAGACAATAAGGCGGAATTGAATATTTAACACATGAGTTATGATACTTTTGGTGTAGGTAGATTTATTATGAGATAAAATACCCACTCGTCATTGTGTTTTTAAATTTGAAATATAATATTTGATTCATTGGCACGAAAAATTAATTCTTGTCAATTTATGTAGTAGATACAAGACAGCACACGTTAAAATAGTTTTATTATACAGTACGCTTGATAATATTGTTATATGTGAAAATGAAAATTTAATCAAAATATGTAATTGTGAAACGATGTTTAATATCTAAACAATTTACAGATACCCGGCACCATAAGTAATAATTCTTTGGATCATTGTTTTGATTTGGGTCTTTGGTGACGTGTTTGTCTCAAAAGATTTGGTTGAAATCCCTGGATGAAGAAGTAGCTCAAACCATTTTTGTGAATTTTGTGCCCTAGTATTTGATCGGGAACACTGGTTCCCCTATTAGGCATCAAATTACTGAAGGTTGTAAAATTTGCGCTCTAGGTCTATTCCCTTTTCACTGGTTCTGACAGCAATCATGGTTGACATAACATTTAATATGTTCTAATACTTTTGTAAATTATTGTCTACCGAATGGGTACCCTCAAAATTATGTCAAACCTTAAGATAAATTAATAACGTGTTATCAAAGTGTAAATAAATTAAGAATTAATGCATTACACACATACATTTGTACCATTTGATTGGTTTTTAGTTGCGATCTATTTTTAAATTTAATGTTTGGGGGCTTGTGTTCTATTTAATTTTATCTACAGTTTTCATCACTGGAAACAAGTTACGTTTGAAACCCTTTAGGCCCAGCCACATGCACTATGCTTGCTTTCTTTATTTAGGATCTTTAGATTGGGTTAAGTACACGTTCCTGTTTAACCGTGTCTTCTTTTGACTTCTTCGTCTGTGGTCGCCTTTTCGCTGAAGTAAATCCTAAATATTTGAACTTTTCAGTACTTTTAATATAATTAGATTCTGTTCAATGTCTTAATATTTTACTGTTTCGTCCACCGTTTCTTTCTACTATTGTAAATATTACATACATATAATACATTATAATATGAAACATTAACAGCATTATAAACCACAAATGGTGTTAAGAACTAAAGTCGTCACAATTTACGTTATTTGACCACTGATCGTCATAATAATGCGATAGCCTGTGAAGGAGGATGTTTTGACAGTTTACAACTGGTGACCACTCCTTGGCCAGGCCTACAGTCCGGATATGACAACAGCTGATTAGTTGTTAGCCAAACTGATGAACCCACTGGAAGAAGTTTTGCAATATTAAATGCACTAGATGCAGCCGTGGTTTAATACTACAACTTAATGTTTGTGGTGAATATGGCAGTCTGGGAGAATCAGTGTTATTGTGTCAATTTAATCCATTATTTACTTTACTTTGGAATATTGAATATTGTTGAACCATTGGTGAATATTGGCGTAAATAATTAATTCTTCTAGCAGCACTAATGTTGCCCTTGGTAGTAATTGCAAATATCGTATAACCAGATGTTGAGATTTCATTCTTGCAACTAATAAAGATTAAAGAGTTTTATTTAACAATCTCCAAAATCCCATATTCCAACACCAGATATCGTCATAGTTTGTCATTTTTCAGTAATCTTATGAACACTATTACGAGTCATTTAGCTCTATATGTATCTAAGCTTAACATAACTTCAATATAGTTCACATGCAATTTGATGTTTGATACCTCTTAATTGAAGATATTTCTCGAGTTATCACGTATCTACTTACCTGCTGCTAGTTCCATGTACTAATTATATTGCTAGCATTATTGGCATAATAATGATATTAATAATGACTGTGTTACACAATAGTTATCGTAGTGGCACAATGATATAGATATTACAATGATTGAAGTTTCTATGTAAACAAGCGGTAATATGGCAAATTCAATCGTCGTTATCAATATTTGGACAATGCAGAGCATACACTAAAACAATTACAGACGAAACAATTATATATAAATGCTTCAATGTTCGGAGGTACTACGGTGAATTAAACAAATTATTAACAGTATTTAATTATATGTGTACTATGTTCTTATGTTGTCATTGAGTACTAATTAGCCTATTACTAATTAAACCGTCTGCAGTCAGTTGAAGATTTAAAATTAAGATTTTACATATTAGCTAGAAATCATTTAATCCCATAGTTTAGACTTGATCACTGCAAGGTGTTAAAAATATTTTTTCTGTGTTGATAGACGTGAACCTTGATGGTTTGGTTGCTTGTAATTTTATGACAGACGTTGGAAGAAGACTATTGTCCAACGGAAAAGAGTTTGATAATGAGCATTAACATAATTCTGAGTATTTACGTTATAACCTAACTTTTATTACAGTAGACCAGTGATTAAATTTATGAGCCTTCCGATTTTTTGTATTTTAGTTTTGTATTCTAATGCAGCGACAACTTTGAATTCTGGACATTAAAATATCAATAATGAATAAAATAGAGGCACTGAAATTGTCTATTTACCTGTCGCATGTTGAAGATCCTCAACAAAAAGCTCAATACACCAACGAGCTATTTCTAAGAAGAACTAGTGTGAAACGCGAACTGTTTGAACAATGGAATGCAGAAAGTTTTCACATTTGAGACATATGTATATTAAGAGGGAACTGATATCGAGTACTACAGCTAATACTGAATGTAAAAATAGAAGGTCAAAGGATTTGGTAGATGACAGGTTTTCTGATTGGGACAGACTGCGAGGTTTTGCACAGTAGTGATTGTCGATGTTTGGTGGCGGGAGTCAAGACATATAGAAAGAAAATAATTGAATTTACACAGATTCTTACTTAGTACTAAAATAATAAACTAGATTTTTCTCTTCTTCTTAGTTACAGTAGTCGGCTCGACTTTGATTACACTCATAGATAGCTCTGTCTTACCCTGTTACGTGCTATAGTCCGTTAGCATACATTATTGCTCTTATAGAAAATGGAAGCGCTGTTGATGAACCCAAAATATATCTTATACAGTTTTTTTTTTTTTTATAGAAATTAAATGAATCTCGGAAGAAAGAATAACCATTTGTAGAATACCGCGTCTTCACAGACCAGCGCGTTTTATAGCCGACAACGTCGCCAAGAGAGAAAAGTATAGCGTTATAAGTAAAACCCATTAGAGAGTATGAAAGAGAAACTATTCCATTTGTTCTGTACTGCATTCTAACGTTTGAACGGACTATAGATCATCAATTGCTGATCTCTCATTTTTTGAGTCAGTTGGCCAACGAATACTTTGTCTTTCTTCCCAAATTATTTGTATTTGTTCTTTTTCATCTTTTTTTTTTTTTTTTTCGATTTTTATCCCAAATAAACGGCTCCGAAAGCATAAGAACAAAGTTTAAGAAGCAAGATCGACAACACCATTCAGTTTATCATTTCACACTCATATTTTACTAATCCATTTGTTAGTATTTATTTGACTGGGTCCAAATAAAAAAATAAAATAAAATAAAATAAATCTATTGCGTATTTCTATTTCAAATCAAACAGAGTCTGTATAGAATAACATAAGCAATAAAATAAATGATTAATTTTTACTGACCATATACCGTTTTCATAATCACATAATTTGACTGTATGTTTTACTATATAACTAAATATTTAATTTTCTTTCTAGGTAAGTTCCGATTCTAAAACATTCGATTCTCTAGCAAGATACGTGAGTACTTTACATTTTAGTGCTTTGGTTGTAAAATCTTCTAGTGAAATATTACATAAAATTCCAACTTAAATGTATTAAAATTATAAATATTGTTATATATTGTAAACATAATTTTTATTTATTGAATGGTTTATTGTGAATTTGACAGACTAATTATATTCATAATTTCATTAGTTAATTAAATTACACTGGAAACATTGAAAGCAAAGTGCATTCAACTTTTTTGTATTAAATTCATATTAAATAAATTATGAATGTATTGTTATAATAAAAATACTGTTTTGTTATCGTCATGTTTAAAGAAGAACCAGTTTAATGTTTTTCTAATTCTAACTTTATTTGTATGATCTTATTCAAGAAGACAATTGGTAATCAAACAATAAATATATAATTTAACTACCGTTACTATTTAAGCCTAACGCTAGTCAAAATATACATTTTTATAATTATATAAAAATATAATTATAATTATATAATAATATAAAATTTAGGCAAAATATACCTCTGACGATGGTACATTGCAACTTTTAAAATAGAGTCATTGTATTACCTACTATTTTTAACCTGTAATCAAACTCCCAAAATACTGTATAATTCAATTTTAACAGGAACGAGATTAAAAATTTGACAGGTTTTTAAAATATCAATTTCCTCTTTTTACTTATTTATTTATCTTTGTATTAGTACTTATTTGATTTCGTAATAATCTTCATTAAACTTTGCATGTCTTTATAACCGAAATATAAATATTAAATAACAGTTTTTTTAGCAATGTGAAATCGGTAGATTTATATTTGTGAAAAAGTAATTCCGTTTACACAAACCATTGTAGCCCATTGTTTCCGCCAGAGATAACCAGTAAAACTACATTTCGAAAATTTCAATAAAATTAATGATACATAACGTATCTCTTCCTTTTTGCCTCATAAACCATGTTTAATAGTTATCTACATAAAACGTAAAGTAATTATAATCAATTATTATCCTCCAAGAGATTAAAAATACCCTTTATATGCACAAATTACGTAGCCTTTAATCTGGATAACCGGGAATCGAACTATCATTGTTTACAGTTTTTTAAATCACCATAAAAACCCGATTCGAACGACCCATATCAATTAACTTATGTAAACACGCTAGCAGATAAGAATCGTTTATTAAATTTAACGACCGTCGATTTTTTAAAATCAATATCCTTTCCTGTTCTTCTGATACCATTAAAGATCCACCCTTCTGACTTTTTTATAACGTTCTTAAACCTCACAGGATGTTAAACATTGCTACAAAAAATTAATTGGTATAATTGTCTTTCTCCGGAGTGACTTACATAAAGGAAAATGTTGAATTGATAAGTTAGCAACAATAAATGCAGTGAGGTAGCAGCCGACCTGAAAAACGGGGCATGTGTGTATTGGTTAATTAGGTTGCTAACTATACTGGTAACACTCGAAGAACTACATTTTCTTTTCAAATCTAGCGCAAGAACTATGAGCGGAAGAAGCAGACGTGACACACACTTCATGATTGTTAGACCTGTGTTGTGACAGCCATTGTTTGCCTCTTTTTACAATCCGTTTATGTGCCATTCATAAATTATATCTAATTGTATCCTTCCTTGGGTAAAATGTAATATAAAACAATTATAAATATGAGACATATTTTATTAATATGTACAGCAGTATTCAAGGCATTCGACCCTTATTTTCCCGAGTTCGCAGCACCTTTTATATATACATATAGCTACGAAATCTTCGAAAATTGTAGGCATTAGTACTCGCAGTTTGTTTTGACAATTCGCTAGCGAAAATGGGATAAACCAAGGAACGATATTCTTAATAATATCGAATATATAATAGTATAGGGTAAACAAAAAGCCGACAACTGTTAACATCGAATATATGTATAAAATAAAGACACCGGCATATTTCAACTTCATTTTCTTTTTTGGTCACTCTCGGTCGGGTTGACTTTTGGCCTTACTCACATAATTCTTTCATCTTGATCTGTTAATGGTCAGGTATTTCCATATGTTCTGTATAACAATACTCCTTCGGTTAGCTGATCTCTACAATAGATCTTCGGTTAGCTGATCTCTCCATCTGTTGTGAGGTCTTCCCACTGGTCAACGGGTATTCAATCTTCCGTCCCATATCCTCCTATACATTATGTTCATCTTCACCCTCAGTACTTCTGTAATTCTCTACCTCTCCAATCTTGTGTGACATATAGTTTCAAATTTAAAATAAAAGTAAATAATTATATAAATAAAACGCACAATACAGTAATGGAAACTTGTAAATCTGGATTTCAAATTTTTGGTTAGATTTCATTATATTAAGTTTAAATTTATTAAAAAAATACAAATTTCAGATTGTCATAAATGTCAAATATTTTAAAAGGTACCACTTCAGAATTACCACCTTAAAATAATATTATAAATATACAACATAAAAAATTAAGTTTTTCTTTTAGTTATGTATTATAAAATGAAATATACTATACGCCATACATAATCGTATCAGCAATGGGTACGAAAATGATCGAAAACTACACTGAATCATCGGATATATTTAAACTTTTTTTATTTGATTTTGGAAAGAGACAGATCCATTTATCTAAATGCTTTGTAGCAAAAAGTATTTCTAAATATTTTGCTCGTTTTGATATGTGCTAAACCAGTGTTTCTCAACAGGTGGTCCGCTGACCATCGGTGGTCCGCAGAAAAATTTTAGTGGTCCGCGAAAGTTTTTGTATGTGTTTTTGCAGTTTGTTTGTTATTTTTTATGCACATTTTTTATGTAAATAATTTATATTTTGTTTATTTTCTGTAAACTTCCTGTGATTTTCTACAAATAAAATAAATGTATTTAAATAGTAGCTTAAATGCTACAATAACAAAAAATTAACCAACAATTATTATTAGTGGTCCGCGTTAGAAAATTATATATTTTACTGGTCCGCGTTAGAAAATTATATATTTTACTGGTCCGCGGTGCGTTTTTGGTTGAGAAACATTGTGCTAAACAATATAATGTTGCTTGATTGCTTGAAATTTTTACTGATTATAAAATTAAAATCATCAACAGAATGCGCAAAATTAATGAAACGATAATTCGAATTTGGATTTGTTTGTATCTTTTTTTTGACCGCAGACCTTTATTTAGAAGATTCAGCTTGCACGCCACTGCTGAATCGAAACCTGCATTGGCGTAATTGCACCCTCGTTATGTTATTTACTGATCAGGTTATGACGTGTTATTATTAATTTCTAATTACAGCATTTTACCATAAGCATAATTAGACTAAGTAAATTTATCGCGGCTATATAGATACGGATTTAACGTCAACTTAAGATATATGGAGATTTTTGTTGGAATTTTTTACATCTCTTTGCATATTTTTGCATTTTATGGTTCTTTGTATTAAAATTGTTTCCTGGCTTGAAAAGGGACTGCGGCAATTATTATTATATTAGTACTGGCTACACGGTTGAACAGATGTTCTGAATTTGGGTTAATTAAAATAATTAAAATGAGTTAATATAATAGAATTGCTCTGTGATGGTAAAAGTTAAATAAAATAATGAAATTTGCACCACCGCATTTCATTCGCCTAATAATCTCTATCGTATTTTTAATATAATTCCTCTTATTCGACACAATTTTACATGCCTAATTTTCTACACGGACTGTAAGGAAAGTATTGGCCAGGTAATGAGAGTATAATCACAAGGAGATTTTAATAATTAGTTTTGTATAAACGAGATATTTTCATGTAGGTTAGATTATTTGACTTATAAGATTAATAGAACCAATTTCATAGCCAATTAATTTAAATAATCGAAGTACTACTGTATTTATGTATACGTTGACGACCTCGAATATATATATATGTACATATATATGTATATATATATATATATATATATATATATACTGGAGTTGGTGTATTTTACCGGGATTTTAGATCATAGGAAAAAACATCAAATTATTGAATATTAAATAATTTGATGTTTTTTCTTATGACCTAAAATCCCGGTAAAATACACCAACTCCAGTAAAAATATACTACTGTATTTGTTGGGTTGAACAGCTTTCATAGTTCTACAGTTTTTAATTATGATCATAATATGATTATCGTTTAGTGTAAGTTAATTTTAAAAATATACTTGCCAACAAATAAACATTCTTCGGCCAATGGGTAAACAGCGCGAAAAATGAAGAGATCATAAGAGACTGACATAAGATCTGGACATAAGATCATAAGATAATATTGGCATACAACGTTATTGGAAAGAGATTTAACAAGGCAAGAAGGTCAATTTTATGACTGAGGCCGAAAATCAACTTGATTAATAATAATCTATCACTCTGATGTGGAGCATTAGGTTTTCAAACAGGCTGGAAAACCGAATCGGAACCGAACCCTAGAACCCCGAGAACCCCAATGAAATTACAAATCCATAACCGAAACCTTAACCCTAAATTAAATTTTTTTAAAAACTTCGTTTTGAAGGTTCCGTCGGCTGCCGTTCGATCGGCATTCGTCGGCTCAACGAATCATTTTAACAATATCTTGTGACGTCCATAGAGACTGTATTTTTTCCAATTATGTAACACGCGTTTATAAGAACGTTACTCCGACTAATATTATCGTAAAAGTCAGTATGCCTATGGTGTTTTGTGAACTTTGATGATTGTTAACAGGTGAGTAATTCTAGTAAATATATTATTCTGAACAGGAACTAAAGAATTTAAAAATAAATATGAAAAATCGATCAAAACAAATAAAAACAAAAAATTGTCGTTCGGTATAAAATCGTAGAGGGCGGACAAATTTTTATTAGCATTTCTTAAATTAAGGAATGTAGTTCATTGCTTATCACATGTAGGTACACAAGTTGGAAATCACGTCGCTGTCAGGGAATACCCGTAAGTCATTTGCAGTCCGACGAACGGGCCTGCAACTAGCTAGAATTTTTCCGAGAGAGTAGGGAGTGTTGTGTTTTTTTTTAATTTTCTTTATAACATAAAAATACATATATATGTTGAAAATAAAAGATACTAAATGAAAAATGTCAATAAAAAGGCAAGTAGCTAAATAATAATGAACGTATTTTAGTGCTGAAAATTATTTATTGAAAAAAAAACATTTTTATTTTAAATTATTTGTTTTGTAAACCTGTTAGGCATTTACCAGAAAATTTTATTAAAAAATATATAATTAATGTATTATTTCACACTTTTCAAAACTATTGTAAACTACGATTTTACATATCGTAAATTATTTGTTAATTCGATTAGTTAGATTTTCTACTTGTAAAAATAATATTTATTTTCTTTTAAATGATTTTTATTCCCATAATTAAATTCCATAACTGTTGATAAATTTTTATTTTCTTATAAAAAAAAAGCCGAACCGAACACTAAAACCGAGGTTCTATATTTTATTTATTTATTTTTTATGTAGTATTTTGATTCACGACCTTTTTACTTGAAAGGGAATGTATTAATTAACTTTAATTATAATGCTAACAAAGACACGAAGCATTTGTTACTAACAAGAAACTTTTAGTTAACAAAAGTAACTAGCTAAATGTACCGGGTGGTACACAAGTTAGCAAAACCCCGAGTCACGACACAGCGCCAGTACCTATGACCTTAGCCCGCGGCTCTTCTGGAAAGTGATAGAGTAACAGAGATACGAGGAAGTCGAGGAATCGCGTGGGTGTTTTATAAAGGTCAAGTAACATTGAAAAATACGCCAATGTGAGAATTACAATGATAAGACCCGTTTTATGAGTTTAATCCGTATGACTAATTTGTGCTATTGATTAGATTAGGGTGAAATATTAATTTTTATATAAGAAAATGTTAATTTGTGAATATTTTTGGAAAGGGAAACAAAGTTGTTTTCTCTATTTTATTTGGAAATCTGATAAGTTTGATTTATGTTTAGCGTTTAAACAAAGACTATGTAGGGCGTGTTTTGGGTGTAACACACCCACGAGCAAGTTAAATCTTTCTGTTTTTCAAATATCTGACGTCTTTGTATCCCATTTTTGCGTAGTCGCATTTTTGACAATAATTACAATCTTATGTTATAATATGATTGCAAAACACTCTGTAAAGTTTCACTAATATTCTTTTATTAAATTTGCTGACCGCAATTTCAGTATAAGCTCTGCTCTTAGAGCCATTTCTAACGGTTTCGTATCGTCAGACACAAGCAAAATTTTAAGGCATACCTGCGAACTCTGTGCTTGCGTCTGACGATTATAAACCGTTAGAAAGGGCTCTACAAACAGACATAATAACGAAAGATCCTTCCTTTAGCATACAAATATTGTCAATGACTTGTTTCTGCTTAACTCACACAAATCCTCTATTTTCTGTTACCTGTCAGGCCTATCAAGTATCAAGGTATCTTGTATTCCAGTATTTCCTTCCTAGGCCTGTCAGCTTTTACGAGATATTTTCTTTACCTTTCTGTCCTTTATAACTTGCTTTGATCACATATTCATATATAATTTTAGTAAATTGTTTCGTCGGGTGTAAATGATGTTGTTTTTTGCTGTAAAGTTGAATTTTCATCAGAATCATGAGATCAGAACTGATGGTCCATTAGGAAATATGTAAACCGCGTTTATACATATTTAATTGTTATGGGTGAATGTGCAAACCGAAATTTTACTGGTCCACAGGGATATTAACCAGTGTTGCTCTTGGCTAATATAACCCTGATCTCTGATCACCGTAAAACACAAAATGTTCCTCACGTTTCGTCAGTTCAAATAATACCAGTCATTCAAGCGTACATATCACGAATAAATGAAGGTAATGAAATAAATTTTAGTCTGTCGAAATAATATTTAGATTTCAAATCTCTGAATTGATAATATTACGCAAAAAATGGAATGAACAAAATACTTGAAAAAACATTGATTAAAATCAATAAATAATAACAAAAGCAAACCAAAGTTTTTGTCTGGCTGGTACAAGAGTGCATCTCTTCCAGAATTTAATGAAGTTAAGCATTGAAAACGTTTATGAATGTTTATTTAAGGCTTGTTTAACTTTCAACTAAACTATTGGAACCGCATACCAGCTCGTTTTTTAAGAGTTTCAGTGAAATGAGTTAGCGAGTTGCCCTCATCACAATCTGAATCTGCTAGTTCAGAATGTACTTAGTAGATAGATAAATTAATTTATTGTGACCATATGGTGTACACAGAATACATTTTATTACATTATTCGTTCTAATTATTCAAATGCAATTACAATTCTCTATATAAACAGACAGAAAAATGATGAACAGCAAATATAAAACATTATTACTTTATTTTTTTATTTTATTTTCCCAGTTATTCTCATTACCTTTGTTTTTCTCAAAATTTCTTTGAACCTGTGAACCTTCTGCATTCTCATTTAGGATCTTTGCTACGTTTCGCGAGTCTGGTTTGAATTCAGGGCAGTTCGTCAGCCAGTGCTCCACTAAGGCTTCTTCTTCTTTGCAAAATCAGAATACTCTTTCCTCCAGCACTTTCCCGTAATTGTTTGCCTCTTCTTCGTTCTCTGCTCCGAATCTGACCATTAGTTTCTAGTCATGTCGGCTTTTCATTATTTTTAAATAAATAGGCGCCCCAAGACTGTATTTCTTTATAATTTTTATTGTAATTTGACGCTTCAATTTTACTAATTATTTTTTGTCCTTCTATCTCCCAGTCTCTGGTCGATACTTCTTTAACTAAGTTATTTATTTTCAGCCTTTCAGTTAATGAAAACCCCTTATTTTCAAAAAACTGTTTCCTTTCTACTTCCCATTTGCTCATTTGTTTTATAGTATTTTCACCGTTTTTATTTATTTTTTTTTAAGCATGCGTGTAGAATTTTCTTGTTATGCCCTTGGGATATTCCTTGCTCATATTTCATAGCCCTTCTACCGGTCTCTTCCTTTAATATTGCTGTACCACTCTCCTTCAAGACAATGTAGTCCGGTGTATTCCAGTCCAGTACCAGTACCCACTTGAAGTATTGTGTTTGTAATTGTTTTGGTATCTTCAGTCCACCCCCATTAATTCATTCCACACCATTCTAGTTCAGAATGTACTAACAGCGATTAGCAGTATCCATTCAGTGGATGAAACTCGTGATTTATCTACCAATTAGGCTGCAATCACAACAGCCATTCTCTAAATTTTACGCTCGATGAGAGTAACAGATTTTTGCATATATTATTATTTTTTCGTAGTAAAATTATAGATTTTTAAAGGTTTAAATATTTAAATTAATTTTAAAACACAGAATGTTTCAATGAGTTTGTTAAAATGAAGCAGGCTGTTATCTAAACAGGTTTTTAATGTACAGGTATTCGTTTTATTATGGAAATTGTATTCTTCTTGCTTCTTTCAAATGAAATACCCTGTATATTTTATTTTTGAATTCTACTATTAATTCTTTGTATGAATAATTTTTAGAACCCTTTATTTTCGAGCTCCAAGCAATTATTCAAAGCCTAAACTTCTAAACATCCAATTAGGAATATTTCCCTACAAGCACCGTAGAGTAATACGTATTTTATGCAACTAGCAGGATGTAACTAAGCACACGTTGGGGCATGCAAGTTTGCATGCAACCAACTGTGTACACGTAAAGCCACTCAGTGGCACAACTTGCTTATCCTTTGGCGCATTTAAACGACGCTTTTCTACGTGCAGCTTTGTATGCAAAGCGACATGCAAACATGCATCGATTTAACGCAGCATCACAATCTTAAGTGTAGCGTAATGGTGAATGAAACTTATTTTAGATTGATTGTTGTGATGTAACGACTATTTTTGTCGTCAACCACTAGACAGGAAATTCTAAAATTAAACTTGTATGAATCGTTTTTACTACAGTAAAAAATACATATCGTCGTTGTTCATATGAAACCCCCTATGTGTATTGACACACAAAAGGTTCAAAATTATGTTTTTGGACTAAACTTTCCACAAAAATAGATTGTTTCATAATAATAGCGACGATATGTTATTCATTGAATACATGTAATAGTTTTTAAAATATTGTCTTACAGATCCATAAGTTAAATTCTCCGTAGTACAAAACTTAATAAATAAAGTAAAACCCTAGAGGTCGTAAAGCATAGCAGCCAGTATAGTAAATAGTAAACTAACAAAATTGCCCAAGTGTTTACGTTCAGTATTTCACCTGAAAATAACGCTGGTAATGTAAGTTTACTGAAAACTACATCATATTTGGCTAATTTATGGCATAGTGGTATTATTTTGAAAATAATAGCCTTTTCTTTTCATATTTATGTGACGAAATAATACATTTATGTTGTGTAAAGTTTATGTGCGAAAGGTAGAACAGCTGAGACAATAATTCATTGTGATTGGTGTGGTTAAATAAGATCGTGAGTGTACAAAATATATATTTTCAGAGGTCTGAAAATTTTTATTAGACGAGATTTATAGGTCTAGATTCTAGACAGATAAATCTTGTACACGATTACAGTCTAGCACCTAGATTAGATCAAAACAAAGTAAAAAAGATTACAAAAGTTGAAAATTGTATAGTTTAGGGCAGTGTTTATCAATGTGTTAGCAGTGAACCATAGCTAATTCGTGGATATTTAATACGTTGTCCTCAGACTTTTTGACGATTCCAGGAAAAGGACAATATAAAAACAAATACAGCAAATAAATGCGCGATCTTTTAACATGTTTAACGCACCTAACCCTAAAATGGTTCAAGCTTGTCGAATTTATGTGAAACACTGGTGGAGCGCATTTTACTGCCCTTTGTTTTGTTTTTTAATACCGTGAGTTTTATTTTTGCGTGTGTTCTTAGCTATGTATCAAAGTAAAATGAATTTCGCATTCAAATTTCCGGTACTTTTGATAGTATTTAAGAATTTATCATTTCCGTTGAATTTTTATATTTCTGTAGCATCTCTCATGAATTTTTTCGATTTTGATTAAAATGTTCTTTAATAGAATTTCGCATTAAAATATATACATGGCTAATTGAGATTTTTCTCATGCGTCTAAAATTAGATGTTAGGTGTAAAGATGTCTTTTTTGGCACCCAAGATGTTTCCTGTTGAACATGCCTACCAAATAGTTTTAATGACAAAATATTTTAACGATATGCACTTGCGATGTTATTCGTATCTTCATCTTACTCACAGTTACATAAATTATGTCTTAATTCTGTTTCTTAAAATGAAATTAAATTGTTAGTTCACTTTTGTCATTAAAAATATAAAATATAAACATACTGATAAATCAAATCTAAAGATGTAGATATTATAATTTTGTTTTTGATTGTCAAAACAAAATTATAATATCTACATCTTTTCTCCGGATATATTATTACTCAAAATTTAATCAATCGTAATGATCGTTGATATGTTGGCAATTGCTTAGAATCTCTTCTTTTAGAGTAGACGCATTTAGACATTACCGCTTATGCAACAATGCTTCGTGTTATGACTATCATCGTATTAATGTATTTGGTCCAATATTGGTCATATGCTTCCCTTTGACTGTAACATTGCTGCCAATAGTACTTAGCTATTATCGTCCATTGCTTTCTTGCAACTTTTGCGATGTCTCTACATTCCATATCAGGTTGTCCGAGTCACACAATTTTCCAGACTTCTTCTGGAGTTGGAGTTTTGTTTTCATCCTCCTATTTAGAACTTTTCAATTCTTGATCTTGTCAACCCACAAAATGCGGAACAGGCTCCTGTAAATCCACTTTTCAGATGGTGCTATTCTTCTATTTGTATCACTTTTCAGGCATCAGCACTATATATTAATAATATGAGATAGATGTAACCACTTGATCAAGTGGAGTTTTAAATCTATTGACAGTTCGTTAACAGTTTTCTCATTTTCCAAAATCCTTGGTTGATAGTAACCTTCAATTTTTTAGTATTGTTCTGTATGTATTTACAATATTTTTTCCCTTTTCTTCCAATGTTTTTAAAAGATCTATTTAACAATGAATGCAAATATATTAACCATTTGCCGTATCATTATTTAATAATGCAGAACGTAAGTGATTTCACCAATAACAAACGTTTATAATTACAGATGATAAATGCCTTATTTAAATAATTCTCTCGACAATGACGTTAGCAACATCTGCTACATTCAGTCGCTAATGAAAGTATACTACGAAATAAAGCAAGGTATGGAATCCAACAACTTTCATTTTTAATACGTGAATACAAAGAAAACATACCTTACAACATATCTATGTTTCTAAACGACTCCCATCACACTTAATCACGTCGCATCACTTTTAATTCATGATACTTCAGACGCGATTCATTCACACTCTTTTGTTATGGAAAAGGTGAATTATAATAGAAAAGAAATGGAACTTGATAAAAATAAATTAAGTTTTTTTCAATTTCCTGAAAAATGCACGCTATGGAAAATTTTTACGAAATTACATTTGGTTCATTTCTGACTGGTTATTATACTGGGAGCTGTATGAATGCTCTGTGGAAGGTGTATTTAATATGTTGAATGGCCGTGATATTTTTTTTTTTCAGTTTTTGGTTTAGTCACGAAAGCTGAATGAAATATTATATTTTGGAGTGTTAATTAACTTTTTAGGAATATTATATTACATCTATGTATTTGAGTCTTAATTAAATTTTATGACATAATAATCTTGTAAAACTAATGTTTTGTAATATAACTTCAGTATATTAAATTTATTTTTGATATTTTCTGAAATGTATTTTATTTTCTCTTCGCGAAAACAACGAAAAAGTTTATGAAATTTCTATACCTATATACTAGAATTTAGTGGAAAACGATTATAATGCTGGTTTATACTCCAATATTTGTTATCGCCGTCTTAAGCCCACGCCTAACTTTTAAATCCTACCAGGAGTTCAGGATTGTCGATGTTTCCTCCCAGATCCTTTTTGCAATTTTTTATCCTCCATCATCGTCAGGTTTTATACATTGTAATTTTCTGCCATTTTGCATTTTCTTCCTTTTGTGAACTGTATTCTTCCGACTTATCCATTTTCCATTGACCTGGATAAGTCCAAAGATTTAACTTTTTGTTTAAGACTTAGGTTTTTGTCGATTATTCGTCGTTAAAGCAATTATTTTCTCTCCAATATCCTCTCTTAACTTTCTTCATCATCAGCATTATTTACTCTGCAGGGCTTCCAAGGCCTGATTTGAGCCATGGCCTCCTTTAGGATACGTTGCCATTCTGTTCTATTTTATACAACCGTCCATCAGATCTTTATTCTGATGAATTTGATATCTTGGTCCTGGCTTCGTACTTCAATTTGAAGACCTGGAGTACTAGGTTAAATAATAATATTAATTTATAAAAAGTTTATTAACTATAGTAATATACCACGGGAAAAATATTTTTTTAGTTTTAAATTTTAAAATAATATATCTTAAAGTGAATGGAGAAATAACAGTATGAAAAAAATCGTCATTTGTCAGTTATGTCTAAATACTAAAAAATATGAATTTATTTTACAAAATTATTCCAATAAAATTGCTGTTAAAAATCATGCAAATTGGACACAACTGTAAAATTCTTAACGGGACTAAATCGTGTGTTGATTGCTCATTCGAGCAAAAAAATAAATTTTATTGCATCATTATTATTCATTTGTAAAAATATTTAACAAAAAATAAAAAGAATCATTGTTATCTAAATTAACATAGGCCGTAAAATGATCTGCTTGAAAAAGTATGATATAATTTAATTATCTTTCCCGATACCATTTTTGATAGCAGGAGTATAAAATAATGTTAATGTGTAATGTAAAATTTAGAATGCGAACCGGAAAAGAAAAGTAGCTATTAATATTCTATGGGTGTATTAGTAGGTAATTAAGGAAATTTGAGAAATGGAATAAAGTTTTGATAGCAAAATTCTATGCAAAGTTACTCGATTGGAGTCCCGTCTATTGTTAGAAATGGACTGTGTTCCAAAAAGTGGGAAAACACTTTTATGTCTATCTATATAAATAAAATTGTGATTTTATGTGTTTTTTTTTTTTTTTTTTTTTTTTTTTTTCTTTTTTCTTTATTATTCTTCGTTTCTACACGTTTCAATTGATTATATGAAGATACAAAACATCAATTACTATTTATCTGTTTGTCTGAGATTCACGAAAAACAGCTGTAGGTATTTGAGCAATTTGCCAAAATCGAATGCAAATAAATCGAACATAGACTAAATGACATTTCAAAATTTTGATTCTGGCGTGTGGAGGGGTCCGAACAGAGCCGGCTGAAGGGTACCTGGCGCCCCGATGCAATATTAGGCTAGGCGCCCCCCTCACATATTTTTTTAATTATTTTTTTCTAAATTTCCTTTTGGGCGCCCCCCGTTTGCTAGACGCCTGAAGTGCTGCCCAGTAAAAAAAAGTTATTTTTTGCTATAAAATTTCCTTTTTGTACGTACTCCCTTGTTATTTACTTCAAAGTAATAATTTATTTAGAACAAATGCACTTGCACACTATATCAAATTTTTCTTGCAACGGACGTCCTTTATTTCACACGCTTTCCTGTTTACTAAAAAAATATAATAAATGTTTTTTGATTATATTAGAAGCGTGATATATTGCAAATTTGATATTTATTCATAAATATTAAAATAAATTATGTGTTTGTTTATTAAATATATGATTTGAATTGCAGAATTGTGAAATAGAAATTTATTTTTCGCACATGTAAATAATATGTAATTAAATAAGCACAAATACGTATTAATAAAAATATACTAGAAATTTACATATTTGTATATTCAATTTATCTTGCTTATGGTATCAAAATAAATTCGAATTTTAATTATTATCATTAATTTTTAAAGCTTACGAAAAGAGTAAAAAGTAAACTTATATTCAGTAATTTTCGAATTTCGGTCAATTATAATAATTACATAAATCTTTTTGAATTGCCATACTCAATTTCTCTATTGTGCACTTCAGGTAAACATTTTTGTTTCGTGGCAAATTCTTACACGCGCCACTTTTTGGAAATTAGTTAATTTGGAACGAAACGACTGACAACTTCTTTTAATTGTAGGTGACCATGTATGATTCTGTTAATACCTTCTGTTAATAGGATCCACTATTAAGTTGATGCTCTATCGCATAAGTGGCTTTATTATCTTCTTTAATTATCTTCTTACCAGCAGCAATGTTTTTTTCAGTAACAGTTGTAGAAGGACACCCTATTTTTTGGTGTTGCACAGAATTTCTACCTCATTCAGATTCTTTATACCTAAATTGTAAATTGTAATTGGTAAATTGTAGACAAAGAAAGCACTAAAAACAGAATCTAAACCTTCCTTACACTTATAAGCGCTTAAACCTTTTTTAAAATCATAATAAATCATGATTCGAAATGCTTTCTATTAATTCCATATTTTGATAAGATACTTTAATAAACTAATTAACTGAGTTCTAACTATTCTCGGGCTAATAGTCAAAGCTACTAAAGCCAACAAATAAAAGGGAAAAAAAACACTCTACCTATTACAACTTAACTTACAATGACGGAATAAAATGATAGTGCTACATTTATTTTCCACGGCGTACCTGATTTTCTTATTCTCAATAATTCTAGCTTGATGTGTAACATTTTTTTAAATAAGAAATAAGAATCTAAAATTTAAAAAGGTTGGTGAAATGTTGTTATTAATGCTCCCTTTTTTTATTTTGTTAAAGTCGAATTTAGCGGCATGATTAATTTGTTAATAAGAGTAGCAACAGGATGAATATATCCGAAAGAGGAGATCTAAGGACTAAATTGAACAATTATGTACCGAATACAAAAAAAAAAAAATCTTGTGGCTAGTCGTCTGCACAATTTGACCATTGACCTATTGTTATGTTATTTTATTTTTCCACGACTATATAGATATACGTTCATTACAGGCGTGTCAGTGATTAGTAAATGTAGCACGCTCCCCACTCCCTTTTATTACATACCGCTGACCTAATGAGCTCATTACGTAACAGGTTCAGCTCATTACATAACAAGTTCAAACAGCAATGGCCGACCCTTGCTAGGTAACGTAATAAATAAGTTGAAAGCATATGTCAAATTATTGTTAGTTTGTAAAGGAAACCGGATTAAAATGAAATATAGTTAAAGTTGTCAAATTTTGCTGATATATTTTTGATAGAGTTGGTCTTGGTCAGTCAGTTGAGGCAAGTATTGTAATTTTAACTGAATTTACATTCCGTATGATAACGTACATGGTCGTTGCTAGGCAACGTAATAAATAGATTAAAAACAACTGTCAAATTATTGTCAGTTTTAAAAGGGAACTAAATAAAAATTAAATAATTAATAAAGTTATAGTCGTGGAAAAAGCATAGTATGAAACTTGATTGGAATAGTCATTTCTCACTCGTATGAATTACACTACTCACCTGCGGCTCGTGGCGAACTTTCATACTCGTGTCAAACGACCATCATTCCATGCTCGTTGCATAATATACTATTGAAATGCATGGTTACTGGTTGCCCAAAAATAACTTAATATTTATGAATTAAATTATATTTATACATATTAAATTTTTTAATCAATATATTTTTTCGTAATATGTTATATTAGGAGTATTATTTATATATGACATGACCCACTTACTAAAGCATTTTTACTTGGGGTTAGGAAAAGGAAAGTTTTCATAAGTAGGGTGTCGGTCGATAACAATGATTAGGAAACCTTGATCTATAATATTTCATACACATATTTGAACTCACAATCATTTGGGATAGAATAGTTTCTTTGAAACGGTTCACACCTCAATGGAGTCGTATGTACTAACGCTATATGCAAATTTAAACTAAAATAAGTGCCATTGCTGACCAGAGTTTAGTAACGGATAATCAAATCTGTCTAATAAGTTGTGTTGATAAAATATTGTTCGAATTGTATCAACAATATGTTTGGTTGGCTCACTAAGCATCGTTTGTAAATAAATAACCCTTAGCGAGAAACAATTATTCCGACCACTACGATATGAATCCACTGATTGCTGCGGTGAATTAAGCATACCAACAAAATATGGTATCCAATATCACAATCCTACTAAATCCCACTTTCTGAATTTTATTTAGCACCTACTATATATCTTCATGGCTACGATAAATTTACAATCAACCCAATTTTAGGAAAACCGTACAAATTTCCAACATCCAGCATTACATTATCATGAAATTTATTGGAATTTATGTTTCGTGTTGTGGTCATTCACGTATATAAAACAAACTTTGCGTGAATTCAGTATAAACTCACAATCATGTAAGACAGCCATTTGTACGAGGCAAAGAGCTTTCCAACTTTTACCGACCGTTCATATTTGTTATTTCGTTTGACCAATAAATTCAGTAAATATATTGTACTGGAGACTGGACAAAGACGTAGTTTGCATCGCGTGCTATTACCTATAACATTGATAATTAAATCAGTAAAATATGTGATGCTGATGTTTTTATGGATAGATACATTTTAAAGTCACTGTTATCAAAAGAAATGCACATTTAAGTACGTTTTGAAGTCGCTATTATCAACTTGAAAAACAAACTCGCACGCTCGCATTCTGCGAGTGGAAAAATGTCATTTACCAGTAGTCACCAAAAGAGAGATTTTTTTAAATTAAAATTTAAGATTGAAAAAGTTTTTTTCTATCTACATATAAACAACTAATTTAATAATTGTCAATAAATTTGACTAGCATTTTCTCTCTACTATTCCATCAATGGAAAGATGTAATATTTATTTAGATATGGTTTAGTCGCATTTGTTTATTAGGGTTTTGTAGTTATGACCAAAAAACCCTTATACCGTCATTTTGTTGTCTGTCTGTTTGTCTGTCTATTCGGTAAAAATTGTAGCCAAACGGCTAAACCTAGAGAGTTGAAATTTGGCATGCTTATACAACTCTTTGACCTGCACACAGGAAAACTACTAAAACATCTCAAAAACATATCCCCCTAAGAATATAAACAAATTGCCAAAATTGTGCAAAAAGAAATTTGTCCCACACCCTGTAGCCCAGATAGTTTAAACTAAAAATCTGAAAAAAATCTAGGTAATGTACATTTGTGTGAACCGGAATAGTACAACAGGAATTTTTGACCAGATTATGTTTTCGGAAAATAACGCATTTTTTGTGTTTTTTGCTTGACCATGTAAAATATTTAATAACTTATGTAACAAAATAATCCAGCATGCTTTGATAGTGTAATGGTTAGCATACTCGCGTTCTAATTTACAAACTAAGGTTCAATCCGGTCTCCAGGCAATATTAATTTTTCTGTTTTTTTTTTGCTTTTTTATTTTTTGTTTTTTTTTTTTGCATTTTTATTTTGTTCAAATTATTTTTCAAAATTCTAGTTATATTTGGGCAAATGTTGCGTTTAATTTTTAAAAGCGTAAATTTAATAACTAGTGGAAATTGTTGAAATTGAATACACGAAATCAGACGGGCGGAGTTATGATTTGAAACAACCAATGGAAGCCATAGGCGCAATTTTCAAAATCTTAATGAACCTTTCTATAAAAAAAAAAACACTGCATATATTTAGAAACCTAGATAATGGTATTAGGCATTCGAATTAAAATTAACAAAAAAATATTTTAACATTTGTTTTGGCATCCCAAATAATCATCATTCACTTACTAAATACCTGCAAAACCCTGAAATGTGTGACAATTCACACTTCACATCAATTTTTTTCAATAAAGTAAGCCAAATTTTCAACATAAGTATCAAATGGTTTATTAAATATAAACGACAAATTATAGTTATTGATAAATAAAATAATAACTTGAGATACGCAGATGATGCGGTTTTAACAGCAGATAGTGAAGAAGATATGTAAGCTCTTAAAGCGAAATTGTGGCATCTTTAAAATATTTACATTATAGTCTAAATAATAAGTAGAATACAGAACAGGAAATTAATTTACGAACTGCACAAACAAAAAGTGCTTTTATGAAAATGAAAACTTGAATGGGATCATAGACGTTAATGTAGACGAACAGAAGAATCCTAAAAATATGGGTTGACAAAAATAAAAACGAGGAAAGTACTTCCACAGTTTCGGTCTAATATTGTTGTTCTTTCAATAAGTTGCGTTCACAGCTCTAAAATTAGTTGACTATACGCTGTGCGTTGTGGATAAATTGAATATACAGTTTTAACGTTTAATGACAGCGTTCACAGCTATGAAAATTAATACGTTACGAATGCTGTAACATCTATGTTTTTTCAAACCAACTACGAAGAAATAAACGCATTTATGTGACCTTTACGAAAAGCAGCGAGATCGTGATTTCTTACTACATTTTAACAACAAAATTATAGCCGGAACTACTTCAATTCTTTTTTGTTTCACAATTTTATATGTCTGTCTAAAACAGCACATTAACTACAAAGTTTGTAAAGCTATCTATAGTCGACAACGCACAGTCTATTAAATTTAGAGTTGTGAACGATCGCTTGAGTTATCATATGTCAAACTTGTTCCTGGCAATCAACAGTGAACAAGTCTTAGCGTATAGTCTGTTAATTTTAGAGCTGTGAATGTAGCTTAAAGATAAATAATGTCCTTTCAGCTCCGAGAATAAGTCAGGTCTTGTTGCTTCCATCACGACATTCATCACACGATGGTAAGTCTTGAGTAAGCAGTTACGTTGTATTGAAATTTGAGGACTACTTCTACGACAAAAGAATTATTCGCAAATTCTCACGACTCACGCATTCTACGCATCTGCCATCGCATAGATTTTGTAATCATTCCCTAGAAACAGCAACTGGTTTTGCAAAAGATGGCGTAATCATTAAAAACGCATCATTGTTTTTCAGGAACTTGTACCATAAATTTTGCTAATCATTCGACGCAAACTTCTTATCAGTTGATTACAATTTTATTCTACTAAATAACTTAATAGTAATTATAATAGGCACCCAACGCCTAGGTGGCGTTTAAAACAGAGAATGTACGAATAGTAACATTAAACATTCATAAATTGCTACACCAGTGTCATTTGTAAACGTGCTACCTGCTACAACCATTTGTTTGGAATCCCTGACTTTGCCTAACCCTACATAAAATGTACAAGAACTATAAAAAGTATAATGTTAATTATATCGTGAATGACGCAGAGCTTAACACGCCGCGCACAACACACCCCGATATAAATGTCTCCCGAGAAATTATTTTAATTTTAAATATAATTAATGGACATAGACTTTATGATGCGAGGAATATGATAAATGTATAGCAAGTGAATTACAAGTTGTGTTTATAAATGGTGTATGTACGATATTGTTGGTGGGCGGGGGATGGGAATTATTATTAATAATTCCAGCGGTGATATAATAGAATTGATTCGGATGTTATTATTCATTTATGAAAGTTACTCGTGCATAATGTTATGTGTACTTTGATAATTGGAGGTCTGAAAGCTACTAAATTATATATCTTTATTTGAAAAGTAGTCAAACGTTCAATTCTATTTGTATTACAACTTCATATTTGTACTACTTTTTTTGTTTGTAATTGAATTAATTAACTAATATCAATGAATAACAATATTTCATTTTATAATATTCAAGTAATCGACGAAGTTCTTTTGCTATTCTTTGGCGCAATTATAAAAATAACTATTATAATTAATACGTTGCATTACGGCTCGAGTAAAAACCTTGCATCCAGAATTTTTTCTTAGGGTGACTCAAAATCCAAAATGTTTTATTAGGGGTTTTAGTAGTCAATTTTTTTTTTCTTTGGGCGCTTTCAGTTAAAAGAAAAAATGTGTCCTTCAAGAACGTGTTATGATAGATTGGGCGGGGGCTCAAACCCATGAGCCCCCTCCATTGGGGTGCGCATTTGGTGTCAATTTAATTGTAAGTCAAGATAATTTCAAGTCAAGATAATTTCATTCCGAACCTGTTCCCTGGAGCTACTCACATATGTTTTAAAAAATATTAATTTTTATTGGAAGTGTATATTTTGAAATTGATTGACTGACTATCCCAGTAAAGTTTCTGGTAGTGCGATCAGTGCATTTATATTTATTTGATGTTGCAATGTATGTATAGGGAAGCATTCCCCATAATTACGACCATCGCAGAACAACTGATTTGCACTAGAATGGGACCATTCGCACCATTGAAAGTACACCTTCATTATATTGAATGAAGAAATGAATGAATAATTGATCATATTACTTGGTGAATATCAAATATATGTAATAGCTAAGAAGTAATAAAATTTTCACTTTCTTTACTTTTGAATTGAACAAGCCTGAATTTTGCCGTACAATCTTTCCCCTTGCCTTTAGTATATTTTAGTTCTTACAAGTTTTGACTTTTGATTCGATATAGCCACAACTATAACTGATTGTATTTAATCCTTTAATCTTCTTAAAATAAAATAAATAAATAAATTATTGTTCATATAATGAACCACACAAACTCTCTATTCGGTCTTTTACCAAGAAATTACATTTATAATGAATATGTTAATGAGTATGTACAAAGAAGGCAATTGCGAATATGTAGATAGATAGATAGATCGAAAACACAAATAGTTCATAAAGTTTACGAAATTCCAAATACTTACGGTATTAGATACTAAAGCTTGGATTCAGTTCTAAGCTAAAGTTATAACAAGGAAACTTCTTTCTTTGTATTATGAACGTTGGTGCAAGTGCAGTTCTTAATAGTTATTATTATTATTATTATTATTAAAATGCTATGACGGTGCTAGCGTACTTTTGTCCACATAAACTAATTCAAAGCCGGTTCTATAGGTGAGGCGGCGAGGCAACGGCCTCATGCGCCAAATTGGACAGACTTCAATATGAATGTAAGAAACGAGGTTTTCTTTGCTCGTTTTTTCTTTATAAAATTTAATGTTTAATTTTCTTTCCAGCGTAGCCTACACATTCCTGCAGCGCTGATTTTGGTTTCTTACATGCCCGTATTTGTGCTGACATGAATACGTTTAAACTGGCGTAAACTAGACCTTAAGGGGGGGGGGGGTATGGTCAGAGCAGCACATTTTATACCCATTTTCAAGATTTTTTTTTAGAAAACTGTTAATAGTAACTTGATTGGGATAATACCGACAGTAAAGAACAACCTTTGAAGAGTATCCAAAAAAATTTTTATTGAAAAATATCGAAAATTAAGCTCGTGACATGAGTTTGAAATTTTCGTTCAGGACAAAGAGTTGATTTGCGGTGAGACACATAACTAATGACTGGATCATCTAAAATAAAAAAAAACAAAAATATTTCGTTAGTTTATGAGTTTCTTGAGGTAACGCTGTCGAGTTTTTTCAAATATCTAGATTATTTAATTTTTGGTATAAGTTTGAAGTCAAAAAAACGAAAAAAACGGAATTTTTTTTTCGAAATTTCTGTTTTCAGTTGTAAAAAATTCCATAAAAAAAAAAATAAGCAAGAAAAAAAAATATATCTCGACAGCGTTACCTAGTAAATTGCCTACAGAAATAGTGTGCAAAATTTCAGAAAGATCGGTCGAGTAGTTTTCGAGTTACATGTCTCACCGACTTCAAAAATAAAATTCCTCAAAAAATTACGAAACACATGTACCCTAACTGCTCGATGAAATGAATGTATACTACTACAAGTCACATATATAAGTGTTTTTACACAAATATAGCACAGACAGGTGTGTGCATAGAGTGGGAAGACTCTACTATTACGTATATGAGAGCTGCGCGCGGCTAATAAAGCAGCGTTCTGAAAGGAACGCTATAACACGCGATTTGCGCGAAAATATGAATTTGAGTTATTTGTATTGTTAAGCCGATAACTTCGTTAATTTTGCTCGGATCGACCTGAAATTTTGTATGGACACTCCTGAGTCACTATACAATCGATTAAAAAAAAAAAAAAAAAAAACGATTTTCTGACCATACCCCCCCCTTAAAATGTTACTAACTGCGTGCTATGTTACTGACTGCGGCCCTCGCAGTAAAAAAGGTTGGCGCCCCTACCTTAGACCCTATATAATAACACTTACATATGGCGTATTTATGTTACATCGATATAAAAATGTTCAGAATAAGCGTAGTAGTTGAATACAAATAGACAAAATTGAAAATTCTCTGGTGCGGCAAAGTTGTGTCACTAGTTTGCTTCACATTTTATCGAATCGGCCCTGGATTAATTGACAGTATAAAAGCAAACTAACGAAGAAGACCTAGAAAATGTATTTTTATTGGTACATGCAGATTATACCTAGGTAACTAGGTACCTAGATTCGAAATAGGTAACAACTTCTCGGAAAATATCGTATTTTGTTATCATCTACCACCTACAGTGTAGCATCTACATATACCAGGGCTATTCAACCTTTTTGTATTTAGGATCTACTTTTTTATATACAGTATATATTGTTACCACGATCGAGCAGAACGCATAGCCGACAACCGGGAAGAAAGTTTGAAAAAATGCATGACATATTGCTATTTTAAAACTGTTTTTAATGTAAAAATAACCTAATACGCAAAACGAAATTTTAATAAAAAATGTTTATGAAATTTCTTCATAAGCCTTTCAAGGCTGCACTTTTAGCCCGATGGTTAACACATTGATCGCTAACGAATTTTATGCAAGATGATTAAAAAATGGTTCTATGTTTTAAAGTTTTGTTGGTTGGGATATGATTCTTTTCGGTGTATTTTTATAAATTAGTGGTTGTTTGATGTGCGATCACCGGTATCGGTTACGGAAAATTTAGGAAAATTATATACTACATTGCGCCACGACATATTGCCAGTCACTTATCTCATTCTAGCAAGTAAGTACATGAACGTGAGAGAAAACTAAAGATCTACCTAAAATCACGCCGCGATCGACTGTTGGGCAGCCTTGGTCAATACCTACGCTTATTCTCCTTTTCTCTCTGGATCACATCACACTCTCAAGACATTGCACAAGGTAAACAGAACGGCAAACGAAGACGAGGAAAATCATCACAACCTTGACTTGACATTACAGAAAACGTTTTCACGAATCTTTTAAATCGGCCCTACATGTGACACAGGACAAGGAGAAGTGGAAAACGTTAATTATAGACAAGATCCGTAACTACGACATATTTAAAATTTTGGCGCATATTACATAATCTTTTATAATCCAATATTTTATGTGTAATTTCAATTGTTTGTGTCGCATTTGGTGTATGTAAATATCAAACCCACACAAAAGCCCACCAATTCTTACACCATAAATTACACAATACAAACAGAATCATTTTCACCTCTTTAATTTTCACTCTTTCAATAAACATAGAGCATCACGTCATCGAGTCATAGATTTAATACAGCCGCAGGACATATAGAAAGGTCAATGGTAAAAGTACGGGTCCTCCCGGCTAATAACGGAATTCCAACATCCCTGCTATTTTATCTGTGTGAGACACACCGTACGGTACATAACGAGGTACAGTTATAGGCTTGAGACTGTTTTGGTTCTTGTGAGTTTTTAAATGGACCGTTAGTTTGAACTTAGTTATATAACTGTGGTTTCCGTTTAACGATGTGACTCTCCTTGTATGGAATATGAGTTTTATTGGAATAACTGGTAAATGAATGTTACAGAAAAAGAGATTAGCTGTTAATGCTAATTATGGCGGTATATGTTATATTTCATATTTCTTATGCAGGTGTTTGCACGCAGAATAACGTTATATGATTTATATATTATTAACAGTTTGTTTTATGTATTTTAAAACTATAGTTACAAATGTAAGAAGCAGTTGCAATACATGACCGTATCAAGAACAGAAATTGATCATTGCCGTCGACAGTTGAACCTGTGTTATTGGCTACCCTTCAGATCTGAGAACACGTTTATTCCTGTCATTTATAGTACTCCATTTGTTTTATAAATTAATAATGCTTAATCTTGTTCCTTTAACCTTAAGCCTTAGACCTTTTTTCCATTTTTTTGTGTCATATAGTTAGAGTTTAAGTATTAATTTTGCGTCCTTTTTCATATTTCTTGCCACTTTTTTCTGTCTTGTGCTTCGTTTTTTCCCATCCCACTCCTCTTCTTGTTCCAACTTGTTGAATTTCTTCTTTCCATATTTTTCTTGGTCTTCTTTCGAGCTTTTTTCTTAGTGTTTCTGCCTCAAAAACTATTTTTGCCTCGCTTTTATTGTCCATTCTGCGTACATGTCCATACATCCTCATCTGCCTTTGTCCAGTTACAGTTATTATAATTACATAATATAAATGATTATTTCATCTACGGGAACTGTTCAAAGACTGCTCTCATTACGCTGTATTCCTGTTCTGTCCAATTCTGTCCAATTTCGTTCTTCCTATTATGTATCTTACTCAGGAATCTCGTTTCTGTCGCTTTTAATTTACTTCTTGTTCTCTCCGTCGTCTTCCATGACTCAAATTGCAACTGCAACCATTTTATAAATTTATACTTTAGTCATGAAGTTCTTCTGTACACTTCTCTTGCCTAAGTTGTACCAACTCATATTCCTTTAGTTTCATTATATGGCCCAAATCAGGCACGCACCCTGGATTTATTCTTAAGTAGGACTCAGAAGGCCTAGAAAAGTATTTTTTCTTTAAAACACCCAAAAATTCGAAATTTTCAAACGGCCTTTTAGCCCGCTTGCATCTTTGAAATATGGTGGAAGTTCGTGATAATCAAATTGTTGAGATTTCATTCTTTCAACTAATAAAGATTAAGGTTTCAAGTAATTAAAGTGTAGCCAAGAAAACTAAAATATAAAGCTACTATTGTTCTAATATACAAACATAAATTTTAGGCTGAGGCTGCATAATAATGCGGTGAATTCATGGTGTCAAGCTTGCATATAAGATAAAATACCTATGCTGAAGTAGTTCGTTTCTGGCTATGGTTGAATAAAGATATTTAAAGCCTAGGTATGAGTTTTATTTAACAATCTCCAAACAACCCATATTCCAACACAAATCGAACAAATACAATTTCTTATTGTGCTTTTAGGGGAGGGGCTTAAGCTTCCCTTCCTCCAAGGTGCGCGTCTGCCCCATATTTTCTAATTTTCGCTTTGCTTTAATTATTTACAACATTTTTCATTAAAAAATTCAAACGAAGTCTATGCTGTATATGTATTTTCACCGTCTCTACATTGTCAGTAGTAAATTAGAGCTTTTATCAATTTTCTGCATATATTGTAACAGATACTAACTGAATTCTGCCCTGTCAACATCTTTCCAGAATTGAATTTTCTGCCATTTGAAGGCCATCATATTGAATTCACAGGCATTGTTGTTTTTGGTCCAAATAGTATCGGAAAACTGATATTGGGGAAGCAGTATTGACTTTCTAAACTCAATTTACTGCCAGCTCTTATTGTGTACAACCATATTACTTCAGCAACGATGTGGATTAAACTTAATTTTAAATCCGAAGAACGACACGTGTTCTGAAAGCACTTTTTAAAATGCTCTAAATATCAAACCTTTTTTGCATTGAAATATGTTAACGTGGAAAACATTTTCAATGAATGTACGCTTTTCTTCTATTCAAACTGGAAATGCTTGGAGAATTTCACTACAGCCCTCTAAACGTTTCGTCGATAATTCTCCAGATAGCGTGAATAATTTCATTTTTCAGTTCATCTAAACTGTACGGATTGCTTACATCGATTTTTGAAATATCATATTATATCAAATTGAATTAAGAACGAAATACATTTTCAATTTGCCCAAATGGTCAAAGCGAAAAATATAATTATCTTCACATCAAAGGTCAGTTTAAATGCTTTATTTAAACGAAAAGTTTTATTTAGTCAGCGCACAACATAAAACGAGCAAGGCTCGTTAACAAATTTTTGCTTTTAGTCGCTAGATTCACTAGAAATACAAGGATTGATCTATAAATAAGGTTCCGTGCTTTTTAGGGCAAATAAAAGGACAATACTGAAATTAATGTTATTCTAAACACTTATTCACTCTAAAGGCGCATTTAGAGATCCAAATTAAGCTCTAATCAATTTTTTAAATATTTTTAAAGCACACAACAACGTTCATGTCCGATTTTCCAATTAAATTAGTGTAAATTAAGCAGAAATTAAGATGTGTATCACTTTCTGCATGAAATTATTGTATCATAATGGTGGTTTTGAAAAATCGTCAATGTCCATCGTCAATGTCTAGGTCTATTCGTTGTTATAATTATAGCCAATGTTGTAAAGGCAACAATTCCGCGCATGTATCTTTTTACAATCACAAAATATTCGAAACGCAACTGTGATTCCAGGTTTGTGATTGGTTCAAATTAGCTAAAATATATTTGATATAGATAATATCATGAAACTTAAAAATATTAAAACCGAGTACATTAAAACCGAACACTAATTTGTTATACAGAACG
The DNA here is from genome assembly GCA_963971575.1 of Liopterus haemorrhoidalis. Classification (NCBI taxonomy): domain Eukaryota; kingdom Metazoa; phylum Arthropoda; class Insecta; order Coleoptera; family Dytiscidae; genus Liopterus; species Liopterus haemorrhoidalis. The sequence goes on from OZ020611.1 coordinate 128,003,659, forward strand.
CTCTCATGATTTTCCAGTGCACAAATAAGTTAAATGATTTAAGACCGATTACAGCTTAATTTGGGTGTCTAAATGAACCTTAACAGCGCTTATACTACCTAGGTTGATTTATGTTTAAAAATCTGTTCTGTGGGCTGTCTCTTAACATATTTCGCTATAGGTTAACATTATCGCTGTAACCCTAGCATACGTCTCAACCATGGGTAAAACCTTTAACCCAACTTTAACTTAGTTCGAGCCAATTTAGAATTTAAAATGTAAGCGAGCTACATAAATATTTACATCATCTGGACAAAGATATTTCTGCGCCCGAGGCAAAGTAATCTTGTGCCCAAATCCTTTACTAAATAAAAAAGGAAAACGGATAGCAGTGACGACCAGAAAAAAAAAATTATGCGTGATTTTTGAGCCTCAACTCTTTCTTGCGCCCTTACCAACTCTGCGTCCGAGACGAGTGCCTGGCTCGCCACACCTTAGATCCGGCCCTGATTACGTTTAGTATTTCAATTTTTGCTGATTACGTATTTAATGCATAAAAAATAAAAATTTGTGATAGAAAAGATTTATATTTTAATATTAATAGAATAATTATAAATTTATTATCACAAATTACAAAATTCTCCGACGATGTTACGAGACTACGAAAGACTGCAGCCCTGGCCGCTTTTGTGCTCACAAAATCATAATCAGAGAATAGAGACCAATGTGCCCGCTGTCAAAATATATTTCCATGTAGATATAGAGCTTTTTAGTTGAGAATCTTATTTCTTTGACCCTCGTAGTTATTCCCTGTACGTAATTTGTTTGGCAGCTAGTCATGCCAACTTGAAATTACGCTTTCTTATGGCATGTGAATCATCTCTAATCCAGGATTCAAAACCAGAATCTTTGACCCAAAACACTAATATATTATCGTTCACGATACGTCAGTTGGCAGGCATATTTTTTCTATCGCTTAATTTAACTGTACGAGTTCATTATAAATTCTAATGAATTTAAGTATCCATTTCAAATCACAATGCACTTTATGGTAAATGAACTGTGTATGCTCAATATAAATGAGATTACCTCTTCATCCTCCTCTATTCTCTGTCCTTGGTCAATTAAGTTAAAATTTATTTTGAATTGACACTAGCGCTGCTTTCAGCAGATATGGGAATTGATTACTGTAAAGTAATATTAACCCGGTAGTGAGTCATGCGGCTACTGGCTACCCCTATACGAGGGTCCGCGATGAAAGTGATGTGATGTCCATTTTAAATGAAGTTATACATGCGAGGGATCACACATTTTTAGAACATAGATTGTAATTATTAGATACACTGAAACAATACAGCTACTTTTGTAAATGTTAATTGTGATTCAGTTAAATGCAGTTTGATACGGGTACTCAATAACCTCACCATCAACACTCCAACATATATTGAACAATTGTGAATGTATTAATTGATTTGTAGGTATGCACGGGTGAGGTGTGCGGGAGAGAGGTGATATGCATACATATGCATCACAATGTCACATTTTGACGCAAAGATTTAGCAAAAGTTCATATTACTGTTAACGCCATTTTACCGTGTAAAATTGGTTGTTCCAATTACATTTGGTATTGCAGAATGTATACTCTGTGGATTAAAGTATTCCATTTTTCAGCTCTAAAGTCTGGTTTATAATAGTTCCATAATATAAGTGTATTACATGGACATAAAGATATAAGAGTATCACTGTTCTGTTTATAATACGAGCATCTTTTTATAATAAACAGGAAGAAAAAGAGTGCTGTGATTTTTATGTTATGGATCTATAATAAACGAGGCTTTAAAGCTTGCTATACGCATGGTATGACTCCATAGCACATCTACACTAGACATAACTACTGTGTTTATAATGAAATTACATAAGAACATGTGCGGTTATGTTAACCAAACTCAGGACAGCATTTTTTAACTTTTTTTTTACTTTTGTTTTAGTAAAACGAGCTTTATATATTATCTTTAATAATTAATAGGAAAGAATGGAGTAATTACAACCTCAAAAATCATTACTCAACTACAGCAGAGAAACACGGCGTATGTTCGCAAGTATAAGAACAGAAAAGCCTGGTTTATAATAGCTACATAACATAACGCATGGCATATAGCATAGCATGTCTCCACAGCACAACGCACAAGCCATAACTGCGGTGTTTATGATAGAACCGGTGTACCGCATTAGTACATTAGTCGGAACGCCGACCTGTTCTTGATTTGTCATACAATATTTGATTATTTTCCATTAATTTAACCAACCTAGATTCTTTTTCCATTTTTGATAAGTTGTAAACACAATAATAACCAAAAAAATATACAAAAACTTATGACAATTGTCAAGCACGATGCATGCTCGCCACTCTCGTGATTGGCTACGCATAGCCTCCACAAACACATATGTTCAACTTGGTGAATTTTTATGTTATAGAGTTGTGCGATCGTATTATAAACAGGACAATGATAGTACTATATTTCAACTTCATTAAGTTATGGAGCCATGCTTTGCATATGCTATGCGTTATGTTATGAGTCTATTACAAACCAGGCTTAAGATCAACTTGATCAACTTCCATACTATGCACTTATGTGTTTTTGCTGTGCGTTTGTATTCATTTTTATTATTTTATGCGGCCATGCAGTTTGCTTATGTTGCCTGTCTATTATAAACCAGGCTTATTTCTGCTTTACGGTGAACCTTGTAAGTTGAAAAGTAAAATGTGAGAAGGGCTTGAGAGTGGACGTTTTATTGCATGACTTTTAGGACCTTAATCTTCTGTTTTGAGTGATTTTTTTAGCTTTATTTCCGTAAGCTCTCTGTACCACTTCTAAGGTTTCTGTAGTAAAATGACAAGACTTTAACAAAATTTAATCGCAATTAATTATTATAGGTTAATAAAAATTAGGTGAGAGTTACAATATCTGTCAATAGATCATACCATTATTTTACGCGCAAAAAATGTGTCCTAAAACATGGACCACTCTGTGTAGAACGGTAGATCATAGATCATTTCAAACTAACTTTACAATATTAGCCATTAGACAGACCAAGAAAGTCATTGAATTAAGCTCAAAATGAAATATAATTAACGACCAGTGCAAATCATTATGTCAAATCTTCGAATTGAAGAAAAGGAACTTTAGGAATAATCCGTCTGTCCATATATAATTGCTACCTTACATTGTGGTAGGTGTGAATTTCTTTTAACACTCGTTGCTTTAGATGCTTCAAGTGGAAATATTTTAGTAGAAGTTATATTATTAATTTTATTATTTTTCTTTGCTAAATTCCGACAAATTGGCTTTAAACCATACCTCCATTCATTCCTGTCGTCCCTCCATCGCAACTCGAAGTAAGCAATTGTGTTCTAGCCCTTATGGTACTGGTGATATAAATAATTTACTTAAAACATATATATCATTTTTTATTTCACATTTTGCAAACACTCTTGATTTACATATCTGTATAAAATCGCAATGTTTTTTGGAGAATATTAGGTCAGGATTATGAAATACTTTATTAATAATGAATTCTATAAATTAAATACCGTAGACTGTTTATGAAATTTAAATTTACTGAATAATTGGAATACTTGAAATGTGAGGTTAACAATTAACATTTTAGAATTACAAATGAAATAATTGTCTCACGGTTCAAATATTTTGAATTTGAAATAAATATTAGAATATGAATTAGTGTTATTGTTATACAAAATATTAGAGAATAATTTTGGTAATACAATTTTCATATTTGAAATGGTAATTAAATCAACTAAATATTCTATTGCCAACA